>CALNVZ010002974.1:23900734-23924959 GCA_940671915.1 Paracentrotus lividus | reverse complement strand
GATCTCGGTCTCATTGCACTGAGAGGTTCTTTTGCTTCAAATTCTGCTCCATCACGTATTGTCCTCTTTCTTTGCAGGTGCTGCCAATCTGTTTAAACCCACTCTCACAGGACGAATCCAAACAACTCCTTTTCTCCATAGCAATGGACCTGGAAGAGTCTAGCAACCAGGACCACATCAATGAGATCATTCAGCTGTGTGGTGGGATTCCTTTTGCCCTCGAGCTTGTCGGAGCTGATCTCAGAGAAGGGAGGTGCCAACCCGCAGATATCATTGATGACCTTCGCAGGAAAGGTCATGTAGAGAGGGAGACAAATGCTCAAGGCTCTCTTGAAGATGAGATTGGCCATGCTGATGTTGACTCAAGAAATGAGAGTGGGCATTTATCCAATAGGGCAAGGCGGACTCTTGAACAACTAATGGAGAGGGGTGTGATAGGATTATCCCGCCCACTACAGAAACGACTAGCACAGTTGAATTTCATCTGCTCCTCATTTACTGGTACTTTCAAATCTTTCCATTTTTGGGTCCTTTCAATTACAGTGTTTTTGTCTTCCATCTTTGAATCTGTACTGATCTATATCTAGCCATATAATATACACGTAATTATGTGCATTTCAAATTTTTGTTAAAAACTACTGGATTTTATTTTTATAATCATCTTCAAATAATAAATTTCTGGTTTACTGAAAGTTTATTAGTGCATTCAGTTAAAGTGCTTCTATAAAGTATAATCATCTTTACTGTAACAATAAACATTCAATTAAATCATATGTAAATAATAATTTTTCAGTCAAAGTTTCCTTTCTTTAAGTGTTAAATGTAAATAAACGTCTTATTAAAAGATAAATGAGAGTTATATCTAATTTTCATGAACTTTCTGAGCGTGTCTCATTCCTCAGCTCCATAATTATTGTCCTTGTTCATTCAGAATGAGGCTTGCTGCCTGTGTTACAACATCAATCCTACTTACTGTAGCCAAGAGAGACCTCCTCATCCCCCTCCACACACGCTCCTTAATCGCCATGGATACGCTCACCAATCGATTCAACATCCTCTCCTTTCTGCGTCTGTAGTATTGAAGAACGGTACAGCCTCTTCTGTCACCGCAGCAGAACAATATCTGGTTAAGTTCGTTACTGTGGTTTCTATGCTCGACTGCTTCAACGAGCAGCAGGGTTACTGGAACAGGATAATGCCTTGCAAGTCACTGCCTATCTTCACAACAGAGCTGCAGAACATGCAAGAAACTGCTGCAGGTAAGGTTATCATGTCGACTTTAGAGGGAGGTTATACAAATCTTTCCTTTTTTGCAACAATCTACATGTTAGGCTGCTTAACTTTCAAACATAGAGCTTCTTTTTTGTAGTTGCTCTGCCTACATTTCCTCAGGGCTTTATTTTGTCCTAAAGATATAGGGTTAGTTATAAATGCAATAGGGTTTTATTAAAAAGTTTATGGTTAGGTTTTGAGTAGAGTACATTGTTTAGTCCAGGGTTGAAAGTTAGTCAATTGATCTTGTATGGAATGTACAGTGAAGCAGTAGTCGCCGGACTAAATGTCAAGAGAAACAAGACACTTAGATCGTCTCCATTGTTTCGATAAAATTATAATATAATAGTTTGTGCGCCACTGAATTGAAGCTGGAGATGATGATGATGCCCTGCTTTAGAAGTTTTCACTATTGTTTATTTTTTCTTCATATCTACTAATTTCAAACATGTACAGCTCGTGTCCTGTGCCAATATCTATAGATATAAAGATTTTTTCTTATGATAAGTAACTTGATCCTGAGCACCTCATAAAATGGGAGTGGACTTTTTTTTTTGTAAATTGTGTTCTTATTTGGTTCAATTTTAGGAAGCTATCCACTGCTTTGAAGACAGCTATGATCTGTTCATTGAAGTAGCCTATCAGGCCAGGCAGCTCATCTTACACTCTTCATTCCAATAAAGATGCCATCATCTTTCTACCAGGCGTGTCTGAATGCACCAGACCAAGAAGACAGAAGGAAAGACAAGCAACGCCAAGCAAGGATCTTGATCTCACTTGGTAGGGTTCAACTAAAATTTCATTTAACCCACTGTGGCAATGACAAAATGAGATTTTATAAAGAGATAATTCCCTCAATTAAAATTTGTGCAAACCTTTGTGTTCATTCTAACAGGTTTTGATGTAAGGAATTAATTGACTTGAACCAAAGTTCCTCTTTATAATGAGAGTGGTCTGTACATAGAGGATCTTGGTAATATAAGTTAAGGGACATACAGCTTAACTGATTCCATTAAAGGTATATTGCTTAATCACATTTTATCATCATCATCACAATCATCGTCATTTTCATCTTTACTGTCATCGCCCTCATCACCGTGTTCATCATCATCATCATCATCATCATCTTCTTCATCTTGTTCTTATTCAAAGACATCATCATCAAGAGCATCCTTATCATCATCATCATCATCATCCTCATCATCCTTTACTTCATCATTTGGATACCAAGAGAGATAGATCCTCTCATTCATGGCATGTTCTGCCTTGGACATTTGGTTTTAAACTGACTCCATTAGTTCAAATTAAATAACTTCATTTTGTCATTACAGAATAAACTCTAACAACATTGCCTAAGGCACATCAATATTTTCAATAGAAATTTGAGCAGAAATTTTAGATACAGCTTGAAGATTCTTAGTTGATTTCACCTTTCAGGTCGTCTTGTGCGCTATGTAGACGGTAACATGAAGTATGCAGAAGGCTTGTATCGTCAGGCACTCAACCTGGTGGCCCCAGATGGAGATAGCTTGGATCATGCTGCCATCCTCTCAGTCCTGGGCTTCCATTTCTTTGACAGTGCTAGGCCAAAGTTATCAATCAGGTATGAAACATTGCTCATAAAATGTGTTTGGAATAGTTATTTTCCATTGTATCAGGATGTCTATGATATATTAGAACAAGAGGGTAAATAGATATTAGCTCTCATGTGCTCTGAGACTCCAAACCCAAGCACCTCTTAATTGTGGGATCGTAAAACAAATCCAATGACCGGGGTAATAATACACTGCAAGCGCTTCTGTCTTAACAGGTAAAGCGCTTTATAAGAAACCGGTCTTTTATTATTATGCATGAGTTTCTCCCGCTGGAACCCCTAACAAACAGGAGACTTCAGCTCGATGTGCAAGTAGACCAAATCAACAGTATAAAGCCCAAGTTCCTTGTGGCCAGGGTCTGCTTTTAGAGTTATAACAGCTCTCTGATGTTAACTTTGAACTTTTTTATTTATTTAATTTATTTATTACAACAAGAAATGAGGTAAAATACAGTGATTCAGATACAATTTTTTCACAGAGGCTGTTGGGCGGGAGAAAAAGAGGGAATATGCAGTTAGAGTGTGAGAAAAAAAGGTTCGGAGTGAGAAATTCAAATTCAAGCCGGAGAGAGTGGGATTTTTGTAATATGGCCTTTCAGCCGGAGAGCTCAGGCCGAAGTTGGAGTCTCTATTGCAGGTTTCTTTTACACATATACAGTACTGCCCTAAAGTTATTGTTACCTGTTTACACACTCAGACAAACCTTACACACAAAGCGAATGGAAGGTTTGAGGGAGTGTGTAAACAGGTAACATTAACTTTAGGGTGGTACTGTCGACTGAAATATTTCATGAATGTTATAAATGGTACACTGATCTTTCTTTGTATTTTTCAGCTACCAGGAAGAAACACTAGAAATGTTGGAGAGACTAGAAAGGAACCTGACAGATGGTCCTGGGCCTTACTGCGAGGAGGATTCTGGGAAGGAAGCTCTTTCCCCCAGAATGCAACTGTGGAGGCTAAAAGAGCAGACCCTAGTTGAAATGGCATGCACTTATGCCAGGCTCGCTGGTGAGGGCACTTGTCTTAAATGAAGCAGGGCATATTTTTAAGATTTCCTATTAAATGCTATTGACTTTGACCTTTGTAATAACTGAAATTTTGTACACTGTATCTGTATAAATTTGCAGACACCCCTTTTAAGTTTAATTAACAATCACATCAAATTGCTGTATTACAGTCCTACGGATAAGTTTCCTAGCATGGCACTTTCAGTTGTTTAGGCAGACATCAACGTGTATTTTGCCAGTCATCATACGGATGAAGTAAATCTGAGTGATTATTAATCTCCCAATATCTACAGGAAAAGCAATTTGAAAATACAAAATAAAATGGCGCAATACAATTTTATCTTGTTATAACAAGCACAGATACAATGAGATTTTATAACAAGCCAATTCACAATATCAAATATGTGCGCACCTGTCTATGTCTCAATGTGTTCAATATACAATGTAATAAAGCATTTAGCTTGGTCCCAGGCATGTCATTGTAATGGGAGTGGACTGTAATATTTTAAATAGTAGAAATGTAATGACTTCTAACTTGTGGATTAAATTTCAATTCAGGAAACTGTGAGGAAGGCATAGCATGCCATAAAGAGAGCATAGATATTCAGAAGAAACTATGGAAGGATCATCTCAACATAGGGAGAAACTACTACTGCATGGCCACAGTCTACCATAACATGGGATGCAAGGAACAAGCTCTGCGATGTGTTTCCCAAGCTCTGGATATTATTGAAAGGTATGACCGATGATTATTCTTCATCGTATATAATTCATGTTTCTGTAAAAGCCCTAATCCATTGTAATTTTTGTCTTAAATGAATAGTAGAGAAGAATATTGTAAGGGCATTTTGTGATGAACAATCAGTCTTAAACATTTCTAATGTGAATTCATTTCAGGTTATGCACCCAACCAAGCGGCACTCTTCTTGTTTGCTACATACACGTCGCAACGATCCTATGTGGTTGCAATGGTGACCTAGATCGTGCCATGCTGTACATCCGCAAGGGACGTCGAGTCCAGGAACAGCTGAAGACAAAGAACATCCTAGAGTTCTGTCTCCATTTCACTGAGGCTAAGATAGTCGCCAGGTCGGGTGACTTGGCCAGAGCGCGTCAGATGTTCAAGGAGGGTTTTGGCCTAGCGATGCCGATCCTCGGTGTACACCTCAACACGGCTCGTGCCTTGCAGTCAGAGGGTTGGGCGGCCCTACGGCTTGGAGATTACAACGATGCTTTGACAACTCTCCAGGACTGCCTTGAGATGCGAGAGAAGGCCCTAAAGAATATGAAGTGGAACGTTGAAATCGCCGAGACACTGGAAACGATGGGTGATGCTTGTGCTGAGAAAAGCAAGCCCCTGAGGGCTCTTGATTATTACGAGCGTTGCTATCATGCGCTATCTGACCCTATCAGGTGCTACACAAAAATGGGATCTCCAGTAGCAGGAAAAGTTGTTCATTTGAGGGATAGCATTTCTAGGAAGATGGGCCTTCTGTCAAAAGACAAGGCAGGATTGGGCAATGAAGAGTTAGAGCTAATGAAAACAACTGTCATCTATGACTTTAACTATTGGCCTATGATATAGCTCTTGACTAGATGAAAAGTGGTGTACAGCTGTGGAAAAAATATTAGACCAAGCTCATTTGTTGTTCTGGGACAAGAGCACCAGTTGCATTAGTAACACAATTTCTATACTCACATGTCGGTGATAATTGCTAAAGAATGTATAGAAGTAGAGTTAGTCTGTGTTTAACCTGTTGGAGACGAGCTGATTTGGCTATAGCACACATTTCCCATAGACCTCAGCCCGAATATATTCGGGCTCAGTCCCCAACGGGTTAATATCTTAAACACACACATTAAAACCCTTATGGAAAAGAGCTTGGTCTAATAATTTGTTCCCCAAGCTGTAGGTCCGAACACACTGTAGATATTGTTACTGGAGGGGAAAAGGAATGAATGGATCACCCGTTACAACAGAGAGTCATCGATATCTACAGACTACACCACTGCATATGATAAACAGAAGTCAAATGGAACCTTATCTATTTGCTGCATAATTTACATTTCATTGTATCAACTGGATATATTAGACAGAATGGTACCATATACTTCAGATGTCTATTTTATACTCTTTGTATCTTGTGATAATATTTTACACTTTTATATTATGAATTAAATATAGTACTGTACAATGTACTGTATAGTAATGTACAATGAAGGTTCGCTTCTGTCGCTGTGGTGCTCTGGTTCCTTTGTTCTTTTTTGGTTTCAAAGGACTTAATTTTATTTTCATCGCAGCTGCATTTTATTTTTTTATCTGCTTTTGCCAAATTAATTTATGACATTTGTACATGTACAATGTACTTGCATAACTGTTTGATGTTTCATTTTTCACATGGTTATCTACTTTTACATGTACATATTGAAGTTTTCTTTCCTTTTATTTCGCTCTCCCCTTTTCCTTTATCTTTTCCTCTGCTATGCCTTGTCTCCTTCGTACTTTGTCTGGAGCCTCTTTCTCAATATCCCCCTTCAATCCCCTATTTTTCTACTATTTTAAGAATTTAGTAGTTTATTATCGGCAATCGCATATGTATGTATTTTGTTTTACCTAATATTACTTTTGTGATCAGTAATGTGCTTTTTATGTATTTTTATTGTAAACTTGAAATGAACCAGTCCTCGGACTGTTTTTTTTTTTTTCTTCAGTTTTTAAAATATTTTAACCAAATTGAAAGAATTGCTTCATGCATGTTTCAACACTGTATATTAAAATGCAGATATTGCAGAAATAAAACCAAACTGAAATATAGTTGGCACGTACAAGCCTTGTACACAGTTCCAAACAACTGAAGTGGAAATTTTGTGAGGATCCGTCTCCCTAAATTTGCGAAAATATTCACTTGTACAGAATAAGTGAGCATATTTCACCATTACCAGTATTTCTGGGTTTTTTTTTATTTATTTATTTTTTTGTGTGTAAAAAGACTTTGAGTTTATATATTTTTTGCTAAAGATGGTTTGTACAATTGAATATATTTATAAAGCAAAATTGAAATACATGCCCCAGGTCGAAATTCCCATAGGCTCCATTAGCCTGTTGGACCATCAGAAACCATTAGGGCTGTTGGTCTCTAATGGTTTCTAATGGTTTATGAAATATGGGACCCACAGAACCATTAGAAATTTCTAATGGACCAATAGACATTTTCTGTTGGTCCATTAGAATTTTTTCTATTGGTCCAATAGACATTTTCTAATGGACCAATAAGAAATTAATTAATGAAAATAGTGTAATAAAATCTTTTGGATTATTTCGGCTAACAACTCACAGAAACATGTTGACATTAACAATGAGTCCTACCATATCCTATCCTATCCTAACCTATGCTATCCTATATTAAGGCCCTATTACTACTGGCAGATTGTCGACCCCTGCTATATAAAGTACTACAGGCAAAATGTTTGAAGAAAGACAGTTACTTAATATCAAATTACACTTTTGTTAATGAAATATGAAGAATTGTCATTATGAATCAATTTGAAATTGTGTTAAACATAAAACACTAATAAACTAAAATATTTTTTATTGTATTAATAAGCCTAATGCCAGCTACATGGCTAAAAATTGCATATTTCTATTTATTTTCCACCTTTTTTCCAAATCTCAGAATACTGCTTATGAATATTCATGACCAACAGAAACCATTAGAAACCAATAGAAACCAACAGAAACCAATAGAAACCAGTCAGAAATAACATCTGAACAGAAAAATTACAGAAACCAGTAGAAACCAACAACAAACCGATAGTAAGCCAACACAAACTGATACAGGCCAACGGGGAGGGTCCACGAGGCCGAGGGCCCACGAAGCCGCCAGGGGCAGAGTCCCACGAGGCTGAGCGCCCACGAGGCCGAGTATTTTCCCATGAGACCGATTTTTCTCATATTGTATTTTGCAATATAGGCCTACTGCTCGGCCTCGAGGGCACTCAGCCTTGTGGGAAGACCCCAAGCCAACAGAAGCAAGCTAATAGAAATCAATAGAAACTAATAAATAAATTATGGAAACCAACAAAAGCTGATAGAAACTAATAGAAACCATTAGACACCACTGCATCGGAACAAAGAAAAATAGAAAACCCCAATAGAAATTGTATATGGGACAGCCTGAAACTAATAGGCCTAGAGACCAATAGAGTCTGATGGTCTGTGTTGGTTTATGGGTCCAACAGCCTGGAACCAATAGAGACCATCAGACTCTATTGGTTTATGGGTCCAATACAAGGGCCAGAAAACCAATTTGTATTGGACCAATAGAGGTTGATGGCCGACACCAACAGAATCTCTAGTATCTATTGGAGCCTATTGGTCCTCTGTGGGTCCATTAGGATTCTGATATTCCCATTGTATTGGTCTCTATTGGAATACAATTGACATTCTGATGGTCCATTAGAAACCATTAGAATCCATCAGACACCATTAGAAACCAATAGAAATTTTCTGTTGGTTTCTAATGGAGCCCATGGGAATTTCGACCTGGGGCGCAGGTGGCATGTATAATCCTTGTTGGAAATAATGAAAGTTCCAAACAACTGAAGTGGACATTTTGTGAGGATTTGACTCCCTAAATTTGCAAAAATTTCTGTGGTTTTTTAATATGCGATTATTCAAGTGTTAGGTCTATCAGTATTTTATTTTTTTTTGTATATTTTTGGTTAAAAATGGCTTATACATTTATACAATATATTTATAAATATATTTTTTATTTCTGCCTGCCTTAAGAGTTCTTATATATATTTTTATTTTCTTTTATATTTTAACACTTTCTGAAATATGATACTGTGTATTTTATTATAAACATGTACATCATGGCTGCTTTGTAAGTGCTCTGGATTTTTATAGATAAAATTGTTTTTTATTTTCTCAATATGAATTCTTTGCTGGTCAAATAAAACATTTATCTCAAGATAAATATTTGTTGGCTAATTTATTTATTTGTCTAAGGTGTGAAAAGCCAATTAAGAACAATTAATTAGGACCCAAATTATCAACTTTGAATTCATACACATCAATGATTGTTCAGTTCTCTATTACAGCATTTACATTATACTATCAAATACATTCTACTCCTGTTACAACAAGCATGGGTCCTATTAGAATTTGTTATATTGAAGCAGTTCTCCCAGACCAAATTTAAAACAGGCGCATGTAAATGACCAAGTATAGATGAATTCGGTTCAGGTGATGTTTTGTCATGGGGGTAGACATTGCTGGGGGGCTTCTAATGTACTACGCATGTATGCGTAACAAAGGAAAATGTACAAACGTGCAGACATATGCACACATGGCACATGCGTAGTAGTATACTGGGTAACCCCCAGCTACGTGGCGGGCACATAGAGGGCTCACTTCCATGAAATGATGCCTGAATTCATCTAAAGGTTGGTGCATTAATTTGGGTGCTTTTGGTCAAATGCTATCGAGAACAATGAGTCTCCCCTGGCAACCGCTGAAAACATATTCATAGATGGAGCTCCTCGCATGATCTAGAACTATTGGTTCGCCCAAACCGAAACATTACACAGTAACTACGCCAAGGCTCTTCCAGCATTGTATTAGTAATTTGTTTTCATCGTTATCAGGGTTGCTAATTAGCAAAGATTATGACACTCGGCCTTGGCCGAGATTTTATAATACATGTAAGAAGGTAAAATTGCTCGGTTCGAAAGAGCTTTATTGAGTGGACTGTTTTTTATACAAATGACTCATCAATTTGTTAATCTATCTTTTGTTTTCAATTTAATATTCACTTATAACATAATCTGTACAGAGAGTATATCAAAGACATAGCATACAATACATGAACATATCTAGCAATGGCAGAATGCCTCTGAATGGTATAGAATCTGTCTGTAAATATGATTTTGATATTATTACAATGTCGGCAAATCCCTTTGAAAAATATGGATATGAAATTTATAACGGAAATTGCATTCACAAGACACTGGTTTATGGTTCATAACATTCAGGTAATTTCCAGCAACATACTTAATATTCAGGCTCGGAGGATGCATATTTTATAGCTTGTGTGCATACAATGTATACATACTATTTTAATTTAAAATGGTTGGCATCCGGACAATATATTTGAAGATACAGGGGGGTGTTTCACAAAGAGCCTACATAGACTTGGAGCCGCATTTATACTCTAAGCGCATCCTGTATTTCAAGTGCAATATTATTAATAGACTTATCCACGGTGCGTATCCCCAATGATCAATGAGGTGATGCGTAATATATCGCCCGCCACTAGGAATTTAAGTGCTCTTTAACTCTGAACTCTTTTTGAGACACCCCCTGGTAAAAATATTTACTGTGACTCCCAGTAACTGGGGTATGAACCATGAAAGTGAATGTAGCAAGATGAGCCAAACACTTTGCTAGTGACAGGGGGAAAAAGCAATAAATCTTGGAATATTGATTGTTGAAACACGATTTGATAGGCCTACTAAAGATACAAAATACTATCTATTTTTTCAGTCTTCTCTTTTTCCCTTTTTGCTATCAAATACCTTTACTCAGATCCTTTATTATCATGAACTCAAAATATTTATCAATCGATCATCTCCATCTAGTCTTCAGCAGTCATGCCTGAATCGACAAAGTATACAATAAAACAACAAATACAACCCATGACTCCACCATCACTTATCCTCAGCAGGGCCATCCACCGATTCCCCTCCCTGCTTCACCAACTGATCAAGGTTCATGGTCAGTCTCTGTTGATTGGCCTGGAGGAGGGAGTAAGTTAGACTGAGGGAAGAGGGATACCTAACATATGATAGCACCCCATCATCACCTTTTCTCAGCAGTGCTATCCACAGAGTCCCCTCCCTGCTTCACCAACTGATCAAGGTTCATGGTTAGTCTCTGTTGATTGGCCTGGAGGAGGGAGTAAGTTTGACTAAGGGAAGAGGTAAGTAGTCCAGCAAACTGTCCCTGTAGTGTCTCCAGTGAGGGTAGCTTAGAGTACTCGTCCATACCTTTGGGTGACATTAACTGATCACCTACCCGACCACCTGTACCGGATAGAGAATATGAAAAGGAAAAATAAAACGAGGAGATTGAAATTCATATTATTAAAATGCTTGTGCATGGACAAACCCATCATGACATAAATAATTATTGAATTAAGGCTGACATGAATGGACTGTAAATTTCTATTCAAGAAATGAGATACCAATCTGGGGAAGACACTATAAAGAGCTTAATTTAATTTACAAATTACCTTTTTTGTGTGAATCTTATATTTCATTAATACTGTGTGTTTCACATAATCATAATCAGGGAGAAATACAAATATATTTGTCCGAGTCGGAACTAAGAGCCCTAAGATATTTGTTCCAAATTCATCATGTCCTCTTTGCAAGAATTGAGCCAGCCACATGGTTTAATCGCTCCCAAATATGGATAATGCTTGATCAAAGGTTTTTTTTTCTGACTTTTTTCATTCATATGCAGATCAAGCATTGCATCTTATACACTGGGAGTAACTGAAAAAAATTCTTTGTCAACCAATATTATTGCTGTCAATTTGAGGAGTAAAACCCAATTCATTTTTATATAATACTGCCTTTCAAAAATTATGTTTGTCCCTCTATCCATGGTTTAAAAAGAGCTACATGTATAGGGCGATTCCAAGCTGTGTGTCGTACAGGAAGTTTTGACAACATTTACTCCTTTTTGACATGGAAACAAAAGAATATTAGTGTGATTGATGGTGATCCTCAAGTAGTGCCAGAAGGGGTACAAAAACCAAGACGTAACTTGACTGGATCACACATCCTGTACAATAGAAATGAAAAAATAGTACAGTGTCATACAGGACACAGAAATAACAGGGGGGGGGGGAAGAAACCGAACCAACAAAAGAATGGAATTGTCCTAAACCTGCACCTACCTAAAAGATGAATCTTGGGTAATCTCCTAGTAGTTTTGAGTAGCTCTTTGACAGGTAGACCCTCACTCAGGGCAATGATGCAAGGGCCTACAAAGAGAGGTCTCATGTTCTCCAAGTCTGTTCCAGAGATGGCCTCATTTACAATGCTGCTGCCATAAACCTGCATTGTATAGACAATGAATGTAATCGGGTTTGGTAGCTGAAAGACATTCATTCCCTTATGAAATATGAACATTAGGTCACCTACTTGTAAGTCTAAAATACAATGTACAAAAGAAAAATATTTGCAATTCAAACCTTTTTTTTTTTTAATCTAAATGCATACACATACATGAACATTGTACAAACCAGATAATAGGCAATTTTTTAATAATTTTTTTAATTATTATTTTTTTTAAATTAATTTTTCTCTACCTGCTATCAAGTAGCCCCTGTATTGTTTCTTTTTAAGTACAAAACTATATTTAAAAAAAAAAAAAAGATCTTATCAAATCACTTCAATTTCCTATAGCTTAAAAATTTCTCTATAGACAGTACTGATCATACTTTCCATGTATCAAATTTGTTAAAACTATCAAGCAAAATTAGTGCAATTATGTTCAAATATTACACTATTTGAAATAAATGAAATTTCCAATTATCTACGTTCCTTTTCGCTATTTCTGCAAGCTTTTTTCATCAGAAATATAATCGTAAGTTAGGTACAGTGTCCCCAAAAATATTTGTACACTTTGAAAAAATGGAATTAAATAAATCGATGTTGTTTGAATTTTTAATTTCTATTTATATATCAAATGGTAGGTAATGGTACTATAACCTAAACACTAAATCTCAAATGCTCCATCAGTCTGTCACCCCAAAAAATTAAATATATTAGCTTATTTCTTAAAAAATGAAAATAACAGTTTTTAAAATTCACTGACTTTGGGCCTTTAAACACCCACCCCCCCCCCCGGAGCTTAGGTCTTCAAGCGCTGGATGGAGGAAAATTTTAATATTTTTTTTCTCCGTCTCTCCACCCTCCCCCCCCCCTTGGAGAAACATGCTGGATCCGCCCCTGCCAAGCAATTTAATTTTGAGAACAGTGTCGCGATTTAGAGAAAGTGACTGATGATACGAACAAATCATAATCTTGAATGGTTATTACAATAACATTTAAAAAAGAGAGACAAAAACAAAACAGATCGCAGCCTTAAAGGTAGTGTCATCCTTTGCAGGCAAAAATATTACATTTCTAGTTTTTGAGAGGATATAGTAGTATATAAATGACTATATCTTCCCCACAACATGGTTAAAGCTCAAATGTGTGTGTTTGTCATTATATTGCGATTATCAAATTCATTTCTATTTTTTCGAACCTCGAAAATATACCGTACATTGCGAACCGTTGACCGTTAGTGCAGAGAATAATACACGCTGATGCACCATGTGTATATTGCTGTGTGTGTCCTTGCTGCACACGCTGTAATATCAACAGATGTTGATAGAGAGCTGGTCTAGATTGGTATTCAGATTTTCGTTTCATATTACTGATCTAGGCAACCTTATGACAGTAAGGTTGAATAGACAGTATAGCTAGCTTGATCATATTCTAAAGTTGCATTAGTTTTTCGCAATTTGTGAAAAGGATGACACTACCTTTAAGCCCACCCGTATGATGAGATCTTTTAATTACATTCATGATTATAATCGACTTTTGTTGTGTGCATTATAATATGGAATTATTATTGTTCTTATTTTTTCCCTTTTCTGAATATTTTAAAAATACAGATTAATTGGAAGTGAATCAGAGCACGAATATGATGCAGTATCAAGACATGGTGAGGTGGTACAATGCCAGAGACGAGACCCAAAAGTTTATTATGAGAAATACCATTTTGTTTCTTAAAGACCTAAAATGAAAAAGAACCAGATATTAAAGATTGCGCATTTTTTCCATTGCAATATTTCAGTCACCACTTTTACTTTTCATACAAAATTATAGCCATCTATGATTATTTTAAAAGAAGAATATAAAAACATTAAGCGAGAATACATTTTCACATTTGCTCATATGTCGTTCAAACTTACTACTTAATGGGGACATTGGGTTGAACCCATACAGTGCATCCCAAATGCAAAGTAAACCAAACTAAAATTGTGTAACTTTATGTGCCATTATTTCTTATATCATGACAAAGAAGAGTAATTTCATAATTCTCCCAGTTATCCTAAACTATATGTACTCGACTTTCAAAAACCTTGGTAAAATCAAATTGCACCATTTTTTTTTTTTTTTTTTTTTTTTTTTTTTTCAGAAGCAGATTCTGACTTTTCTGATCAATCATTCACCGTCTGATATAAGCCGTTCTGAGTCTATTCAATAAGGGACAAAGGATTACTTAGGGTATTAAGCTGCAAGGTCTGTTTTTTGTTAAAACATTGGACAAGGTAATTTTACGCTTGAATTTTGAAATCTACGTGCTCATCTAGTCACAGAAAAAACAGTATAGATTTGGTACTCTTGAATATAATAAGAGTTACTCTTTATTGTCGCAACAAAATTTTAATATCAGGTCTCAAAGTTGGCTTTACATTTTTCTGTGACGAACTGTATATCAACATATTATTCATGTAATTTCATAAATGACTGAATTGATTATAATTATATTGCCATTGTGCTACAAATAAACTGTGATATACTGCATAATAGTTCTTCTGATCTGCATACCCTCTCCGTCACAGTTTTTCCTGTATATCGCTGTACGTAAATTTCATTCCAACTCTGAGAATTGTCAATAACTTTTGAAATTTCTGGAAGAAAAACTTGGATCGTTTTATTTCAGATATCACTAGATAACCAGACCCAGTCATTTCAGAAACAAATGGGAAGGAAAAAGTATGAAATGAAATCATACTGAAAGCTGGATAGATGAGGGCTATTAGTAAACAAAACAAAAATTCTTTTACATATTTTTTCAAAAACTTTTTGCATGTTTATCTATTCTTCCTGCAAAGAAAGAAAGGTCATGTGGAACAGAGTAGAGAAAAGAAATATATTTGTTAAAGGAGATTTACACCCGTATTGAAAAAATATTTGTTGATGCAAATTTAGTCATCCGATATTTCATATCATAGTAAGTTTCTTTTGGCGCATATATTGCAGTTTACTCATGTAAGAAATTTCTCACCATTTAATTTTTTTGGATAATCACGACGTTGGTTTGTATTTAGGATCGGCACAAAGAAAACTTTCATTTCTGAGTGTTGACGTTTTATATGGCATTCCGATTAAATGTTCAATCGTGATGGGGATACCATAAAGTGATATTGTTAAAGTGAAAAGAAATCGAGTTGCAAAATATCTTGTCACAGTGTTTTTCTCTTAGTTTGTTTAGAAGAGTTTGTAGTTAGTGTTTTGTATATCATGTACTTCTAGATCTTGGCCCATATTCATAAAACCTACATAGGCCTTGTTATCACCTGTGTACTATCAACTGTGTACATTTTCTGATGCAATCAGTTGGCAAATAGCTGTAGTAAGGTTTTATCATAATAACAAAAGGGAGTTGAGTACGTTGTACATGTTGTATCCTACGGAAAGGGCGCCTCTTAGATTTGTCTTTTCTTTTCTCTTCCCCCCCCCCTTTTTATTTATTTATTTTTTTTTATTATAGTAGTAGTAGTAGTAGTAGTATAGTAGTATAGTAATTAAGTTATAATTGTTATTGTTATAATAATAATTATTGTTATTGTTTTTATTATGGTGATTTTTGTTATTATTAATATAATTATTATTATTATTATTATTATTTTAGCTGTGGAAATGTTTTATTGTTTAAAATTTATCTTGTTTATTTTTCTCCTCATACAATTTATTGGGGAATACAAGTGAATGAATAAATAAAAAGATAATAATAAGTTTTGTACATTTTTGCTATACAAAAAAACAAAACAACAACAACAACAACAACAAAACAAAAAACAAACAAATATTACCACAAGATATGGTAACTCTGCTGACAGCACATGATCTAAAATAATACCTGTTTTAATACTTGTTTTTCTTTAATATTTTTCTTAGCTTTTTGAGTTTTCCTCGATTTTTAGTATAGCATGATTATTGTATCTTTTGTTAATATTTTTTCTTGTTTTATTAATTCTCATGGGTAATTTTAAACTTATATTAAGTTGGTCTTTATTTAGTTGCCCTTCTTTTAATTTATTAACTCTTTTTTCTAATTGTAGTTTTTATTTGTATCTTGAATTAAGTAGGAGAGTTCTATTAGATGTTCATTATAGTCTTATTTAGAGCGCGTGTATTATCTTTTTTATATTATCCTATTATTTATTTATTTTACATATTAGATTTAGATATTTTGATTGATAAGTTACTTAGATTTTTTTGCTTACATTATATATTTATTTTATTGTTATACGTATTATATTATTCTTTTTGTAATATATCTGCTTTATTTTTATATCCTTTCGTTTGTTAGCTTATATGATTACTCTTAGGTGTTCCTTAGAGATAGTGTTTTTTATGATAGTTATATTTTTTTTATTTTTCTTATATCTCTTTTAATTTTTACTATTTATGTTTTTTGGTTTTTTATGTCTTAGACTTTTTCAGTCATTTTTATAGATTTATAGATATTATGATTTTAGGAACACTATCTGTTTAGAAGAGCTGTTTTTTTATTAAAGGTTTTTTTAGATTAACTCATATCTATTTATAGTTTCCTCTTATATTTATTATGCAGATTTTTTTATGTTACGTTACGCTTTCTTTATTATAGCCTAACTCATTTTTATTATCGGTTATAATTAGGTAGTTTAGCTGTTATTTTTTTAATTAGATATACTTAAATAATTTCCTTTTTAATATGATTCTTTATTATTATTTCCATTGGTTTTTAATAGTTTCTTATTGTTTCTATAGATATTATAGTAGTTTTTTATTTTTTCATGTATTCTTTATCTTTATTTTTAGAGTTTTCCACTGACGGTAGATCTTAGTTTAATCGTTATTTATTTTTTTGTTTTTAGTTAGATACGTTTATAGATCTTTATATCGAATATTAGAAAAAATTTTCATCGTTTTTTTTTTTTTTAACATAGCCTTATGATTTATATTATAATGTTTTTATTTTTTTAGATTAGTTACAGCGTCAGTATCCTTTTAGTATGTGTATAGTACGTAGCAGATTATTATATATTAGCTTTAGTTACATATTTCTAACTGTTATGGGACGTAATTTTAGCTATTTTTTGATAGTAGTTTTATTGTATACAGCTTTATTTTATGTATCTTTTTACTTTTTTTTTATCATATCTATAATGTTTCTTTAAAAGAAGAGGTACTTTTTCTTTTTTATTTTTCTGATTTCTTTATTTTTAAGGTAGATAAGGTATTTATTTATCTAGACTTTGTATCCATTTCTTTTAGTTAGGAACGTGTTTTACTTTGATTTATGTAGATTTACAGATTTTTCTGTTTAAGTGAGTCTTATAATGATATTGTTTTAATGGATATAAATGTTATTTACGAGTCTAGATTTTTTACATTTTTATATGATCTATCATTCTATTAGTAAGATTTTATAATATTAGTTTTAGCATTTTTACAGTGTATTCGAATTTTATCCTATTTAGATTTTATATTAGATTTGTCTGATTATTTTATCTTTAGTTTAACTCTTTAAGCTAGTGTTTAGTAGTTCATATAGAGAGTATATGTTTATTTAAGGTTTCTTTTCTTATTTACTTTTTATAAATTTGTATATGCTTTATTTTAGATTAGAGTAGTCTTTAGAATTATATTTTAGTTTCTATTACTTATAGGTACAATCTCTCTTTTTTATACTATATTATATTAGATTACGGCATACTAGAATCTTAGAAGCTTGTTTTCATTTTTTAATTATTTATCTTCGATAATCTTATTTTTTTATCTTTTAACTTTTTGTTTTTCTACTTTTTTATATATCTACTTTAATTTTTCATAAAGAAATTATGTTATAGAGAGATTTTATTAGTAGTAGGTTTAAGCTTATATTAAATTTTTATATTTAGTGTAGAATTTCTTTGCTAGAGTAGTATTTGTCTTCTAGGTTTTTTGTAGCTTTTAGGCTTAGATATTAGTTTTGTAGGTTTTTTAGACTTAATTTTAGATAGCTAGTTAGAGATTTTTGTATTATGATTAATATATTTATGATTTAGTACTTTTTCATATTTATTTATTTAGGTTATTTTATAGTTATGCTAAGTTTAGAGTCAATTTATATTTTTATAGAGTTATTACTTAGTGTTTACTTTTCTTTTTAATTATATATTTATACTAGATTAAGTGATAGGTCTGTTTCCTAAGAGATTTACTTTTATTCATAGTTTTTCTAAGCTTTTAGACAATTTTAAGTTCATTCATAAGTATTTTTTTAAGTTAACTCATTTTTTTTTATGTCTTCTTATTTCCCTTTCTCTTCTATTTCTAATTGATTTGTT
The DNA here is from genome assembly GCA_940671915.1 of Paracentrotus lividus. Taxonomy (NCBI): domain Eukaryota; kingdom Metazoa; phylum Echinodermata; class Echinoidea; order Camarodonta; family Echinidae; genus Paracentrotus; species Paracentrotus lividus. Next base: position 23,906,633 of record CALNVZ010002974.1, on the reverse strand, counting down.
TTTTTACTATTCATTAATTTTTGTATCTATTTTAGTACTCTTTTTTCCTTCTTAGGACTTTTAGCTTTCTCTATGTATTTATTTATTATATCATATACATTCTTTATTTATTCTTTTTTCTTATACGTTCATAAAGTTATTTTCATTTTATTGGAGGATAATTACTAGAAGCTTATAATCATTGTTTTTCTGTGTCTTTCACTATTTATGTTTCTTATTTTTTTTTAAGATTTTTTCTGCTAGCTTGTGATATTTTAGTTTTCTTAGTTGTTCTTATTATTTATTATTCACATTATTTAGTCTTTGTTTAATTTTTTTAGATAGTTTGATTGTTATTTGTAACGAGTATTCTTTAGAAGCTACTTACTTTATGATATGAGACCTGTGTTTACTGTCTTTTATATTAAATAGCATTTTTATTATTATTGTTTATTTTCTTTTTCTTGTAAGTAGTAATATTAGTATGTTCTTAGTATTTATTATAGGTTTTTTTTATTAATATTTTTTGTATTTATTATTTATTCTCTTTTTATAGACTAAAAATTGTCATTTTACTATGAATTTATTATTGTTACTTTCTTTCTTTTATTTTATAAGACTAGGTTGTGTTAACTTTTACGTTTAGGGAAATTAGTGGTTATTCTTTATCTAGTCATTTTGCTACATTTTTTTAAGAACGTTTAATTCTTGTTATTTAAGACAGTATAATTAATATAATAGCGATTACATTAATTCTTAGTTTTCTTAATATCTCTAGTTTTAATTATATCTGCTTTCCTTTAATTCATTAGTTTAGTTCTATATCCTAGTTAGACAGTTTTTTACGATTATTTATATTCTTAAGCTTATTTTTCCTTTTCTTATACATTTAGATTCTTCTTTTACGTAGTAGAAATCTCTCTATATTACGGTTTACTTTTTCCAATTCTGTGTATTAGAAGAAAAGGTATACGATAGTATTTAGAATATTAGCGTATTGTTATTTTTTTTATTATCTTATTTCTTTTTTGTACTTATATTTGATTAATGATTTAGTAAGTTTTTTTTATTCGAATACTTTATTATTAATTAATAGTAGCACTAATTGGTAAGTTTATACGACAATATTTATAGTATTTTATAAGATTAGTTTAAATACTACTCTGTTTGTTCTATATTTTTGTTTTATTTAGTCGACTATCAACGATTTTCGATTATTCTGATTATAGTATACGTCAGTCTATTTAGACTACTATCTAATTTATAGGATATTTTAGTTTTTATTTTGTTGATAGTTTACAAATTATTGTTTATTAGATATTCCATTTCTAGTTATTATATTTTTATTTTTTCTTTTTTTTTTATTACTTTTTGTTTAGTCTTATTTTTAGTAATTTTTTCTAGTTGTGTGTCATTTCTTACCATTTTGTTCTTTAATTAATATTTTTTATATTTTTTTAGAGTTCCTTATTATCATAGTGTTATAAGTCTTTAGTGTAATATTTTGTATTAGACTATTATCTTTTTTTTAGATTCTGCTTTAATTTATAATTTAAGGTATTTGTATTATGTCTACAGTTCATATTTTTTATCTTTATTTTGTTCTTTAGCATAGATTTATGTAGATACATTGTTTTTCGTTAGATGCTAATATTCTACGTATATGCATATGTTATTACTTTAGTCTATTTTTATTAGGTATTAAGGTTTTCTTAGTAGTTCAAGTTTTATTCTTGTTTACTTTTCTCTATTTTAGAGAGAGATTATTAGAATTAGTAATCTTTCTATTTTATTTCTTTTTTTATGTAATCTATTTTTTTATTAGATTTAGATCTTTATCATTGTTACGTAATTTTCTTAGCATCAATTTTCTCTTTTTAGTTTTTCTTATACTATTATATTATATATCATTTCGTATCATCCTTTTAGTATGAACTAATTTTGCTAGATTGAATTTCTATTAATTTATGATTAGTTTTAGATTTTATAGCTTTTGTAGGTGTCAGGGGATTTATTTTCTAAGTTTTTGTTTTTTAGATTTTTTTTCTTATCTAGACTAATATTTTTACGACTATATTTTTATTTTTTATAGATATTATAGATTTTGGGTTTCATTTTCGTTATTTTACTTTTATTTTATTTAACCTTTTTCCTTTAGCTACTGATCTTACTATTATTAAATTCTCTTTTATTAGTATACACCCATTTATTAAATTCTTCTATACATTTTCAGCTTATCCATATTATTCGCCTCACTATTATTCTTACTGGTAATTCTACGTAGTGACTATATTACACGTTGTCACTATTTTTTTTTTCTATATTCGTTAATGCACTCACTTATATAATTTTTTTATTATTCTTAGTTTATAGTTTTTTTATTGTTTTTTAACTTTGGGTAGAATATGTAGGTTTCATGTCTATTTTTGCTTTAGCGTGATTTAGTTTATCGATATTAGCTTATTTATTATATAGACTATTAGAAGATGTCTATAATCTTTAGGATTACTTATTCTTATTAGTTTAATTTATACAAGAGTTTTACGTCTTTTTTATTCTAGTCTTTATTTTTTGTTAGATCCTATATTTTTTAGTTTTTATTTACGTCTAATATATAATTCTTAGAGTCCTTTTATTTTTTTTAGATAGTTTCATTTATATTTTGTAAATGTTTTTTGATTAGTAGCCATTAATATTTATTTTTCTCCTGTATTAATTATATACTATTTAAGAATATAAAATGATTACTTTTTTTTATAGAGTTTCTGCTTTGTTTATTTTATTATCTCGGAAGTTAGATATGCAACTTTTTGATTATTTGATATATTTTTAGTTTTAAATTTAATAGATATAAATAACTTTAGAATTTATACGGTTATTTTAAGTGGTGAAACTTTCATTTACAGTATTTCTGAACCTTTTATGTATAAATCTATATTAAAGTCTTTTTATCTTCTTTAGTAGCTTTATTCATTATTGTTGTAAATTTAGAACTCTATCTTTCTTATATTTTAAGTTTTATTTTTAGTTTATATCTATTATGTTGTAAGTCTTTTCCTTGTTAGGACTTATTTTATTTAGTTAATAGTTTTTAGGGTATTTCTTGTTAGTTTTCTAGGTAGATAATTTTACTGCTTACCTTAGAAGAAATTAGCTGCTATGTTCTTGTTAGATTATGTTATTTAGAGTTGACTTCTATATCAATATTCAATTTTTAGATAGGATAGTAGTTTAAGCTAGCTCTTATATATTTCAGTTAGCCTTAACTTAGATCTTACATTCTTTTATTAATAGTTATAGTAGGTTTCATTGTATTTATTGTTATTACCCTATTTATTTATATTATAGCATAGATCTTTGCATCATTAGACATTTTCACTTATTATTTTTCTTTGTATTTATTACACTATATTATTAGTTTTTTCGTTCTACTATTTTCTTATCTAAGGAGTTACAATTTAATTATAGTTTATTTTTTTTTAGCATATTTTTTTAGGCTTTATAGATTTTTTTAGCATTTTTTACTTTTAGAACCTTTGTGTTATTTATTACTTTAATTGTTCCTTGACTTAGGGGTTTTTTTAATATGTAATAGGTTTTAACCTGTATTATTTGTAAATAACGGCGGTTATGTTTTATTAGTAGATTTATTATATTATTTAACTATTTTTTTTTCTTTTCTGATTACCTATTAGGTATGATAATAGCTTTTCTTTTTTTATACTTTTAGATTACCTCTTTTTCACGTAGAAATTTTTTAATTTATGTAGCATTATGTACGAGCTTTTATTTAATCGTCAGCTATGTTACTTTACTTATGTTTTTTTTAGTTTAGCGTCTTTTTTATATTATCTATATAGTATATTAAAACCATTTTTTTCTTAGTAATTTTACTATTTTATCGAATGAACTTCTTTATCTTTTATGTTTAGACTGTAATTTAATTTTGTATACTAGATCTTTTTTGTATCCATTGTTTTAGTTATAAATATGTTTGTATTATTTTAGATATCATATATTTAGAATATATATTTAAACTAGCGCGGTTGATTTTTTATAGATGTATTTTTGTATAGTTTCATTATCATAGTCATTTCGGTTATTTCTCTATTTAGAGTCTTTATTCATGTCACCTAAGTGTATTTAAGCTTTTTAACTTTAAATTACATTTTTATCTTTATTTTTAGCACTATCTTTTTAGCCTAAGTATCTTATTAAAGTTTTTTATATTTTAGATTAGTCTAGTTATGTTGTTTTAATTTCTTATTCTTCGTTATAGTTTATTTTACTTATTTTTTAGTAATATTAGTTACTTGATTATGGGGGGAAGAGGTGATTAGTGTAGGATTTAATTTTTATTTATATTAGTATAGTTTTAGTATTTTGTTAAGATTTTTTTTTTTTTCTTTTATTTTATTTAGCCTTTGATTTAGTTCTGTTCTTTATGTTATCCAATCATTTACTGATTCAAACTATTATATCTAAGTTAGAATCCATTAGGTTTTATCAATTTTATTCCTTAAATGTCTTGTAGCATGTAACTAATTAATGATCTTAATTTTTTTAGTATATATCTTTGTGTATCCTTTGATCTGGTGTTTATTTAAGATTGTAGATGTACGATTATTTTTTTTTTTTATTTTTTAAATCTTATGCTTCTTATAAGAATTTTATTTTTTTCTAGTATATAGTATCTCTCATTAATGTTATAGATGTTCCTTGTTTTGTTACTACTAACATTACGTCTTTTGTATATTTTAGGTAATTCTTTTTAATTTTGCGTTTGTATTGTTCCTTTCTTTTTATAAGATATTATAAATAGAGTTTCTTTTTTTGTAGTTTATGTCTTAACTCTATTTCTAAAGGTGTATATTATTTTATTATTAATTTCTTTTTTTAATTCTATTAGAATCTGTTGCGTTGTTCTAATTTCTGTAAGATTTTTTTTATCTTAGTGAATTAAATTGTATTTGTTTAGTTAGTACATTACGGATTTATTTTTTGATTTATTTTAGTTCCCTTTCTTTATATCTTGTAGTAGTAGTTTATATTTTTTTTTATGCTCAATTTTATACGAGAATTTCTTCTAAAAAATAATAGTTTTAGTGTTTTAAGTATAGACATTTAATATTTTTATTTACTTTTATTTGTTCTTTTTACATTTTTACTTTGTTATATCGCATTTATTATTTTCGATTTTAGCTTTTTTTAGATTTAGGTAGTTTTTTGTAGAGCTTTTTTTTCTACATAGTTTATTTGTTAAGGATTGTTCTTTATTTATATACTAATTATTTTACTTTTTTTGGTACTTATTCATTTTTATTAGTTCTCTATTCTAGATTTTAGAGATAGAGGTGTCTAGATCTGATTTTAGACTTATTTTCAGTAATATATTTTAGATTATTTCACTTCCCTCTTTCTTTTAATTAGTTAGTTTTTTTGCTTTTTTTATCTTTATTTATTAATTATTATATTAAGTTTTAGCTATATACTAGAGGAGAGTACAAAGAAAGAAAAATGGCTGACAGAGAGAGTGATAAAAAACCGAAGAAAAAACGGAAGAAATATTTTAAAACGGCAATATCCCGCGATCTCCGCATCTATGTCCTCCTAAGGACAAGAAGGAGAGAGAATAAGGGAAAGAGAGAAAAGAGGGAGACCGATCAAGAGAGAGTGATAAAGTGAAGACAAGAACATGTTGACAGAGAGTGAGAGATAAAGAGAGAGATGGAGAGAGAGGGGAAAATGGTCCAGTGGACAGATCCGCGTGAACAGCAGATATGGCCTTCGCTTCGATGAGGGACAAAAATAGAGAAAGGGAGAAATAAAAAGAAAATGCTGACAGAGAGAGAGAGAGAGAAAAAAAAAACCAAGAAAATGTCAAAGCGGACAACATCCGCGTGGGAACAGCAGATATTGC
>CALNVZ010002974.1:23882091-23893972 GCA_940671915.1 Paracentrotus lividus | reverse complement strand
ATGGGGGGGGGGAAGTCTAGATTTTAATACGACGTGATTATAATACTGTCATTATTGTTTTTCTAAAATCATTATTTTTTATTATTTTTTTTTATATTTTAGTCATGCCGCCGCTGACTTGATAACATTTCCGCTATTACTATTGCTAGAAATTGTTGACTTATTGACTAGTGGGCAGATGAAAATGATAGTCCTTGATCACATATTCTTTCTTTCTCTTTTAAAAGTAATTATTATACAAAAGTGTAAATTAAAAATGTGCCTTCCATGTTCTGTCTAAAATAATGTGCATCTTTTGTTGACTCGGCATACCCTCACTTGCCATAAATATTGCAACACAGCGGAAAGCATTTTTTTTTTTTTTTTTTTTACTTATTTGATAGTATTGAAACAGAATAATTGGTCACCTGTTTCAGCTTCTGGTATGCAATAGATGACTAGACGCATTTTCTTGAAACGGGGGGGGGGGGGGGGAGGAACAATGCCTCTCAAAGAATGAAATTTTGATGTAGGGGCCTCATCAGTGAATAAAATGCATCTTTCATATTTCTCCGAAAACTGTTTACTCGTCTAGGTTATACCTCCGTCTAATGAATAATAGCAAAAAAGATATACGTGCATGTATATGGCAGACAATAAAAGTAGCACACAAAGAAGATAAATTTATTTCTGCCGTTGCCGCCCCCACAAAAAGCCTTGCCTAGCATAGGCGGTTTAACCTTCATTCTACAAAATTATCAAATTATAGCTGATTTCTTTTAGTAAATTTATTGTATTTTATTGCAGCAATCGCATTTTTTCACACATTATTTTGTTACATTTTGCTGAATAATCACGATCTCTGGTTTTTGGACGCATTCTTAGCAACGGCGCAATTCCCCCCCCCCCTTTTTTTTGTTTGTTTTTTTTTTTTTTGGGGGGGGGTTGATTTTTTTGTTTCATTTGTCTTTGTAATGGATCCTTATGGCCGTTGCTGATTAGCCAGAGGCATAAACAAAATCTTTTAACAAGGGAAGGGGTCACGTACCAAAATATATGAACCAGTATACTAGAACCAAGGAATATGACATTCAAATTTGTCGTTGGCAAACCGGGCAGGTCCTATAAAAATGAGAGCAGAACAGCTGCTCTTCAAAATGACGCAAATTTTATTGATGATCAACAAAGGTACTATACAATTTATGATTTGAAAAATTACAAAACGCTGAACTCATAGAAGATGATCCCCCTTTTTTGGGGGGCGAGGGGGGGGGGGCTACACCCTCTCAGAGACCCGTACCTTGACCATGTTGACACAATACATTGGTGAGTGATGGGACCTATTTTCACTGATGTAGAAACTTTACGACCTCTTTATTTAAACACCCCTATCCATCTGATATAATTATTTTCTTTTCTTATTAAGTGGCCTCTAAAAAATTTAGATTTAAATTTAATTTAAAATTACGAGCAGGTTTGATACTTCATACAAGATTTAACACCCTAGCCATCCGAATCGTTACTGAGTGAAATATTGATCCGTTTGATAATACAGGGGCCGCGGAGCCGGGGGGGGGGGGGCTGTAGGCACTGGCGTAAATCCCGGGGGATGGGGGATACATCCCCCCCCCCAGATTTTAGGAGGGGGTGGCCTGTACAAACATCCCCCCCCCCCAGTTTTCAAGAAAGAAATGGACAAAAAAATACACTAGAACGTTTTTGGTTAAAATAGCACTTTCAATACTACAAAAATGCCTCTTTTTTACTCCAAAAATCCCAAAAATTTCCTGCTCGGTCGCTATGCGACCTCGCGCTAAGTAACAAAGAGTAACCCAAGTATAAAAAAGTTGGATCCAATGCCCTCGTCTGGGGACAAACCTTAGGAAAGGGTGTTGTTGACAATCAAAAAAATTAAAGTAGTTGTGTGCGGGCTAGGTTGGTGGAGGGCTCGGGGCCTGCAGCCCACAAAATTTTCATAGCAAAGATTATGTTTGTTTTCTATCGCTGTTATATAACAAAGCATGTAAATGTAATGTAAAATGCATTTTCCAAATGGATACTTAATTTTCGACTCGCGCTGCGCTCTATAGGATCTATGCTGCTCAAAATAATATCTCAAATTTTAGCTCAAAAATTTACTCTTTCCATTACTAAAATGAACAGGAACCAGCCATTATACATTCAAAGACAAATTTTCCTCGTACCCCCTCCCTCTCCGAATACATTTCTCTTTAGGTGTAGGCCTCTGATCTAAAGTGTCCCCCTTTTTAGGAAAGGTAGCCTTTTTTCCATTGAGACCCCCACTTTTAATTCCTTTCCGCCGCCTCTACTATATATGCTTTTTTTTTTTTTTTTTTTTTTTTTTTTTTTTTTTTTTTTTTTTTTTTTTTTTTTTTTTTTTGCTTTTTTTTCGCGCTCACAGATATATAGGACCTTTAATGCACAAAAATATCTGATTTCAACTTCAAATTTTGGGCTCGCGCTTCGCGCTCGCCGATAAAAAAGGAACTACAATGTACAGATCTCAAACTTTTACCTTAAAATTTTCGGCTCGCGCCTCGCGCTCGCATTAGTTTTTCCATTACTAAAATGAACAGAAATCAAGGCAGCCGTTACGATTCTTAAAAGCATAGGCCTACATTGAAAGACAAATTTTCTTCGTACCCAGGCCTCTTCTCTGAATACATTTCTCTTTAGATCTATGCCTCTGATCTATAAAGTGCCCTTTTTGTAATTTTATTCGTACCCCTTCCTCTCAAATCCGTTCCACCGCCTCTGCTATTGGAATTAAAAACGTTCCTTATGTCACTAGTGCTTGTAGGCCTATATGTCAAACAAGATCGCAACAAGTCAGAGCAAAGTGTATTCGCTTCAATCCCGCCTCCCACTCCTCGACACGTTAGCGCTGCTGGCTGTAGGGCTTCAGCCCTCACACTTTCAGCAAACCGTGTACAAAAAACCGCAAAAAAGAGCCCCCCCCCCAACACATCACTTTCGTTTCAAGCCCCACCGACTCAAACGTCCCGCGGCCCAATGTAGTAGCTTATGAGGCCTACTGATATGTCTTTTTTTTTTTATACAGGGAACTTCGATCAGCAATCGAGTCCGAAAAATTAAGGCCTACAGGCCACTTCCACTGGAAAGTGGGAGAATCAGACCCACCCCTCCCCCCCCCACTCCACTCCGCCTTGCTCGCTCTTCTATGCATATCCGCGAGTAATACAGCAGTTGCAGGATAGCAACGATTTAAAAAAAATATATAAAAGGAAAACAACTAACAACAACTCAACGTATCACGCCTTTTTCCCCATGACGTCATATGGGAAACGAACCTTGTATCTGGGGAATCCCCTGAGTCGGACGTGTTTATATATAAAGCAGTCGATGGCAAATAACAAAGTATTAACAGAACATCGAGCTACGGACGGGACCCTATTAAATATTTGACGAAAGTACACATTGAACAGTTCGGGCATCTAAAGTCAAGGATTATTGTGGAATATAGCTCCAAGCGCTCATTTTGCCGCCTGCGTTTGTTGCAATGAAAAATTTGAACTTAGATAGGCCTATAACGTCAAGACAACGTAGTGTGTCTATCGATCTTGAGTCTTCGTCTTATGAAGTTTTCCTGCCATGCCTGAGTTTAATTCACCATGATGACTTCGGTGGAGATATTTTATTTCGTCATGCAACAACGTGCATGAATTCACAAGGGTACGTGTAAAAAAAAAGTAAATAAATGTATAGATTTATATGATAATAAATCAAAATAAATAGATAAAATGAAATGTTTATTGATTGATTTCATTGAGATGATCATTATCAAAATGTTTTAAATCCTGTGTGATGTTAGAATGCACTGACTGGTCTAGCAGAGAGCGCTCATATAGGCTAGCTGACACTTCTGCAAATTTAATTTCTTTATGCGGTTTTTTGTTTGTCATAGTTGGGCATTGAATTGAGTAATGTATGGGCGAAATACGATAACTGTTACTGATATTAGTGCTAATTATAGACCCGGATGTTTGCACCAGAGATGTTAAAAGGGTCTAAACTTTCTTTTTTTTCTCGAAATGACAAGTGATAATTTAGAGCTGTTTAAAATATAGCATCAACATTTAGGAGGAAGTGATGGCAATCTGTAAATTTTTGTGATGACAGTTGGAATGTTTGATCAGAATTAGACTGGGTTATGTATTATAAGTGTTTAGAATTAATCAATTATAAATGAATGAATTTATAAACCTCAAGTCCCTCAGATAATATTTCTTGTACCTCTTTGCATCATATAATTGGGCTAAGCATTTTCCCTCTACCCATGCCCTGCATTTCAGGAAAAATTTCATCTCTGGCATGGAAGTGTAGGTATGCCTTGGTCACTGAAAAACTTCCCTTTCTTGGAAGGGAACATGTACTTAACAATTGTTGGATCTCACCAACCACCAGTCCTATCCCCAACAGAACATGTTGGAAAACGAAGCTGGTCCATGTACCTGCCTCACGACAAACTGGCCTCTCTATATGTGTGGGCCCTTTTGGTTGGAAAGATCTCGCTTGCTAACATGAGGCTGCTCTGAAGGAATCTTAGAAAATGGGAGCAAGTGCCTAAGACGTCCAGTTCTGATCATTGCCACGTCACAATGTCGAACTCAGGAGGACTAGATTACGCCTCAGGCAAGTGGAATTGGACGATGGCAATCAGCTCTGTTACGCATGGGCAACTAAAGACTAAGCTGGATTGTAGATGTAGTGGGATGAGTTGAAGGAGTGGCACCGTCTTTCTATGGATGGAGCAGAGTGCTTGTGAGGAACGACTCTTCAAAAGGTGTTTGCATGAACAACTATGTAGGAGGTCATTGCAGTGCTCGTCCAATGTGCTCATCATGAATAACATCTCAATGGAATTTTCCAAATTTGTCAGGATCAATGAATCAGGTAGAGTGATATCTGAAATTCAAATTCTAGCCTAAGTTCTTGAGATTAAAAAGGTGACCAACTAAGAACTCAAGTATATAGTGAAATTATTATAATTAGGTCAAGTCTTTGAAAATATTGTAGATGTAACAAAATCTATTAATAAATGTGCTTGACATCAAAAAAGTCTTCTCTTTTAATTTGGCTCCCTGGCAACTCAACTACCATTTTGTTCTCTCTACATACCAGTTAAATTATTGATCTCGTCCTCATTGCAATCTGAGAGGTTCTTTGGCTTCAAAATTGCCTTGCTCCATCACGTATTGTCCTCTTTCTTTGCAGGTGCTGCTGAATCGTATTTAAACCGCACTCTCACAGAAACGATACCCAAAACTCCTTCTTCCATAGCAACCAACCTGGAATGAGTCTAGCAACCAGATACACATCATGAGATAATTAAGCTCTGTGGTGGAATCCCTTTTGCCCTCGAGCTTGTCGGAGCTGATCTCAGAGAAGGGAGGTGCCAACCCGCAGATATCATTGATGACCTTCGCAAGAAAGGTCATGTAGAGAGGGAGACAAATGCTCAAGGCTCTCTTGAAGATGAGATTGCCAATGCTGATGTTGACTCAAGAAATGAGAGTGGGCATTTATCCAATAGGGCAAGGCGGACTCTTGAACAACTAATGGAGAGGGGTGTGATAGGATTATCCCGCCCACTACAGAAACGACTAGCACAGTTGAACTTCATCTGCTCCTCATTTACTGGTACTTTCAGATCTTTCCATTTTGGGTCCTTTCAATTACTGTGTTTTTGTCTTCCATCTTTGAATCTGTACTGATCTATATCTAGCCATATAATATACACGTAATTATGTGTGTTTCAAATTTTTGTTAAAAACTACTGGATTTTATTTTTATAATCATCTTCTTCAAATAAGAAATTTCTGGTTTACTGAAAGTTTATTAGTGCATGCAGTTAAAGTGGTTCTATAAAGTATAATCATCTTTACTGTAACAATAAACATTCAATTAAATTCATATGTAAAATAATGATTTTTCAGTCAAATTTCATTCTTTAGTTTAATGTAAATAAACTCTTTCATTAAAATAAATGAATTATATCTAATTTTCAAACTTTCTGAGCTTCTCATTCCTCAGCCCCTAATTATTCCTTGTTTCATTCAGATGAGGCTGCTGCCTGTGTTACCAACATCAATCCTACTTACTGTACCAAGAGAGACCTCCTCATCCCCCTCCACACACGCTCCTTAATCGCCATGGATACGCTCACCAATCGATTCAACATCCTCTCCTTTCTGCGTCTGTATATTGAAGAACGGTACAGCCTCTTCCTGTCACCAGCAGAGACAGATCTGGTTAGAGTTCGTTACTGTGGTTTCTATGCTCGACTGCTTCAACGAGCAGCAGGGTTACTGGAACAGGATAATGCCTGCAAGTCACTGCCTATCTTCACAGCAGAGCTGCAGAACATGCAGAAACTGCTGCAGGTATGTTATCATGTCGACTTTAGAGGTGGTTATACAAATCTTTCCTTTTTTGCAAAAATCTACATGTATGCTGCTTAACTTTCAAACATAGAGCTTCTTTTTTGTAGTTGCTCTGCCTACATTTCCTCAGGGCTTTATTTTGTCCTAAGATATAGGGTTAGTTATGCAATAGGGTTTTATGTAAAGTTTATGGTTAGGTTTTGAGGAGAGTACATTGTTTAGTCCAGGGGGGCATTTCATGAAAGGATATGTCGGACGTTTTATCCGACAAATTTGCTCTCAGCCAATCAGATGCAAGCATTTCAGTAGCTTATAACAGTTTGTCGGATAAAACGTCCGACAAGTCCTTTCATGAAACGCCCCCCAGCCAATCAGATGCAAGCATTTCAGTAGCTTATAACAGTTTGTCGGATAAAACGTCCGACAAGTCCTTTCATGAAACGCCCCCCAGGGTTGAAGTTAGTCAATTGATTCTTGTATGGAATGTACAGTGAAGCAGTAGTCGGCGGACTAAATGTCAAGGAATCAAGATACTTAGATCGTCTCCTATTGTTTTGTAAAATATGTTACTTTGTGCGCCACTGAATTGAAGCTGGAGATGATGATGATGCCCTGCTTTAGAAGTTTTCACTATTGTTATTATTTTTCTTCATCTACTAATTTCAAACATGTACGCTCGTGTCTCTGTGCCAAAGTGTCTAGTATATAAAGATTTTTTTCTTATGATAAGTTAATTGGCTTGATCCTGAGCACCTCATATAATGGGAGTGGACTTTTTTTTGTAAATTGTGTTCTTATTTGGTTCAATTTTAGGAAGCTATCCACTGCTTTGAAGACAGCTATGATCTGTTCATTGAAGTAGCCTATCAGGCCAGGCAGCTCATCTTACTCTTCATTCCCAATAAAGATGCCATCTCTTTCTACCAGGCGTGTCTGAATGCAGCGGAGAAGAGGAAAGACAAGCAACGCCAAGCAAGGATCTTGATCTCACTTGGTAGGTTTCAACTGAAATTTAATTTAACCCACTGTGAAATGCAAAGTCCACCCCCATTATAAGGAACAATGACAAAATGAGATTTTATAAAGAGACAGTTCTCTCAATCAAAATTTGTGCAAACCTTTGTGTTCCCTGCTCATTATAACAGGTTATGTTATAAGGAATTAATTGACTTAAACCCAAGTTCCTCTTTATAATGAGAGTGGACTGTAATAGATGTTCTTGGTAATAAGTTAAGGGACATACAGCTTAGCTGATTCCATTAAAGGTATATTGCTTAAATCACATTTTATCATCATCATCACGATCATCGTCATTTTCATCTTCACCATCATCACAATTCATCATCAATCATCATCATCATTGTCATCATCATCATCATCCTTTTCTTCATCATTTGGATACCAAGAGAGGAAGATCCTCTAATTCCTGGCCTGTTCTGCCTTGCTCATTTGGTTTTAAACTAACTCCATCACTTCAAATTGAATGACTCCATTATTTCATTACAGAATATACTTTTAACAACATTGCCTAAGGCACGTCAATATTCTCAATAGAAATCTGAACAAAAATTCTAGAAACAGATAGAAGATTCTTAGTTGATTTCACCTTTCAGGTCGTCTTGTGCGCAATGTAGATGGAAACATGAAGTACGCAGAAGGCTTGTATCATCAGGCACTCAACCTGGTGGCCCCAGATGGAGATAGCTTGGATCATGCTGCTATCCTGTCAGTCCTGGGCTTCCATTTCTATGACAGTGCCAGGCCAAAGCTATCGATCAGGTATGGAACACTACTCATAAAATATGCTCATAAAATGTGTTTGGAATAGTTTTTTCCATTGTATCAGGGTGTCTATGATATATTAGAACAAGAAGGAAAATAGATAGCTTCCATGTGCTCAGAGACTCCAACCCTATGCATCTCTTAAGCGTGAGATTCTCCCGCAGGAAACCCTAGTAAACAGGAGACTCTGGCTCAATATGCGAGTAGACCAAACAAATTTATCAACAGTCTAAAGCCCAATTTTCCTTGTGGCCAGGGTCTGCTTTTAGAGTTATAACAGCTCTTTGATGTTAATTTTGAACATTTTTATGCCTCTGCGACGAAGTCTCGCCGGAGGCATTATGTTTTCGGGTTGTCCGTATGTCAGTCCCACTTTCGTTCTCACGATAACTTAAGAACTGTTTGACGGATCATCTTCATTATTGGTACATATGTGCATATTGGGGTGACAATGATCTCATTAGATTTTGGGGGTCACGAGGTCAAAGGTCATGAAGGGAAATAAATATGAAAAAATAGCTTGTTCTCAAAATAACTCAAGAACCATTTCACTAATCATCTTGATACTTGGTATATGTGTGCATACTGGGGTGACAATGATTTTATTGGATTTTGGGGTCACAAGGTCAAAGGTCACAGAGGTTAATGAATAGAAAGAATAGCTCTTTCTCACCATAACTTTTCAATTACTATCATTTAAATGCATGTTTTTTTGTTTCACAATTCTTATATTACTTGTATCATATGTTGTGACAAACCTAAATTTATTGATGTACTATTATCATTCTTTCTTTTATAGTAAAAAGTGTGTTATACAAAAATGAAGTAAGGGGTTAGGCTCGACTAGCACTTGTGCTATTATCTGACTCCTTTTACCAGTTAATGTTATTATTGCTCTATGAAATGTACATGTATTGTACTGTTTTTGATGTTGTTGGTAAATGAATAAATCAAATCAAAATCAAATCAAATAATTAAAGTACCGTTTCACTAACCATCTTGATACTTGGTATATGTGTGCATACTGGGGTGACAATGATCTGATCAGATTTTGGGGTCACAAGGTCAAAGGTCAAAGGTCACAGAGGGCAATAAATATGTGAAAATAGCTTGTTCTCAGGAACCGATTGACAGATCATCTTCATATTTTCTTCATGGGTGCAAACTGGGATAACAATGATCTGGGTAGAATTTGGCGTTACTAGATCAAAGGTCAAGGTCAAAGTTGTCTTTGTGTAATGAATAATTTGTGTAATATTTCTGAACTGGCAATGGCGGAGGCATAAATTTCGACTGTGCGTGGTCGAGGATTCATCTAGTTATTTATTTAATTTATTTATTACAACAAGAAATGAGATAAAATTCAGATGCAATTTTTTCAGAGAAATTCAAATTCAAGCCGATTTTTGTGATATGGCCTTTCAGCCAGAGAGCTGACACCGAAGTTTGAGTCTCTATTGCAAGCTTCTTTTACACATATAGACTGAAATTTTGTATGAATTTTATAAATGGTACACTGATCTTTCTTTGTATTTTTCAGCTACCAGGAAGAAACACTGGAAATGTTGGAGAGACTAGAAAGGAACCTGACTGATGGTCCTGGGCCTTACTGCGAGGAGGATTCTGGGAAGGAAGCGCTTTCTCCCAGAATGCAACTGTGGAGACTCAAGGAGCAGACCCTGGGTGACATGGCATGTACCTATGCCAGGCTTGTTGGTGAGAGAACTTGGTCTTGTGTCAAGCAGGGGCTATTTATAAGATTTTCTAATGCTATAGGCTGTGACCTTTGTAATAATTGAAATTTACCAGGTAAATGTAGAGGTATCACAGTCCTATGGACACAATTCCTAGCACAGCACTGGCAGTAATTAAAATTTATGTGTATTTTGCCAGTCAGAATAAGGATGAAGTAAATTGGAGGACCAATATCGGCAGGAAAAAACAATTATTTGAAAATACAAAATGAAATAGTGCAGTACAGTCTACTCCCAATATAACAAGAACAGATACAATGAGATTTCATGATAACGAGGCAAGTTCCTATGATTATGTGCCCATGTGTCTATGTCTCAATGTGTTCAATATACAATGTAATAAAGCATTTAGCTTGGTCCCAGGCACGTCATTATAATGGGAGTGGACTGTAATATTTTTAATAGTAAACATGTCATTACTATTAACTTGAGGCTTAATTTTCAATTCAGGAAACTGTGAGGAAGGCATAGCATGCCATGAACAGAGCATAAGTATTCAGAAGAAACTATGGAAAGATCATCTCAACATAGGGAGAAACTACTACTGCATGGCCATAGTCTACCATAACATAGGATGTAAGGAACAAGCTCTGCGATGTGTCTTCCAAGCTCTGGATATTATTGAAAGGTAATTTTTCTTTATAATCGTAGTGTTTTACTGATTTCCGATAAACAAACCAATACAGGAATTCGATCAAACACTTAAAAAAAATTAATAAAATAGAAACATAGCAAAAACATAAATAAATATTGCATCATTATGTAAAATATGCATTATTCTAGGATTGTCTTCAATACTCTTGGTAGCAATACCTCCAGAGAGTGGAACAGTATTCAGATTCTAATCTCCCTTTCTTTAAATTGAATACGGTGTTATCTACCTTTTAATTTGTATCTATTTTTTTTTTTTATTGGGGGGGGGGGGGCAACACAAAATATTGAGGCTTTCGAGTTATAGAATTGGTTGATAGAAATGTTAAGAACTTGTTTAAAGTACTAATCCATTATATTTTTTATCTGAATTGAATAGTAAAGAAGAATATTGTGAGAGTAGATTGTGCATGATGAAGAATTCATGTTAAACATTAAAAATATGAACTAATTTCAGGTTATGCACCCAACCAAGTGCAACTCTTCTTATTTGCTACGTACACGTCTCAACAATCCTGTGTGGCTGCAATGGTGACCTAGCTGGTGCCATGCAGTACATCCGCAAGGGACGTCGAGTCCAGGAACAGCTCAAGACAAAGAACATCCTGGAGTTCGGTCTCCATTTCACCGAAGCTAAGATAGTCGCCAGGTCAGGTGACTTCGCCAGAGCACGTCAGATGTTCAAGGAGGGTTTTGGCCTAGCCATGCCGATCCTGGGTGTACACCTTAACACGGCTCGTGCTTTGCAGTCAGAGGGTTGGGCAGCCTTACGGCTTGGAAATTATGACGGTGCTTTGACAACTCTCCAGGATTGCCTTGAGATGCGAGAGAAGGCCCTTAAGAATATGAAGTGGAACGTTGAAATCGCCGAGACACTGGAAACGATGGGTGACGCTTGTGCTGAGAAAAACGAGCCCCTGAGGGCTCTTGATTATTACGAGCATTGCTATCATGCCCTATCTGATCCTATCAGGTGCTACACAAAAATGCGATCTCCGGTAGCAGGAAAAATTGTTCATTTGAGGGACAGCATTTCTAGGAAGATGGGCCTTGTGTCAAAAGACAAGGCAGGATTGAGCAATGAAGAGATAGAGCTAATGAAAACAACCGTCATCTATGACTATAACTATTGGCCAATGATATAGCCCTTGACTAGATGACCAGGGGTGTACAGCTGTGGCAAAAATTATTAGACCAAACTCATTTTTATGCCTCCGCCACCGAAGGTGGTGCCGGAGGCATTATGTTTTCGGGTTGTCCGTCCGTCCGTCCGTCCGTCCGTCCGTCCGT
>CALNVZ010002974.1:23826261-23869858 GCA_940671915.1 Paracentrotus lividus | reverse complement strand
AGGCAAAATGTAAAACAAATTTACCGTATTCAGGTTTTTAAAAAGCAAATATTTCGCCTTGCGCTTTACCGTAAAGTTTACGCTCGCTCGCACGATTTGCTTCTTTTAGAAAAGTTCACTTCAAATAAAATACTAGAGTCGAGTCCGACTCTGAAGAAAAGTCATTAAAAAAAAAACAACATTGTTCTTGTGAATAATTTCTTTAAAATTGTTTGTGTCTTTGATCATAATAAATAACATTTTAATTTGTATTGAAATTGAGGTCAAACTTTAGGTCGGGTTAGACATTCCTTCATACTTTTTGTTTTACAATATTTAGGCGAAACATAGCATTGAATTGAATGTGTGGGACTGAACAACAAAATTATAACAAGACGCAATCACAAACATGCGATGTTACGTTAAAACTAAAGTAGATGGAACAATTATTTAAAAAAATGTCACAGAACCCTCACCATCCCCCGCATTTACGAATATTGATGATTCAGTTTATAAACATAATAGTGTTAAGAATTGAAAGTAAAAGCTGTTTTTACCTGTCAATGATTTCCACATGTGAGTCGCCATCTTTTGGTTCAATCATGCATGACGGACATTTTGCATGATTTGTATTTCATAAACCGGTAAGCTCCGCTTATAACTTCATTTTTCTTTAGGTATTGTTTCATTAGCTAATTTTAAATAATAATCAAGTGTATGCTTGTATTGTTAAACAGCAATATGTAATATTAATGTGGAGTTTCATAAACTTCGTATGCCGAAATTTTCGTGCTAAAATTATGCCCATTTTCTTCCATCAAGGAAGAAAGCTGAGCGGCGACGCGGGGAGCAGCACGCCGTGCCTGTCGGCCTGGTTAGTGTTGTTAACCATGTGTTGAGTTTCAGTGAAAATGGGCGTTCCGCAATTTAGGGCTTTTAGGCCCCCTCATATTTTCATTGGTATGATTGTCTGTATTGTGAATTCTATGTGTGAATGACATGTCATGTTTGGTACATGGGTATGCTGATAAATTTCTTTGAATGATTATTGAAATGCGAAATAACAAAAGTTAGTCATGGCAACATGAACATGTTATCAATATCAGAGATGCCAAGTTCAAAGAGTGGCTGGGCGTGAGATCTTCAGCATCGTCTTTAGAAAATAGAAGTAGTGCGCATGCGGCGTGCGTTACCATATCTGCGCGCCGTACTAACTTGTACACAAAGGAGGCGCGCGCACACGCTACATACAATGTATGTAAGCTATCTTGCATATAACGATCGCCTGCATGAAAACATCGCACTCGCAGTGTTTGTTGCGCGACAAGACTGCCAATTTTTAAAGTTTTGAGGCCCCAAAATGGTAAAAAATTATAGTTTTTGATAGTTTCTCCAGTTTTTTTTCTGAGGCGTGAGATTATGAGGGCTGGACGGGTGAGCGGGAGATGAGATGCTGAGGCGTGAGTGCTTAACTGTTATTAATCTGCGCACACCTACGACCATATAAATTTGCGATTTTTATAAAACAAAACACCCAGCTTATATAAATTTTAAATCTTAACCTTGACAATAGTCAGTACATTTCGATCCATAAAACTGAGAAATAAAAAATAAACAATGGCTTTCAGCAAGAATCTAATTGTTTTGAATTAATATAAAGAATGAAATAACATTGATGAACCTTTAAATAATATTATACTTTGTATTGAAATTGAGGTCAAATTTTAGGTGAGCAGATCAGACATAGAGGCACTTCCTTCATACAGCTTTATCACACAAGCTGTCATTCATATAACAAAATTGGTAACTAAATTATCAACTTAAGCAAAATGAACTAAAATTAATTGAATGGTGCTCCTCACAAGTTCGGACATGAAATGTAGCGAAAATAACTGATCAAAGAATGACAAGACAAGTCTGAAAATCACAGGTTTCCAGTGATCAACGTATGAACGGGCGTATGCGAATGAGGTTCGTATCCAAATGGAACGGAACTTCCAGGTGTATTTGCGATGTGACTGAGACTGCCTCACTCACTGATTGACACCTCTTTTTCTTCATAACGTTGTCCAGAGTCAGTTACTAGATTACAAGCAAGTAGGGTTTAAACTGATCAAGCCACAAAAAACCAAAAATCTCAAACTACTGCATTTCTGAGGGATGGTATTTGGGGGGAAATATCCTGCTCAAGATTGGGAACTTTAACCTGTTTTATTTCTCTACTTTCTGATGAAGTCATTAACCCTTTAGCACCTAGAAACTCCGTGAAAAATGGCAGCTTACTCTCTAATTGAACATAGGGTTTTGCTGTGTTTGCATCAGGGTGTTTCCGTGAGAAATACTTTAAAAAACATACTCTTTTTTCTTGGGGGGGGGGGGAATATTCAGACAGCATACATCCAATGGGTGATGCACAACAAGTATTGGCATGTTTCATCACATATTCATGATATTATGACTATTGCGTGCATAAACGTATGGTTCCGGGCGGTTTAGGTGCTACAGGGTTAAATAACATTGTACTGTAGGGAGATAATATTAAACCTTGCAATGTGTGTTTTTGATACCAATATATTATAACATGAAGCAGAGGCTGGACTGGGAACCGTTGCACTTGTGCCGCACGGTCTGTCGCATCTCAACATTTCGCGAAGCGCTTGCGGGTCGCCTATCCATCGCAGTACGAAAAATTCTATATCCGGTCCGAAGGCCCCTGAGGAACTCCTCATCTACAAGCTTCATCACAATCCCAGCCAACAAGAACTGTTACAAGTATTCGTTCATACCCATACCATCCCTGAGTGGAACATCCTGGCAGCACCCATTAAAGACTAAAGACATTCAAAGCACAGACACATTCAAAAGAACAGTCCTCCAAACTCTAATAAAGCAAAGCAACAACTTACTTAAACTTCTCTTTCTGCGCTATCAACATCTGCGCACCTCCCTGCCCGCTTGGCTCCTCTACTTGGGCGTTGGGCAGTATACCCAAAGGAGAAGAAGAAGAAAAACAATGCTGCTACATGTAGTTTCTCCTCCAGGGCCCCATAATTATTGCACACGCTTTTGGTTTAGAAGATGGACCAACAAGCAATCACAGATCTTCTGTCAAATTTGTAATTGATTGCAAATCAGAGAATCCTTTTTTGTAGTGCCATTGTTGATTTAATTTTTCAAATTTTGTCTCAACAGTCCTGATGGTACCTGATAAACTAGAAATGGACCAAAAATTGGTGCGAGAGTGGTTGACAGAATACAAGGTGAGTACTTTGTGCACGCACCATGTAAGTTGTAACCCATTGCAATTACCAGTGAGTTGCCAGAATTCACTTCTAAAAGAACATCTAGACTTTCTAAGTTTTCAAATAATATTATTATTCTAATCAAAGCAAAACCCAACTAATCAAAGCAAAACCCACCTTAAAGACCGTGGACGGAGTGAGTACAACCTTACATCGATTGAAAGCTAATTAGGCGTATAACATGAATACACACAAATAAATTCAATTTCCATAACAGTATTCATAAAAAGATGATCGAACCTCAACCAGGCCATCCCTCCCAAATACTCGAAAAGTTACCCCTATTTTGAAGTCGCTGGTGATGACGTCAAAGAATGTTAAGGGAATGCTACGGCCAGGCATGATTGGGTTTCGCCTTTAGAAAACACGTTTGTATTGCTATGTCAGAACAATAGAACCCATGTGTGCTAGAATTCTTTTGTTATGAAATGAAAGGGTAAATTCATTCAGCATTTAGCATGTAGCATTCCGTTAACATTTTTTGACGTCATCACCAGCGACTTTAAAATAGGGGTAACTTTTCGAGTATTTGGGAGGGATGGCCTGGTTGAGGTTCGATCATCTTTTTAATGAAATACTTTCTAGATGGACAATACAAACGCTTAAATTGGGTATTGTTGTATTATGTAAAATTATTAGCTTTCGTTTTATATGTAATTTGGGTTTTCATTTCTCGGTCCGGTCTGGGGCTTTAATGTCCTAAAATTGATCTCATTATAGAGTATAAATCTAAATGTACCCCTCCTTTGATCCATTGTTGCATCATTTACAACTCATTGGTGTTTTTGACAAATTTAGAATCTTGACTTCTGTCGAGGCACATCTTTGTATTGATTCAATAATGTACATGTATGAATTCTCAATTATTTCATATTTCAAAAGTTTGATTGTTTAATCCGTTCGGTAAAACCAAAAATGTATGATTTGTTCGTTTCCAAATGTAGTTACACACTGAGGTTGTTTGTGTTTACATTGTAATACTACTGTTGAAAACAATTGAATAATATATATTTTTCTATTTTCTCTTTGTTTTATTATCCTTGGTTACATGTACCTGAATAATTGAAACACTGTGGCAGCACATAGAAATATGTACATGTACGTAGTATACATGAACAGTAACAGGCATAATGGCATAAAGGTTAAGAAAAGATAGATAATAAAGTGACATTATTATTAAAACATATCAAAAGATTTTCAATAATTCAATTTCAATTCATAAATCACATTCATTTCAAATGATATGCACATTGAAATATTATAAATGCAGATATGATTTTTTATTTTTTATTTTACAGGCGCTGCCAGGTTCTGGGATGCCAGCTTTTGCTCGTCAAATAATCAGTAATGTGGAACTGCTGAAGGCTCTATTTCATGTTCTTAATTCAAGCTCATCAGTGGTAAGTCTCTATCTCTCTCTCTCTCTCTCTCTCTCTCTCTCTCCCTCTATCTCACTCGTTCTCTTTCTCTCTCTCTCTCTCTTTCTCTCTCTCTCTCTCTCTGGCCTCTGACAAATCAGACAATCTTTATAGTCACAGGACCTAATCCAGTTTGGCTTCTATTTGTGCTGTAACTAAGGAACTTAAGAATACTGAATTAATATAATGTAATGTGTTTTAATTTTGTATATTGTATAATCCATTGAATCATCGTAATTTGGGGCCACCATTTAAGTCAGAAAATTAAAGTAATATTGCTCTTTAAAGCAATATGGTCAATTGATATTTTGTTGCAGACAGAGCTTTAGCTACATGTACAGTACATGTACATAAAGTGCAAAATCATGATTGTGTTTAGGTGTAAAACAAGACCTGCATTTGATTGTTACTTTTTGCTTTAGGAACGAGAGATAAAAGTAGTTAAATATTTACAGATAATAATAATAAAGTGCTTCAGTTATTTAAGAGAGTAGCCTACATGTACTCCGTATGGAGATCTGTATCCACAAATTTATTTTCATTGGCTGCTATAGAAGCCTTATAATAGGCTTTGAATGAAATGACCCCCAACCTACATGTTATGTACATGTACCAGGTATTACATGTATGCTTGTATGACACATTGTGGCCAGAAGCCACACTAGAATTAAATTTCATTTCCCAAAAGGCACACAAGAAAAGGTATATACTATTTTTCGTGTTTATAGGGGAGGGGGGGGGGGGGGTGGTGGTGATATACTGGACTTTTGTCCATTAATTGCTCTTTGCCAGTTCATGCATGATATGATTAGATAGATATTAAATCCTAGATGCCTATTGCCTGTATGAATATGGATTTGAAAAATCAATAAATCTCTGCAGGCAGCCAGCTATCATGCAAGGCCAGCCTGTATTCCATCTATTAATATTCAACGCATATCATACAGCTGTGTATTTGTACACATGATGCTGTTAATGCTTTAACCCTATTCAGACTGGGGGGGGGGTCAATTTGACCCCCCCCCTGTACAAAATCCGCGACTGCCACGCAACCACTGCGAATCGCAACCCGGCGCTTTATGACTTTTTTCTTTCAAGTGTCTCGCAAATTTTGACACCAAGTTCGAAAAAATCGGATACTCCGTTGTCGCGTTACGCAACATTACGTAATCGCATGTCAGGCCTAAATTGAACGAAAATCGTCATTTTGCATGCGTTTGTGTACAAAATACTGCTTTTTTCTAAATTTCTTTATAACACTGATAATTGTGCCTTCTGAGCCTTTTGATTGATTAAATTTGTCTTTAAATTGATCAAAATACATTTCTCAAGCATAAAAAATTACAAAAACAAAGAAATACATAAGAAATAAAAACAATAGAATACATAAGAATTTCATAAAACAATAGAATACAAAAGAATTAATTTGAAATTTCTGAATTTGTCTATTCAATACTGTTGTCTTTGCTACTCAGCAACTTTTAGAAAAAATTTGGGCTTCATAACTATATTTATTAATGAAATATTAACGATTTCCATAAAAAAGCATCTAATTTGCATACATGAGTATGCATAAATTAGCATAACTTAAATACGTGAAATTTTTTTTCAAAAAAAACATACCAGCGACACCCTTTACATGTGCAGCGACGTTCGCGCAAAATTTCGCCGCGAGCGGACTATCCACGGCCGAGATCTCAGGGGGGGGTCAAATTGACCCCCCTCCAGTCAAAATCTCCTCTTGAAAATGCCAGTCTGAATAGGGTTAAAGAGGTACTGAAGTGTTAAGTCAAGCAAATTGTATGTGACTGAATGAGAATGGTGTGTGAGTACAGCTGATGTACACGTTTTATGTATTGTCGTAACCCTGCAGATTTTGTCTAAGTGGTTTGTCTAGTTTAAAGGGATGCAGTAACATTGAATAATATTCAAATTGCAATTTATTGGATTTAGCTCATTTTGCCATCGTGATTATGAACACATACATGTAGGTCAGTCTGGTTTTCATTAAAAATTGCAGTCTACTTGCTTGCTTTACTTTCGAGATATCTACGTTTTTATACTTAAATGTTCTAACCCGTTCCTTGACGCTTTACAAAACCGCGTGCGTTTCAACGCACGTGGTTTTCACCGCATTTCCTGTTGTCAAGTCCCCGTGCCTACCGGGCGGCTAAGCTTGCAACGGAGAGGTATAAATTAATCATGCGCGGCCGTATCCTCAGCCGCGTTTGAAATTTCACTGTTTTCAGATAGTAAATGACTTGCATTTGATCTGAAACTTGCAGTGATTGTTGTTTGTTTTTACGGTAAGAGTGATAGAATTCTATTCATTTCGATCTCTTTTGCACTTGTTTTTGGAAGTTACTAAATCCCTTTCATAGGAATTTTATAAAATTATTGCATTTAAAAAGAAATATTTCCACTTTTACTGTTTTCCTGTCTAATTCGGCAGAGGGTAAAACGTAATCAATTTGTCATTTGGAAATACTTCATGTATATTGTATATTACCTTGGTCGAAAATGCATTTGCGCCTTGAACTGCAAATGTGTAAATTTATGTTTTTTTTTTTTTTCATCTTGGAGGTCTATATTTGCACATCATCCATCATTCTGTAATTTGCACTCTTACGATCAGTTCTGGTGTCTCTCCTTTCAATTACTGAATCTGATAGAGATATGACCATCCATAATCCGTAGGGGACGTATCATGGAAAGCGTGTAGTTGAAATCGATTCTAGCATCTGCAGTTCTTCAAGCTACATACATGGCCTCCAGCAGTCGGCGCAAAGCAGATTTTGTAGCTGCTGGCTACGTGCGAGGGGGGCGTTCACACTGACCGGTCTTTTTTTTTTTAACATGACTTCTTCTTTTTTAATGAATTATACCAATAATTTTTTTAAAATCACTCAGATCCTTTTGTATTTGTGTGATTCTTTATAGCCCAATTAAGATACAAACGCCTACATGTAACAACTTGACGTGAGTTAATGTGATTATCATAGAACGAATTGATAGTACAGTGATGTACTTTGAATTGAGCATTCATTGAAATACAAATATCTCATCAAATTTTTCCTAGATCAGTTTACTTATCAATTAATATGGGGAGAGGTGCTGTAAAGTATACATACAGTTGTCCGCAAAATTGTTCATATCCATGTCAACTCTTTAGTTTTTTTATTCATGCTTTTAACTGAATGCGTTTCCTCAAACTTTTTTGTGATCAACATGCTACCAACAACTATTGAGGAAAGGTTCAAATTTTGAGAAATTTGGAGTTCCAGGGGTTTTATATTGACAGATTTTATGAGAAATTCCATGTTCAGAATTATTCATGTACCCTAATGGTACTCAGTCTATTTGTTTTTATTAATCACCTCGATTATAATTCTTTTTCTTCAAATTACCACATAAAATACTTTTGCAATGCCCGGAACCATCATTCATATCCTCCATGGGTTTTGACCAATGCATCCTCTGGAAAACGTCCAGGCTGCATAAGGTTGCATGGTCTTTGGGCCATTGTGTGATTCTTCAACTTCCCAAGCACATTTCGAAAGGGATTGTTGTCAGGTCATAGAATTTTCCTCTCTTGATCATTCATTTTGATTGTCCTTGAACCCCTTCTTGACTAACTTGGCCGTATGTCTCTGAACTTCGTCCTGTTGATATGTCCAATGCTGTCCTACATGTAGGTGACATTTACATGCATAATTCTGCACGTTTTCATCCAGATCTTACTATAAATGTCTTCAATGGGAAGCCTCTTTATTCTGAAGAGATTTCCAATGCTACCAGCAATGAACATTCCCCATAACAGTTCGATGTGAATGTCATGTGCTAAAATCAGGACACTGTACTTAAGGTGGAACGATTCGTCTTTCTTTTGCCAAATTGAAGAAAGTCCATATTAGTCCTAAATTCCCATTTTCTTTCATCAACGTATAGAACTATGGCCCAAAAGTTAAAATCCTGATTTAACTGAACTCACAAACTGTCCGGAGGCCTTCCAGTGGGTCTGACTACAAAACCGGAGTCTGTACATATCTCCTTTATATACAATATTGGCTCGTTGGTACCTTCGTCTCTGGATGGTCAGAGGTGCAAATTCGGACCTTGGTTGCAACATGTGGGTTATTGTAGGCCTCTCAGTATACCTTTTTGGCAATTTGAAGAGGCATCTTGCAATTTTTGTCATGCACAGGGAAGCTTTTTCCAAAGTGTTTTACATCTGGTGCTTATTGGAGAAGCTCTTTAGAGTTACATCAGGGATCAGAAAGTGTAGGTAAAATGTTTATTTTATTTTAATAAAATCGATATGAATGTCCCTAATTGAAAAATGCAAGTTCCTAATAAGATCATCAGAAAGGGGTCCGGGCGCTAAAGACTCACAGGATGGCTCAAAGACAATGCAACCTGACTCAGCGTGGAGGTTTTCCATAGGACACATTGGACAGACCTTACAGAAGCCATAAAGAAAGGCTATGGACTCTTGCAAAAACTATTTCAGATGGTTATTTGAAGAAAAATATTCATTTTAGTTGTTAAATCATTAAAAAAAATGGACTGGGTACCTTTGGGGTATGAATAATTATGAACATGGTGTTTTTCGTAAATCTGTCAATAAAATACCCCTGGAATACCATATTTTTGCAAATTTCAAATTTTCCTCATTGTTCAGTTTTGGGTAGCATACTGATCACGAAAAAGTTGACGAAACACACTTATTTAAACGCGAAATTCAAAAAACCTAACAAATTACAGGGGTATGAACAATTTTGCGGACAACTGTATATACATGTACATGTGTAGCTCTCAGTTTCTCTCTGTTTCTCTCTCTCTCTCTCTCTCTCTCTCTCTCTTTAATATAATTATCATAAAATTGTACTTTGAATTGAACATTCATTTAAATGTATTATTATCAAATTAAATTCTCCGTAGATCACTTTAATTTGTCATTTATGTTGGGAGGTGCTGTAAA
This sequence comes from Paracentrotus lividus, assembly GCA_940671915.1. Lineage (NCBI taxonomy): Eukaryota > Metazoa > Echinodermata > Echinoidea > Camarodonta > Echinidae > Paracentrotus > Paracentrotus lividus. The sequence continues at coordinate 23,860,178 of CALNVZ010002974.1, read as the reverse complement.
GTTACAAATGTACATGCATACACATACATACATTTGTACGTGACCTCGTGTAGCTCTCGGTATCTCTCTTTCTCTCTCTCTCTCTTGCACTCTCTAGTGTCAAGTCGAAATATTTGCCTAATACACATTGTTCCTTTTTGGTCTAATACATGTACATGTATTCCAAATACGCTTTAAAATGAAATAACACTCCTGAGCTGAAATTTTATCTAAGAAAGCCACCTGTCTCTCTTTCGTTTTTTCCCTTTCTCTTTCTCCCCATCTCTACTCTATGCCTGACTTCATTGAAGTCTAGTTAAATCATCTTGGTAGCCTGTCGATGTGTATCAACTGACACATGACGGGCGTGCTTAATATGGCAGAGTGTCTGTGCAATTCCGACCAAGACATCTGATATCTCCTCACCTTTATTAGGGATGCTCGTACCCACGCCACACTTCCCTGCTTAGACTGATTGGCTTACAAATATTCTTGAGCCACTTCACGAAGTGGTCTTTAAAGGAACAGCTGGACAGAGTATGTCATGAATAACATACGTGTACAGCATCTTAAACAGGAAATCTCGTAAAATATGATTAAAAAGAAAAAAATCAACAATCATGGTTAATTCAATTCACGTCCATGATTCAATCATTCTCAGGGGACCTGCCCCTTCCTCAGGGATGAAAATCAAAGTGAATTAAACTTTTAAAAAATCCCAAACATTATCATAATAAGTGAAGTCAATTTCAGGAAAAAATGACAACCACAAAGGTGAACATGTAGGGGAGTTGCTAGGTAATTATTTATTTCTACAGTTATAGATTTTTGTGGAAGGAAAAAATTAAGTCCTCACATCTCTCTCTCTCTCTCTCTCTTTATCACTTCCATGAAGACTGCTTTCATTTTTTCTCTCTCACTCTCTGTGTATAGATCTATTTCTCTTTCTTTCCCGTCACTTGGAGAGTTGAAGTTTTTCTTTCATTTTTCTAGATCTGTGTATGCCAGCAGTATCTTAAAAGTGCTCTAAACATTTGAGAACTTGACAGATTACATCCTAGAGAGGAGGTTTGAAACTAAAAACGAAACTATCCATTTTTTTGCACCATTGCAGTGAAAAAAAATATTGAAGTTTTTTAATAGCTAGAAGCATTTTAGCTCTGGTATAAGCACCAAAGGAGATGTGATAAGCTCTAAGTGCTCTGGTATTAAGTGGTAAAAAATTATCAAAACGACGAGAGGCAATGCAAGAAATTTTTACTTACAATAGATTTAGCAAATGCACAAAAAGCACTTACACTGTACAAGCGGTATTTTTCACGCTGGGCAATTATATTTTTCTTTTTACTAGTTCTCCTATGGCCGTTTTCATATTCTCAGAGAAGAGAGTTGCCCTTTATCTTTTTTATATGTATGGCTGCTGCACTCAGAGATATTAGCTTGCAATGTCGAACCCTCTGGTTTTTTTTTTATATTGGATCAGAGTGAGGTACATGTAGAGTTAGTCTTTCATACTATCTGCGCATCCACCTCTCCAATTATTCTCTTGCTTCCGATCTGTCCTGATATATTAGAGATGCTTCTGTCTTTCCTGATACTGTGCGAGGCCAGTTTATTAGCTTTGAATTGAGCCTGTTACATGTGCTTGAATGTGCGATGGCATGATGGACGATTCTATCTACATGTTTGCCCAAATTATAGTGCAAATGCATTTTCAAGTTATCTTTTTTCATATTATCTAACAAGCTTTGTACCTGTATAAGATTTTTCTCCCTTATTTACTGCAATTTAAGTCAATATATTTGCTATTAAGAAAAGACTTCCAGACTGAAGGAATTCCCCCCCCCCCCCAAAAAAAAAAAGAACAACAGTTTTCTTTTAAAGTATGCTTGCCCACCCGACCATGTTGTCACATACCCATAGGTCATCAGCACAGAAGTGTGCTAGTCAATGTCCTCTCTCTATTCTCGCAGTGATAAAAGCCAGTCGGAGATAAGTTTCCTGTGCCAAAAATTGCATTTTCTTGTTTAATATGAATTACCAAAATGTTCAAATCGTTGTAGTTTTGTTTTTGTTTTTTTGTTTGTTTGTTTGTTTTTTTCATAAGAGTTTGTATCAATTAGGATGACACTTTTTTGGGAACAAAAATTGTGGCTGTTGACCTACAACATGTAAAGCATATGGTATAATTGACATCTTGAACTTTGCTTTTTAATAGTGGAAGACGTTTTGCACAAGTTGCACTTTTAGAGCAGTGCTTTTAAAAAAATGACTGTATAAAGTGGTTATTTTTGCGGTGACTTTATTTTAGCGAGTTGGTCTTCGCGAAAATTTCCATTTCAATACAAGGCTATTTATAGTAATGAAGTCATCACCAAAATCACGAAATTTTGCTCTCGTGAATTTCCCCAACTAGTCCAAAATCGCGAAAATATCTGGACGCGAAAATATTGGCTTATACAGTAATCCTGCTTGAAGTCGTCTCTTTCAAATAGCAGAGTCTATGTGACATTTCAGGGATTAGCATTTTGCAGATGAAAAGATCCATCAGAACAAATCAGGAAAATAAGTCTTCAAGAAATAAGCAGTAATCTCTTGATGTCTCAGTAGATCATTTTGAATATCATTTTGAATATCGATTTTATTATCTGCATGAGAAGAGAATACAGCATGACTATGATATATGCAATATAACTTAAGGCAATGTGAAGAACTTCACAGAAAATGCTTTTAATTTCTAGCCTGTCTTTTCCCAATCATTGAAATCTTGAGTTGATGGTTCTTCATTAAGACAAGTACATGTAGTCCCTAGACATTAACCCCCCGGACAAAAACACCCCCCCCCCCCCCCCCGGCCCAAAATCTACCCCCTAACTCTACACCTACATGTAACCTTAACCCTATTTCTGGGGTAATTGTCCAGGGGGCAGTTGTTCTGATACGAGAGTAGATACATGTACCTGTACTTGCTTCATGCTCTATCAAGCTGAGATATCGATGAGTGGAAATATTTGAACAAAATTGAGAAGGTTCTCTTTCCAATCTTCTCCAGATCTCTGCATGCTGTGCTTACTCTCAGTCAAATGTACACAAACTTTAATTGCAAGTGTATATTAAAGGCAATGTTCACACCAGTTTTTACTTTAAGATTTTGTTTATAGACCTTTAGAGGTTCCTAACAAATTTACATTCTGAGACAGAGAATCTGAAGAATTAATGAGCCTGTACACCTCAAATTGATGTGAATTATATCTTCATTCTACTCATTGTATTCTTCAGTATTAATCATTAAAAATAATAATAATATGTTTGCGCAAATTCCTATTTCAACATGTACATGTAAAGGAACAAACAAGTAGATATTGATTGCACAATTTTACCCTCATACCAGTAGTTTTAGAAAGGCCATGTTCACATTTGTCATCCGAGATGGCTCTGTTTACATCTACTTAAGATATCAACATGACGCTTGGATAGAAACAGATCTCTTTGTGATGCATACAATGTACATGTACATGCAGGTTTTAAAAGATATATGTTGCCTGTCTCATTCTTTAAGTGCACTTTTTTGCAGTTCATATTGTTCTGAGTGATACAAAACTAGTGGCATTAATCTAAAATGAAATTGGGTCACTTGACAGTCTGCATAATTGGCCTATCCATCGGAAAGTCAATAATGCAAAACCGGACATGACCTGCATCAGGAAAGGTCTTTTGAGCACTTTTCCAAAGAATTTTTTTCCATCAGATAGATAATTTTAAGACAAAAGGAATCCTGAAGAATGCATTTCTTACATTAGCACTTCACTAATCATGCACATGTACATCTTGTCAATCATATCTTTTAAACTTCATACTGTAAATTTTTGTTTCTAGCTGTTGATTCGGGAGACTGTATAAGTTTATATTTATAGATTACAATCTTTTTTGTTAATGGCAAATTTTGAAGTTCTTTATTCAAGCATTGGTTTCTAGAGATAACATTTTTTTTTTTAATGATTGTGGAATAAGAAAGTCATGTTGACAAAAATCAGAGGTCTGAGTGTTTTTGGATTTGAAATATTTGGCTTGCAATTCGTTTCATAATTCCCACTCTTAAGATTAGAGATGGATAAAGGAGGCTGGTTACATGAATCCATCCATGATCTCCTCATATCAATGTAGAGTGAACGCCCTTTTAGGCTTAAAAATCTATAGGGTGGTGTTCTTGTAATGCAAGGTATTCTAGATGCATTTACACAAAACTTTCAGAGCTGCAATTTCATGCAAATGATATCTGAAAATAACTTTGACTGAAAGAGTACATAATAATTTATGTACATTGGTAGTGAGCATCAATTGCCAGATACATGTACATGTATGTAGCTTGTCATCCTGAATGTTTGAGTTTAGGAACATGTCATTCAGTGAAAGTAATTCCAAGAAGTTTTGCTGTTGGTTTTTTTTCTGGATTTTGGTAATTGTTTGAGAAGCTGGTGAATATAACTTTAGGGGAATTTTAGAGAGAAAGTGGGTTGTTTCATTCACATGCTTCTCAAACCTCATTCAACATACATGTACAATACATGTACATTTATAAAGAGCATTACAGGAAATTATGTTTAAATGTAGAATGTTTTCATTGTCTTAAAGACAACAATTGGAGTATTGGAGAAATATCATGGCTCTTTGCCAGATTCATTAAAACAACTAATTCAATAACTCATTAATTAAGTACATGTATTTGGGAAAATGAGGCCAACATGTATTTACCAAGTAATAGAAAGTGAATCTTTAGGGTTTGCATTGTGGTCATGATATTGTCAAATAGATTTGTGAGCTTAAAGGCCCCTGAAACTCGGAGATTGTGGGGAACGCGCGTTTTTCCTGAGCTCCATTGACTTGTACACAATCGACAGTGAGCTTACGCATGGGTCGGACTACTGGAGATTAACATTCAGACAGCACAGACATGACGAAGTTGACCGAATTCAGTCAGTCAATACGGTCAATAGCTTAGGGTTCTTGAATCCTCAACAATCCTTAGTTTACAGACTCTCAACGGGTCTCTTCGTATAATTCAAAGAGAGGACTTGTATAATGCTCCATTGCAAAAACAAAACATAGGTTAGATTTACTTCGGAATTCTGGTTAGTTAGTCTACATCTAGCCATGAAGGATTAACTCCAGACAAGTTGTCGCTGAAGATTACATAAAACGCCTCAGGCTCTGCATGCGATGTTGTTATTTCATCCGAGATAAGGTGATTTCCCCATGTTTTATCAATTATACGTCCCTTTAAAGGTATAAAGGCTGAAATGAATAATGTAAAAATTACAACAATAAATATATAGATTTTTGAATCAATTTAATTTGATCTATTCAAAGTTTTAATATATTAAATATCACTTAATGTCGACACAAAAGTTGGAAAAAATAACAATGTTGAAAAAACTTTTGTTTTTATGAACTATTTACTCAATATAAATCAATTATAGACACTGTCGTAGAGTGGGACGTACCTTCTTTTGTTTCTTTGTTTGTTGAAGAATAGATCACCCCCCCCCCAATAACGAAAGAAATTGATGTATGTCTACGCCCGTGATTATAGATACATGTAAACCACAATTTTATAAATAAATTTTCACAGAACATTCACTTTATGAAGCATCCATAAAAATGTGAAGAGGAGAATACATGTACATGTACATGTAGGTCATGTTGGTTTGGGCAGATCTTTGATTCTATCAAATGGCTTATTTACAAGTTTACACAAATTGGTGGAAGTGGGAATATGCACATGATGTTTCATTTTTTCAGGGAGATATGTACATTTCTAAAGGTTCTCCCTAAGATTTATTTCCTACATTCTGCATACATTGTATATCAGCTTTGACTTACATGTACGACAATATTGAATTCATGTATTTTTTCCCCTCTGTTTCTATCTTACTCAGTATCAAGATTCTGTATGCAGTCAGCTGTATGAGTTCTACCGATCTGGGCATCTGGAGCTTAAACGATTCTGTATCCAGTTTGTTCCACTTCTTGTATGGCAGTATCTCCGTTCTATAGCAATGCAGGAGGTAGGTCATTTAAATAAAAAGATTTCTCTGTACATCAACTGTAATAATTCATGATTTGCAAATCAACTCAAATTTTACATGTAAAATAACGATCTCGAGAACATATCTTATGCTCAAAAGAAAACAAACCACATGCATCTCAAGTTGTTGCTTATTTCTTTTGTCTGCTAAAAATGTACATGATTGTTTCATCCATACATGAACTAGCCATTACAAATTTTCAATTGAGAAACAGAATAGATTAAAAAGCAAAATGACTAGGGGCGTTTCTAATTCAATTCAGCAATACTTGGGTAACGAATTGGGGTAATAATGAACAGAGACAAGCCATTCAATAGGATACATATTGGGGACAGGTCATAAACTCGCAACTGGCCAAGGGCTTTTCATGCGCTTATACGTATTCTAGTAATTGTGATCGATTATCTTGACTACATTTCCATGAAATCCTAGTTGGTATTCTATTGCATTTACCCTATCTACTTTGCACCTACACATGTATTAGATACATTTTTACAATTTACTGGGTTGTAAAAGTGTGACATTGAACTTGAAAAAGAGAAACAAGCTTCATTTTAATAGATCATAAGCATTTTTACATGATGATACTTGGGCTGGTAGTCATAGATAATTTATGTGCAATGTTACAGTGTACTTGGAATTTTGAAAATGATTTTATACACATATTATTGATCTCATACATGTCAATATAGTTCGCTTTTAATGATATTGCAATTGCTGAGAATGAAAGTCTGACTTTAAATTATCTTGAAGAAATTATAATTTTTCATTGACGTAAGAAAGAAATGAATTGTTTTTGGAATTGTAGAAGTATTCTTGGTGAAAAATGCATTACATGTACAATCTGCAATGTAGGCACTGCAGGCGATGAAGATTGATTGGTCAGTGTCACAGTTGCATATTTTCTTATCCAATTTTTAGATCTGTATTGTGCTATATTTGATAGTTTAAAACATTTTGTTACAATTTGATGAGGCAGAATAATTTCCAAATGAACTTTAAAAATATCAGTCTCCTATGAATTCCCTAAAACCCTTTCCCACAAATTTGAAGAGCTCCGCAGTACGTTGCCACAACAGTGCCTCAAACCGACATTGATGTGATAAAGTGATGCATTATTGGCCCACTTCATTGCCAGCTGTGGTCATATCTTGACAGATTGTGGTTCAAACAAACTCTCCTGTGGATGCAAACACGGTGCAATTTTACATGAATTCTGTCCCTCTCCAGAACTGCCGCTTCTACATGTACATGTACATATATACTGTTACATTTTTAATGAAAAATGTACATGTTGGTCATGCATGGCGGACCAGGGCGCTTTACAAATTTACAATGTGAAATTACAATGTAAATTACTGAAATATCTAAAACGTTGGTTAATCTCTGTACTCTTGTGTATGCCATGTAATTGTACATGTACATGTAGCTGTGACCAAGAGGGTTAAAACACACTCCTTGCTGTATACTACATGTATTCAAATCCATGCTATTTTTTCAAGACAAACAAATAAGTTTATCTATTCATACTTTCATATTGTACACAGTATTTAACATTACCAACTAGAATATCTGGTTAAATGTTCATTATAGGCCTTCATCGTAAAAGTTTAATGTACTTTGTATAGAAAAATTAAAGCAATAAAGTTTTTTTCCGATTTATTCCATCTCTTAATCAAAATTTGACCTTAACTCAGTCATATTTTGTGCAAAATGATTGATTGTAAATTATAAAGTGTGATAATCTTGTATCCTTGGCTGAGTTTGTAGAGTATTGTCTTATCAACCCTGTAATGACATAAACAGAAATCACCTTTCTATAATGGAAAGTCCTGAGTTTAAGCTAAAGGAGGGAAAGGGACACTGTACATGTACTATTATGTCAAATTTGTACTCCAGCTGTTTTTGTTTGTTTGTTTGTTTTTTTTGTAAGATTTAGTGTGGAGAAAAGGAGAATCTAGTCCAAATGAACCTTTGTTTCAATTTAGAACATGTACTGTACATACATGTACATGTAATAAAACTGTAATGTATGTGTCAAAAATTATCATACACTTGTAAAGTTTTTATGTTTGAACATTATGGCACTGCTCTGAAATATCTAAATTAAAGCTTCAATGTACTATTTAATCTTTTAATATTTATAGTGATAAACACCCCCATTTCTCAGGCTGAAACATTTCAGCCACTTTTTACTGAATGTTGTTTTATCTCTTTAATATGTTTTTTCTTCTCTTTACCCCTCTCTCCACAGACAATCGGGAGGATAGAGAGTTTGCTCCTGGGAATATACAATCTGGTAAGAAATATATTTATAGTTTAAATATTTATAGAGTTTTATACATGTACATGTACTGTATGAATGTATACAAATAACAATTGTGATAATGCAAGAAATTTAGTTACTGTTCACATTAGATTATTCTGAATAATATAGACTATAGAGCATGATTTTTTTTTTGAAAAACTTTTCTTTACAAAGTGAAACTATAAAAACTTATACTTCTCTCTAATCATTTTATATCCTCATCTTGGCCCTTTTTTAATATTTCTGTTTTCCTTCTTTTGCTTTCTATTCTTTGGTTTTATATTCCCATCGTGACTGTTTCTGTATTTTTTTCTCAAAAGATAGATAAAAATCACTAATTAATTCAATAGCATTTCATCTTGCAAATATCAGACTTGAAACTTTAATCTGCTAAAAGGGAATAATTTATTTCTCATTCAATTTGAATTGGCTATTACAGCATTATTCCCACGCTACCCTTTAGATGATCAAAGTTAATTTAGAATGCATTACATCACTTAGCTACATCATACAGTTAAAGGTACATGTATACTTGTAGCAATTAGCATTCATCTTTCCATTTCTTTGGTTTGTTTTATTTATATCCCCTCCCCCCCCCCCCCCCCCCCCAAAAAAAAAAGAAGGTACATTGGAATGCGGTCTCTTTGTAATAACCAATATAATGAAACCACAGAAATGCATAAATTATCTCCTTATTATTTGTTATCATACAGTGTAATTGTTCTCTTATAGTGAAAGATACATTGAAAACTTAGGCAAAAATGAGAAGAAAGATTGTAAGGGTAGGAAGGTTGATCATATTGACTTTGATCTTTTCAGTTTTATGATGGTGCTTGTACATGATTATTTTTATGGTTTCTGAATGTTTATGAATTAAAAATGATATCTATTATTCTGATTCTACTGTTCATAACAAAATTGATTGTCCTTAATATGCTTTACATTCCTAAAATTTCTTTTAAAACCATTTAAGAGTTCAAACATTCTTGATTAAATAAATCTAGTCACTTTTGCTCATTTTTTAAACGAATGTACATTGTACATGATCACATAATTATTTGTTAAATATGCTGGTTCATATCCTTTAACATTTCTTCCTGCAAATGAATCTATACATACATTAGTATGCACGGAAGCACTGATGTTTGTAGGTGTGTAATGTATATCTGAACTAAAATCATATAACAGGGTTCCACAGTCATGGAAAATCCTGGAAAACCTGGAAAATCCTGGAAAAATTGTGGTCATGGAAAGTCAGGGAAAAGTCAGGGAATTTGGAAAATTGTGAAAGTCATGGAAAGCCATGCAATTCTGTTTTCAAATTTCTGTGGGAACCCTTGGATGGCTGTGAGGGAAGGTGGATGCATCATAACGTGTCAGAAAGGAAGCAGCACTTTGGTCATGGAAAAGTCATGGAAAATCATGCATTGTGTTTCCAAATTTCTGTGGGAACCTGATATAATGTACATGTAATATTATACAGCACTGACATTCAATCATACTGACAGTTTGCTCTTACCTATAGATACCAAGATGATATAAAACCATTTTGTAAACATAATAAATCCAAAAACAATTTGTGGTATCCAGATTGGCTACTTACATTTCTTGCAATTTACTTGCCAGTAGTGCAAGCACAGCAGAATCATTTCAATTCAAAACATATTCATTTCATTTATTAAGAAGCATTAAAAACAATAATACATTACATGTACATGTACTATACACATTACGTGCACTATGGATTACAACAAAGAATTATAATACAGTTTTGACCTTTGCGATGATTTAAAATTAGATATATTATTGTCAAGTGATCAATCTTTTCAAACTGGATAGCAAAGCTCTATGACAGATACATATAATAGCTTTGTGTCACACAGTAACAAAATCTATTTGAATTTATAGATCTACATGTACATGTAACAACCATTTTTTACCAGGAAATGAATTCCTCCTTGAATACTTATCCTTCCTTCCTACATGAATTGTTTTATATATTCTTATTTTTATCTTTCTGCCTAAAAAAAAAAAATGAATATAGAATTAATTTCACCATTTTGTTTTCTACACTGTCCATTTATATTTAAACATGGTCACCAACTTTTGAAATAGTTTTTCATTAATTCTCAGCATATTCCTAATATTTTAATCATTTGAATACAAAAGGAGGCTGCATTTTCATAATGCTTTAGAGGGACGGAGTTTGTGTGTTTTATGTTTTGTTCAGTCAAATAATATCAAAGAATTATATTTAAAAAATGACAATCATGCATAAAGAGTATTTAGTCTTTCTTCCTCAGGTAACATTCATTATGTTCTTTATGGAGATACACTCTTTTCTAGAGGTCCCCTGGAGGATATAATGTTTGCTAGAATACTTAAGAATTCATTTAAATTTCAAGTGCTTTTACTTCACCTTCAACTATATTACTCTAACACTTGTTCGTGCTGGAGAACATTAACAAATTTATATTTTGTCTCCGCTGAATACTATACACTGTTAATGCCCATCGATGATACAAATGTATTGTAAGTGACAGTAAAAGATATTTGTAATTCTTTTATAACATGTTAAAATAATTTATAAGAAAAGGAAAGTGGTGTAAAACTTGTACATGTATGTTCATCAAACAAAGGGCATTTCATCTAGAACCGCAGACAGTATGGCCCATATTTTCCATTGCATTTAAAACTAGCTCCAGAGTTTAAGTTTGTGCTAGAGTTCTCGAATTGCATTGACATTGTGTAATTCTATTGTCCGATTTAAACCTGGATTGGGGTTTAATTTTAAAAATGTCGTTAAGTATACGAAGCTTTGTGTTTTCTTTTCTGGTTATTACGATACCCTTTGTTTCCAAATAGATTGTAGCTTCTCTCTTTATACTCTACATTGTACGTATCTTTTTTTTCCCCTCTTTCTCTCTTTCACTCTCTCACCCTCTCTTTCTCTCCATTTTTTCTTCTTTTTCATTTCTCTCTACTCCCCCTCTCTGTCTCTCTTTCTTTTTTGTTTTTTGTTTTTTGTTTTTTTTAATTAAAAATTTTTTTTTTTTTTAAATGTCTCTCTTTCCATTTAAAATTCTATTCATATATCTTTCTTTAAACAGGTACATCTTCTTCCTCTCGTTCTCTCTTTCTTTCTTCCTAACTCCTTTCTCACTCTCTCCCTCTCCATCTGTAATTTCAGTTCTGGCTATGAGCCCAAGGGTTATGGGTTCCCGTAATAATCGAGTCTCCTGCAACTCACGAGACCAGCTAATCTCTAGACACTCCAAAAATAGATGCTTGCTTCACGGTTTGATCAATACTGCTTAATGCCCTTCAACTGTTTAATCAAAACCTACAATCAACACCAATACCGCAAAGGCTACTAGTTCAATCTATCTGTATGCAGAGCAAGCGTAGTGGGTTGCCTGTATTTGCAAGGAGTTTTATATATTTGACTTTTAATTTCTTGTGGGAGAAGGGGAGCATGTATGAAAAATTATTTTGATTGGAAAATTAATTTTGCTTTACACGATTGCCTCAGAAGCATTTAACAGGCTACTTTCATGCAGGGCATCGCATTCAATATGTTAAAAAATATATAAATTTATAGTGTTCTGCCCCTGGTATACTACATGTAACCAATGTCAATCATCTCTACACTGGAAAGATAACTTGCTTGAAGTAGTGTAAAGACAATGCCTATTACAATTCTGATGGCATCATGTGTGCTATGACCCAGTCATACCAACTATATCAATACAGATTTAACAGTACCAAAAATTACACTAGCTCACATGGCCAGTATTATGTTAATTTAGACAAGATTGGGTATTGTTAATGGAGTATCAGAATATTCATTGTGATTGAAATATATACCCGGATAGCACGCTTCAAGGTGAATCTGTGTAATTAAAGCCAACAAATCCAAGATGGTGTTGCCTGATTTATCATGTAAAGTATCAAGCAAATTAAAAGGAAAAGTCTGATATTCTCTGATCAGGATAATTTTTTTATATCAAAATATCAAGCTATTTTTCAATAGAAGGCTGATGGAGCACTACCTATTGTCACTGTCTGCACTTTGGTCTGTACAATATGGAATTGCTATCAGAGTGGTACATCCATTAAACATCCTTTCTCTTGTATATTCTGTTATTCACAGGAGGTTGTGGAAGCAGATGGAACACCCAGAGCAGAGACTTTTACCATTCCAACATTGGCCAGGCCTTCAATATTCCATGAAGTAAGAAAAAACATACATTTTCCCTTTGCTTGGAGTCAAAAGGATTTATTAGTGCCCTTTCAGCTCTCAATATACAATATTCAAAACATTGGCTGATGGCATCATGCCAAAAGGGAGAAGTATACAACTGGATAACAAGACCTTTATAATGCATGGATAATGGGATACCTATTAGTGAAGCAGGATATAAATAATGTTTCTTCTCTGTCATGTTGAATAATAATCAAATTCATTACTTCCTAGTCTAGGTCCTATTAATACAAAATTCTAAAAGCATTAAATTCAAAGAACCTTTTTAAAGGAGATGGTTTATTATCAAGAAATCCACACATTCACATCAAGAATTGACAAAGACCAAGTTTTTGATTCCTGAAAAAGATGTGTAGGTTTACAAATATGTCTGTAAGACAGGCTTAGTTTCTATTAAATATTTCTATTAAATGTTAGCCATCTAAACTTCAGAATTTTTTAATTTCAATGGCACTGTACATGTCACCAAAAGTTACCTGTACTACAGTCAACTCTCATTGTAATGAGGTGCCCCGGATTAAAAAACTCAGGAAAATCATCTCATTATAATCAAAATCTCTTAAAGGGAAGCTCTGGACCCAAAATAAGTTGCTTTTATAAAAACCAGAAAAATTAGAAAAACAGATTTTAAAAAGTTTGAAGAAAATCAGACTAATAATAAGAAAGTTATGAATATTTTTATGATGCACAAAAACTTGATCGCTATACCAAATTGGCAACACTGTCAAAAAGCTGTGATGTCACAGGGGCATAACTTTTCATGCCATTTCTATATGGTTTTATGATAAAATTTTCACGTTGTTTGTTAAGAAACTGTTTTACTCAAACTTTGGCCAAGATATATTGATCGCAATATGCTATTGCATCTATACATATATTGTAAAATCAGCACCCCATCTATAAATACAAAAAACAAAGATTTTAAGTAGGTTTTCAGTATAGAAAATAGTTATTGATGAATGCTGAATTTCATGAAAAAATATCACTTTTCTTTTGAAATGTCATTCTCATTTTATGAAAATGCATAGATGCAATAACATATTGCCATCAATATATCTTGGCCAAAGTTATGAGGAGAACAGTTTCTTAACAAATAAAGTGAAAATTTACCATAAAACAATATAGAAAATGCATGGCAAGTTGTGCCCCTATGACATCACAGGTGTTGCCATTTTGGTATAGCGATCAATTTTTGTGCATCATAAAGATATTCATAACTTTCTTATTATTAGTCTGATTTTCTTCAAACTTTTTAAAATCTGTTTTTCTAATTTTTCTACTTTTTATAAAAGCAACTTTCATGTATTTTGGGTCCAGAGCTTCCCTTTAAAGGGGAAGTTCACCCTGGGTTTAAATTGGCTTTAAAAAATGTAGAAAAATATAAGAAAAATATGAGTGAAGGTTTGGAGAAAATCGACCACAAAATGATGAAGTTATGAATATTCAAAGTTTTGATTCTGTGACGTCACATGCGAGCAGATCTCCTATGTGTTATGTAGTGTAAATTCCATAAAATGACATTTTTTCAGAAGAAATTAATTATGTCACCTGTGCGGACGATATAACATCAAAAATATGTTCATATACATGACTATATAAAATTGACCCATTCCTTTATCAAGAACCATGACAAAAAGACAAATGGGAGAGCTGCTCACACGTGACGTCACAGAATCAAAACTTTAAATACTCATAACTTCGCTATTTTTTGGTCGATTTTCTTCAAACTTTCACTAATATTTTTCTATTTTTTTCTTCATTTTTTAAGACCAATAAAATTCCAGGGTGAACTTCCCCTTTAATCATACTCATTACAATTGGAGTAGACTGTATTAAAGATGAGTGTTTGTTCTTGTGCAGCCGATGAGTCCACTGTGCCTGTCTGACAACCTTCTAATTAGTCATCAGAATGATCACACGGTACTCACTAGGGGACCTCTTCCACAGATTAGTACTGTTAATGCACAAAATAGGTAAGGCAAGCAATTCTAATAATATTTTCTCAACTGTATAAGTGTTTGTTTTCGCGTACAGATATTTTCGCGGTTGGCGGGGTTCCGACATTTTCGCGCGATGTTAAATTTGCGGTCGGAAAAATCTGGAATTAAAAGTAACTACAAATTTAAATATTCCATCTTTTCCTATCTAAATACGAGAAATTATATTTATAAAAAGACAGTAAATTGGAATAAAGACTTACTACCTGAATTTAATTGACCTACATGTACATACCAGTCATCCATTCATCGCGCTGTATCATTGTGTGTGCTATCAATAAGCACTGCATAGACAACTCTGCTCTGCAAGCGCATGGAGTTTAAAACATTTTCGCGCGATGTTAAATTCGCGGTCACATCCCGATTCGCGAAATTCGCGAAAATAAAACCTTCACGAAAGAAACCACTTATACAGTACCTTTATCTTACTTTTTGTATTATCTCATGCTGTTATTTTTCAATGCGAATGCCCCCCAACTTCTGTTTCTATTCTTTAAAAGAAAATGTCTTCTTTATCTTTGTGTTCCTCTTTCTTTAATTTATTTCATTTCTTTGATCCTCAAAAATATTGTATTTCCATTGTGTCTGCTTAATTATGAAGTTCAGACTGACTTGTATAAAAGCATGATAGAAATATTAGAGAGTTTGTCTCAACTTCATGAATACCATAACACAGTGACATGGAAACATGTAAATATGTACTATGAAATTCATTCGGTGTTTCTTTCAAAGAAAGCTTGCAAAACTGTTTTTCTTCCTGGCTGAAACTATTATTGTACATGAAGGCTACAGTCTACTAGCAGCCGGACTTGAGGTATACCTTTTCATACATGCGCATCATGTAGACACTTCCAAATGTATATTCAGGTTAAGAGGCTACATGATATTTCTATACCATCATCATTATGGCCCAAGGCACCGTCACACAGTTACAGTAAATAATTTAGTCACGTACAGTACTACACCTTTTTCCTTTACCCAGGGGCAATATTCTATGCCATGTTCTATCTCAGTACAACGCTGACATTGGCTTCCTCTCCTCTCTCTCACTCCAGTCCATGTGTGCTGTCTACTCAAGGTAAGTAACTTAACCCTTTCAGGACACAAACTATGTAGGGGCTTTTCACTTTTCTACTGCCAATTGGCAACACTGCTTATTTTTTTTTTTTTTTTTGATATGTTAAAAAAAAAATATCTAGAACATATGCAAAACGACATTGACTATTTATTAACAAATTTTGATTGGGAAAACACTGATTTTCATTATGTCAGATTGTTGACAATTTTTTTGTTTTTTTTTTTGTTTTTTTTTAATGCTTAAATTTCATCTTTTAATTCCTGATGCCAAACCAGAAATGGGAACATTACAACAATTTTCTCATTGTATGCAGAAATTTTGCTCTTCATGCTGACATTGGTATATTTTCTAAGTCATGTGAAATATTATTGTGAATGGCTAAAGACCACATTCAATCAAAATGACACAAAATCAATGAGAAGCTACATGTACATGAGCTTAGATTTTAAATGTCAAGAATTTTAAATCATTTACATTTTAGTATTATTTCTTCAAAATCGTATTTTAGACCTTACTCTCTACATACCCTTTAAAATGCAGTACAACACAGGTCCAGTTTGCATACATAATTCCCACCATTTATATTTTTTTAGACTTGCCTTGACTGGGTTTAGCAACAACAGTCCAGGTCCTCCATCATCATCGTCATCATCATCATCATCAGGTCAAAAGGGCAAAGGGTGCTGACCTACATCTCAACCTGCACAACCATCCCAGAATACCCCTCACACCTAACATCCTGCTAGAGATGATGACAGGCATTATTTTGCAATGTAAGGATGGAGCTATTATAAATGAACCATTTTTATTGCCTCGCCTGAACGGAGTTCCGGCAGAGACCTAGTAATCACTTTTCCTGTTCGTCTAATGGTCTGTTACGAAAATGTTAAAGTTTTTGTTTTGTTTAACTTGCTCTCATTTCTTTATTTCTGCATCATTTGTGTTCACACTTGGTACAAATGATACTTGGGTATTACCAAATATGGGTTGATAAGGATGATGGGTCAAAGTCATCTAGGGGTCAAAAGGTCAAATGATATGAGGCAATCTGTTACGAAAATGTTAAAGTTTTTTGTTTTTTGCTCAACTTGCTCTCATTTCTTTATTTCTCCATCAATTGTGTTCACACTTGGTACAAATGATTCTTGGGAATACCCACATGTGTGTTGATGAGGATGATGAGATCAAAGGTCATTTAGGGGTCAAAAAGGTCAACTTAAACATGTCCTGATTTCTTTATTTTTGCATGAATTTTGTTTAAACTTCGAACCAAATTTTCATTAGGTATTGTCACATATATGATACCTACAAAGGTTACATCAAGGCCATCTTGGGGTCAAAAGGTCATATTGCATGTTTTATTGATAGCGAAATCAGGCAAGACTTGTGGTTCGTGAACCACCTTGCTTCTTTATTAAAGGGATATTGAATCCTGCATGAAGTAAAGATTTGAATTATGTGAAAAGAAAATCAAATGAATGATAAGAGAGTTCAGAGCGTTTTTTTTTTTTACGGCATAGTATCATAGATTACATGGAGATAAATCTCTGTTTGCTGGTGCTTTGAAAAGGTTTGACTGCAAATAAAACTTGGGGTAAGCAGCATGCTGTACTTCTTTTATCTACTCATCCTCTTATCACCTTTCTCCCCAGCTCTACTTGAAATTAATGATATGGGAAGCATGATGCTGAATACATGTAGGTCCTCAAAAATTCCAAAAAATGATCCTACTCAATCAAAGATTTGGTAATATAGCATTTGATAAGCACTCGATTACTGTGACACTATCAAATCATGAATTTTAAATTTCATGCTCTATTCATGGGATTAAGATATCCAAACACAGTTCCAATCTTCATCATTACTCCTGGTTTGCAGTTCAATGGGCATGCTACGGCAGCGACACAAGCTCTTGAGGACATCCACTTCAGGGCTAGCTATGAACTCTTTGCCGAAGTCCTGCTAGTAACCAACGCCATCAAGAACTCCCTTGAAACTAACCATCTGGTAGGCCGAGCGATGGGCCTGGGATCAACATCGCTGTCACTCCAGCATCTCCAGTTGTTAAGAGGGCAGCTATCACAAATGCATCCTTAAGAACAGGAGGAATAAAGGTTTGTGGGAGGATTTTTGTATTTTTTAGATAATAATGAATCTTGGAAAATTTAGGTTTATATGCATTTATTTTTCATAACTATCTCGATCTGCATTATTTTTGGTACAAATTTGTTTTGTTTTTTATGATTAAAGAATTTTTTTGGGTGTACTGTAATTGTTTGTTATGAGTTTTTTTTTTTTTTATTAAAGGAGAATTGTTCCTTTGTAGATAGTTGGCTTACTGTGGATGCAGACAAATCAAATAAGCACATTAGTGAAGATTTGGTGAAAATCGGATAAATGATAAGAAAGTTATGAGTATTTGAATGTTGAGATCTCTAATGACATAGGAAATTCCCATTGGCAACGCGGTCACCATTTGTGATGTCACAAAGGGAGAACTCCCCATATGGTGTGCACAAAAACTATTCAAAATGTCTCTTTATTTTCATTCTAATGATAGAACAGCTTTTCTTTTCATGATATATTATGACTTTCATATATTTACAAGTCATCCCATAAAAAGATTCTTTATTCTCCCTTTAGAATCAAGAAAAAAAGAGGATTTTAGTACAATGTGTTAAAATAGATATGGGAAAGATCTCCCCTGCATTACATCACACATCATGGTCGCGTTGCCAATTGGAGGATCTCCATATCATAAGTGATCTCAAAATCTAATAATTCATATCTCTGTTATTCATTGCCTTTGATTTTTCTGAAACTTTTACCAATATGTTTTGGGGGTTTATCTCCATTCACTGAAGCCAAATTTCTCTGAGGGGATAATTCCCCTTTAAGTGTCATATACATGTATAGGTTTAATGTCATATAACGCCCCTGAATAGCACTGAAAGAACCCAAACGTATTTATAACACATATCTGTGAGTGCCAGTGCAAACCATTTTATCTCATAAATATTTGCACAACATCTCTGTAATGCAACGTTATGCAAAAATTCAAAGAAAGGAAATGACTTTGCACATTTGTGACTCTTTCAAACAAAGACTTCCCATTAGGCCCATATAATACATTACAATGTAAAACCATAAAGGTACATCAAAGAGCAAGAGATCGCTCATACTTGTATGATATTCAATTTTTTTTTTTTAAATTTATATTTGTAGATACACCTACAACCACCACCATAACAGTCATGATCGAAGGAGTAGAGAAGGGGGACAGAAAATTACCTCATAAACGGCAGAGATGATCGTCAGGAAAACATACTCTGATCATGTAACGGATGACCAGGGTTAGCTCGTAACCGTGGCAACCAGGAATTTCACAACAATGGCACAGAGCCTGACGAAGATCAACCACTCCTGAAGGAAAGAACCAGTAGAAGTTTGGAGGCGTTGGAATTGAAGAACATCTCAAACTCATCCATTTCGACGAATGGAAAGGGTTTAGAACAATCACAGCACAGCGACACGCATTCCACAAGGACTTCTCCATCGTCTACGTTCACTCCTTATGGAAAATCGCCTTCCAAAGAAAATCTACACCGATCGGAGGATAATTTGAGAAGGGGAGATTAATCACCGACAGAAAAAACCGGGCTTATGGATGGTTTAACAGTGAGGTATACAGGACTCAATGGAGGCCAGAATAGCAATACTAATAGTAGCAGTGCGGCAGGCAGTCGAAATAGCCTCAGTTATGAGACCCACACTATGATGAAGCAGCTTTTAATAAATATAGTTTAAAACAAGAAATAATTTCAGTAAGAAAGAACATTTTTCTGCACGAATCAGATAGTGTGTTATAGCATCTTTCTGAATGTGTATTTGAAGAGTTTTATTCAAAAGGGACTCAATCCACTTTTGAAAATAAAAAGTTATTAATATCAGACTATTGTTGAGGTAGTTCTTTGAACAGAACTATTAACTCATGTTTTGAGAGCAATTGTAATTAATGGCCCTTTTAATATCACTTTCCATAAATGCCAGTAACAAAATCTGGCAAATAATCACCATTTTCTCAGAAGTTAAAAAAGTGGATTCCATGCTTTTTGGAATGAAACTCTTTATTTGCAGTTTTCATTCCAAAGCATCATACTGAAATTAATTAAGACCTACAAATATAGTTTCATCATGATATATCACACTATAACCGGTTTTGCTAAAGAAATATACGCTTTATTTACATATTGTGTATACACAGGTAGATCAAATCACAGCATTCCATTAAAATTGTAAATGTAAATGTACAATATAAGTTGTCCTTTCAATTTCAAAACCAACGATCTAAATTTTATTTTAGGATGTAAATCAGGAATATTTTCCAAGGATAAAAAAAACAAACTAACTCAATGGAAATAAGTGGCGCACAAAATGCAGTTGAATGATTTAAAAGGTAAAAAGTAGGAATTTAGGAGGAATAAGTCAAAGTATTTTAAATTATTTCTCAGTATCTAGATCAAGAGCTTGACAATCAGAAGGCTCTTTTTTTTTTTCCACAGAGTCACAATAATCAAAAGTAGATGCATGATTTCTCAAACATAATTTTAGACTGGGCCTAATTTGTGGGAGTGAATGTATCTGAAGGTCTCAATATTATTTGTGTAAATTTACATTTACAATGTCTGTTACATCTACATGTTCATGTTGCAGAGTCCTTTGCCATTTCTGCCTCAGATTGAATTTTACGCACTTTGTATACATGCAGTCTTTCTAAAAAAAAAGATTGTATTGTTGCGCACTAATCATACCAATCTTAAAAGAATCTATGCCAGTGTGAAAAGGTTTGAAGGCAGAAGTGTAAACGGACCCTAGTGACATCTTCTAATTGTTCTCTATGTAAAATCATCCCGTTGCTTCCAATAAGATTTATATGTACATAAACAACATCGCTGATTTCCAAAGCAATTCTCGTTATCTTTCAATCTTGCTGACACGCGCCATCTCTCTTCATAGAGAGGAGTGTTACGTAAGTTACAGAGATCCGTCTCAGGGGGTGTGTTTTTGTTGTAGTAGGGTGATGTCCGTTCAGTGTTCTGCAGATGCGCTTTTAGAAAGTGTGAATTATTCTTTATCGTCTGCTGATGAATTTGTACCTGTCATTATGAAACCAAGCAAAATTTTACTTGAATTCTGTTACATTTAACCCATTGCATACATAGAACACCCCTCTTGTCGACCGTTTATTTCACTCATGATTGCATAAACATATAAAGACCTCATATAATTTATATTATCTGACATTGATCTATTTAAAGATGTCTTTGTTTCACCTTTAAATGAAAAGAATTTTTTGCAAGCATGCTTGACAATCATGATTCATTCGGCTTTGTAAAAAGTTCTCAGTATACAACGGGTTAAAATTTGAATTTGTGTATTGGAATATCAGTCATAGGGTTAAGTTGTCGCCTTCTTGCAGAAAAGCCGTTAAAGGAGAAGTTCACCCTGGAATTTTATTGTTTCTAAAAAATGCAGAAAAATAAAAGAAACATATGGGGCGACAAAGTATGGTATGGATTGCTCATTTGGTTATGATATTTATGATTTTACAGTGATTTATATGTGAACTTTGGTATATATAAGAGTTTTAACTTTTATATTTCATTGAAATATAATGGTCATTTTACCCATGTTAAACAATGACCATTTAAAGCTTACACTTTCAATGTTATTTTTACAACTGTGCCAAACAGTTGCATGTGAAAGGTTTCATAAGAATTGTTTGTTTTCAGCAGGGAAAAAGTAATTAATTTCTTTTAGTATGAATATAATGGTACACATGTATTTGCAGCTTACATGAATAATCATCAAAATGGAACAATTTATAGCAGAAAAGGTTTGTATCACGTACGTACATGTAGCACAGCCCTAGTTTTTCACTTTACTGTTTCATTTAGCATTTTAAGAAAGAAATCTTCTATAATGTTTGATAATGCTTGTAATGATTTGTTCATGTTGTTGATCATGTATTTTTGTAATATTGTGAAGAATTGCTTCAATATATGTGTTTTCTGAGATACATATTATTGCAGAAGAAAAGAACAAAGAAGCTATATTGAAATACGATTACCCTTGCAAGTATTACTATATGAATAGACACCAAATATATTATAGAGAGTAGATTTATCTTTATTTAAAATGAGAGGTTTACAGCTGGGCTGGATAGTATGAAGAAAAAAAAAAGAAGATTTTTATGAAAGACCAGGAGTTGGAGAATATGAATTCAGTACTGATAAGAATACTGATTTCCCCCAGAGGACTTGCGCTTGTCATCTCACATGATCTAAACATCCTCACTTTTGCACCATTTGTTACATGGACATTGTAGTTGTTTTAACTTTGATACACAGCAAATCTATACATGTAGTATAGTTAAATTACATCATGATTAGAATTTGAATTGTTTACATTTTTCTTGTAGTATGAGTACTATCATTACACTAGATTTGAGTGCAGGCACTTTTTATTTCCCCTTTATTTATTGCACTATTTTGCCATGTATGATTAATGATACAACTATTTTATGAAGCAGATTTGTACTTCTGATTTTGTTACCTCTCTTGCTCTATGTACATGGCACTTGGTACGGTATAGCTTTGAAGTATACAAAGTTGCAGACCAAAATACATTCACTATACTAGTAATCTTGTATGTATTCCAGTATAATCTATATATTCTCTTAGTTTCTTTTATATGCACAAATATATCATATTTTATACTGAAAAGGAGAACATACATGATTGTATCACAGCAGCAATAACTATAGATGGACATACAAGTTTTATGGTTTTGGATTGTACTATCATTTTGCTGCTTAGTAAGGATGAATTATATGAGTTTCATTTATTAAGAGTTTGTGAAGAAAAAAAAAACACTTACGTTTTATCTACTATTATAATTTCACATGTTGTTCTCAATGTTGCAGTGTTGTTTTAGATTGTTACATTTTATGTTTGTATTCCATTGTTCTCCTTGCATGACCCCCAGTTTATATGAATCTTACCTCATTAAGTAAAACTCAAGTTTCACAGATGAGACATTGCTGACTTAGATGATGTCCAAGGGATGTGTGAATTCATGGAAATGTGTTTATTGTCCTGAATGTGTATGTGTTGTGGTGTAGCGGATAAGTAACAGGACTGTTGATTACAAGGTACAGGGTTCAAATCTGTGCTACTCCTCTCACATTTATCTGAATTTGACACGTGCCCGGGTAAGACTATTTCTTTCCTTGAAATGCTAGAGCGCCATATAATGAATGCGCTAGTCACCCTAGTGTTCCTGTTCAACTTGTTTTTCGCTACAATTTATGTGACCTTTCTGCGCTTATAAGTTTCTAGAATTTATTTTAAGGTATTGTATGTTTACTGAACTAAAGATTCCAAGCAATTCAATGATATAAAACCTTTCTAGTTTAACAAAGTATTACCAAGTTAGAAATCATATATCAAAAAGAGCAAAGAATCGCGAGGTATCCATATCTTTTTGAAGAGAACCCCTTTTCCCAGCATTTGCTTTATTGTTGTTTTGTCACTATTAATGGTTCCTAGAATCTCTTCATTCTTTTCTTAATGTGTAAAATTGTTACATGCTTGTATTTCTTGTGAATACTAAAATTGATCTATTTATGTAAATTTAGAAAACATATAAATGTGCAAACATATATTTATATTTGGTTTTTGTACACTTTTCAGATTACTGGTACCTTTATTTTGGTAAACACATTGGTTTTTTAGTGCAGTGTAGAGTTTGCTAAATGATGTGTACATTAATACACAAAGAGGGAAAGGACAGATGTTACCTATTTAATATTTGATGGAGATATACAAGTCTAGACTGTGTTTCACATGGGTAATAAAGGTATTGACCAGCAAGAAAATTAATTTGTGTAGTTTAAGTGTGCTCATTTAATTGATAGAATACTGTTGAATATATTTTTTAAACAAAATACACATACAATCCACTCCCCTTATAGCCATTTACCTTGTAATATCAGAATTTTGCAATATAAAAACAGATGCACATCTTTGAAATCAGGACTGGGGAAACTGCCTTGCTTTCAGAAAATCTTGTTATACAGTGCGTCCCAGATAAAAAGTAAACCCAACTTTGAGAGCCTTGTATTAAAATTGTATAGCTTATTTGTCATTAATTTTCATGTCATGACAAAGAGTAACTCATATTCTATACAGTGATGTCAAAATTATGCCTGTACTGTCATGAATTACTGAGCACTCAAGTTTTTGAAAACTTTGGTCAGAAACCATTTGTACCAAATTTCCTCAGAAGCAGCACTGGCTTTCTGATCATTCATTGTTTGTTTGAGGTCAGCCTTCCTGGGTCCATTCATTAGGGACAAAGGATTCCTTGGACTATTGAAATGCAAGAGCTTCTTTTGCTCAAACTTGGTACGGGCACCTTTTATGCTTATTTTTTAAAGTCCAACTGCTTAGGTCCAACTGCTTAGTCATCCGTTACAGGAGAGGTATAAGTTTGGTATCATCGAATAGGATATGAGTTGCTCTTTATCATGAAATAGATTTCAATGTTAAACAAGCTATGATATTTTAAAATGAGACTCTCAAAGTTGGGTTTACTTTTTTCTGGGACGCACTGTATACATTTACATGCTCAGTTATTATAGCAGGAGAGGACTGTATTGCTTTAAAGGAGAATGAAACCCTAGGAATTGGTTAAATTGTAGAAAACAGATCAATGAAAGTTTGACAAAAATTGGATAAAATATAAGAAAGTTATGAGCATTTGAGCGTTGAGATCACTAAAAATATGGAGATCCTCGCATATTATTTGTGATGTCACATATGAGCAACACTCCCATTTGGTGGACAAAAAAAAATTAAAAATACCAGAAACATCTCTTTTTCCTCATTCAAATGGTTGTACAGACTCTTTCATCAATGATTTTATTTTGTGAAACCTTTTTTACATGCCCTCCCATGAAAAAATATTAGATCTCCTGAAAGAAAATTGATGAAAGAGATAATTTAAATGACATACATGTATGGTAAAAAAAAAAAAAAAAAAAGGAGAAGAGTAATGGGGGAAGTTGTCCATGTACATGTATGACATCAAACATCTTGATCGCATAGCATTAGTGATCTCAATATTCACATGCTCACAACTTCTTTTAATTTCATTCAATTAGGGCAAGATAATTATAATAGTGGCTTAAAATGACAACAAAAATATGGAAATTTGGAGTAAAGCATTGAATTTAGAAAATATCTTTAATAAAAAGTGGGAAATTGTTCAGTTTTGAAATAAACATGTTGGTAGTTTTACATGGCGTATATAATTGTATGCAATGACTCTGTAATATGAAGAAATTTGCTCTTATATTTCTGTCATCTCCTAACTCTAAACCCCTCTGGGTCTCCTTAACTCCTTTCTGACCCCACCCCAACCACCTTCTTTTTCTTTTTTTTATCTTTTTTAGGTCACTCATCTCACTCATTTTTTCTCCTGCTTTCTCTCTTTCTCTCTCTGTCTCCTTAACTCCATTCTTACTCCCAACCTTTTTATTATTTTTTTTTTAGATCTCTCTTTCACTATATCTCCTGCTTTCTGTCCCCCCCCCCCTCTCTCTCTCTCTCTCTCTGTATATCCTACCATTGCATAATAAGCATACGTTTATGTGGGATGGGGGAGGCGTTTACACCCCCACCCCCTCCGAAAGCAAGCAGTTTAAAATTATAAAAGATCCCAGTGAATAAACTTTCAATGATAGTAAATTCTATTTATTTAATTTTAATATCACTTCAACATAGTGTGTCAAAACTTATTTTGACAATTCCTTCACTGATAAAATATGTGTACACAAGCTGCACAGATAGGTCCAAAAAAACATCACTGTAATTTGTCAGGAATTACATGAAGTAATTATTCCTGGGTCAAAAAAAAAAAAGATTAGACGAATTATTCCTGAAATTCAGCTACTAATCATGTATTTCTTCTGAAATTATCTTAAATTGAAAACATCAAGAAATAGTTTCAAGACATGAAAACCCATGATTTGAATATATGTGTAAATGGTAATTTCCATGAATCTCTTGTGGAAAACATTGCAAAAAGTCAACAGTAGGTCCTTTATAACAATTAAAACATCACAAAATCACCAAACTTTTTCCCTCATGAATTTCCCAAACTAGTCCAATATCAAGAAAATATTGGCTTGTAGAGCATATTTAGGCATTTGTTTACAACTGAACAGTATAAAATATACACATATTTGTACGCCGACATTTGAAAATGAGTAAAAAATTTACAGCAATACAAAGAGCAGAGGTACATTTTTCTGTTATTGTAAAAATAATTTTTCCTTTCATCTTAACAGAAATAGTATTCCATCATTGTACACTCAATATTCAAATCATAGAAGAGTAAAATTTGGCAGTACTAAATCCAGTTAACTTTGATGATTAAAGAATGAGTTAGAAAATGGTAACGATGCCAAAGAGAATACAGCTTCCAGTAAACATCTGTTTGGCTACCCCATGACATCACTTCTTCTCATAAGCAGATCAGTCAGAGGTAAATCAATTCCATCTCTCAGGATTCCTTCTTCTCGGACTTTGAGTGCAGCTTGTAAATCACAGTTCAGACATATGGAGATAAACATTTGATGTTAAGAAGATTAATGAGCAACATCCCTCGCTAACCAAGCTAGTTGTCGTCAATGATGTCCATGGCCATCGTCTTTTGAGAACATCTTCTCGAGGCCGACTGCGACGACAAAGAGACCTGCTCCGATGGGGAAACCTTTGAAGATGAACCTGTACCATGGGATGGGCTTGAAGCAGGGTTGGAAACGCCACACCTCATTCCTGTCAGATAAAAGACATAAAATTCAATTAGATCCAACAGTTAGCATCTCTGACATATTTGATAGTCAAGCACAACTATCCACAAACTGTTTATAGTCTAGGATGAATCACTTACCATTTTTACTTCTTGAACATGAAAGTGAAGACTCAATCCCACTCATACCAAGGCCTATTTGTTCAAGATAAATCTCAGGATCGATTTGACCTACATGTAACCCACTGTCACTGATGTCGATATTGTGCACTTTGTCATTTAGGAATTATCTATTAAAAAAATTAATTAAACCCCACCCCAGAAGGCAGAAGAATAAAACATGAAAAGGCTGAATTTGCAAACATGCTTCAAACTACGTTAGGCATAGAAATATTTCAATAAAGGTCAACATAAATGTTTATTGAATTTTGTATTAAGTAATAATGCAGCATATCATGATGAATATTTACGTCACTTTTATCCCAAGTTCTCGAAAATGTACTTGTGCAGTTGTTGTGTATGGTAAGAGTACTTAAGTCTGCGCAGTGCCTATGTCAGCGCACCCACGTCAATGCGCGAATTTGATAGAAAAAACCCCCAATTAATATCAACCTTCAATCTTAACCTCAACAATCCATTTTGATACAAAAAAACTGTGAAAATAATTGATTAACAATGGTTTTCAGCAAGTTTTACATGCTACCCTGAAAATTTCAACCATTCTTAAAAAGTGAAAGTCAAAAACTTGTGTGCGCTTGATTTGTGTGCAAAATAAGTTAGTGCGCAGACATGGGCACTATCCAATTTTGCTACACAAAATGACAAGCCTGTCGAAAAATCGAAAAAAAAACATTGTTCTTGTGAATGATTTCTTGAAGTTTTTTGCTTTATTATTCATTAGAATATGAAGAATGGAATAACATTGATGAATCTTAAAAGTAATATTTTACTTTTTATTGAAATTGAGGTCAAATTTTAGGTGCGCAGACTTAGGGCCTAGGCACTTCCTTTATACTTTAGGTTTGGAAGACACTGAATTGAAATAACACAAAAATGAACGTATGGGACAGTTATTAAACGAGTTGGAAATTTTAACAGCAATGCCATGGAAGTGCTCAATACTTGCCTCAACCAGGGGTCTTTAAGACCTCTCAATGCTAATCTTTCCTGGACAGCTTTCAGCTGTGGTACATCTTCTACTTTGTAGGTACGCCAATCCGGTATTTCGATGCCACCTTTCCCCATTTTGGTGTTTTCCCCGGAATTTGCTCTGCAGGAAAATAGTGGTTTGGCAAAATCCGGAGGGTTAAGCAAACGTTGTCAACAGATGGCGCTAGAACAAATTCGTTTCATCACATATCAGCTCAGATCGATGATTGACAGTTTCGTGTAGATATGTAAGAAAAACTATGTAGCACACGTACGTACGTGAAAAGTTTTCTTTGTGGGAGAAATATAACGACCCAGACCAGTGTTTTCTTTGTTGGATTCCTGTACTAGGGAGGGGTTCTTTTATCTCTCCTTCAAAGAAAACTCATAATAATAATAGAAACAATAATAGATAAAATAAAAAAGTAAAATCAGATAAGACAACCCTCATCATCGTTAATTGTGTATTTTATTTATTTATTATTATTTTTTTTTAATAAAGTTATTATTAGAGCTTTCTTTTTAGGCCTTTTTTGTTTTGTTTTGTTTTTGTTTTTTCTACGAGCAGTTATAAATTGTTGAAACTGTTTTCTTTGTTGTTTCGATTATACTAGGCATAGCACACTCAAAATTAAAGACATTACAATAAGGATGAAACAGAGCTTATTTTAAAGAACTCTGCAAAATGAGAACAGGAAAAAAAAATCTTTGAATTTGGAAAAGCGGTTACTGAGATATTGGCAATTAGAGTTCTGTGAAATTGACCGAAAACCTGCCAAAAATGGCCCAAAATTGCAAAAAATGATAATTATGCAAATTTAAGACATCCTACTAATTAAACTATTCATATTAAAGGACTGTAAATGACAGAAATGCTAGGACTTATAGAGTTAAATCCATTTCCAATCAAACTGTATTTAATGATCATAACATGTTTACAATAAAATAATGAGAAAGTGCCATCCAGATCAAAAATTTCCATCTGCAAAAACAAAAGCAGTCAAAAAATGACTAAGTCCAGCACATTATATATTCATAAAGCTCATTAAATATGCATAAATTGAATATCTCGACTTGTGTTCATCCTATAGAAATGAAATTTGGCACAGAGGTAGAAAAGATATAAAAGTATTAAATCAGTCCAAAAACTCATTATAATATGCAAATTAATTAATTACTTATCATTAAAAAGACTCATTAAGCATGATAATGCCTCATTAAATATGCATAACTTGAATATCTGGAATTCTATATATGGTATAGACATACATTTTGGCACAGATGAAGAAAATATATAAAAGGATTAAATCAGTCCCAAATCTAATTAATATGCAAATGAATTAATTATAAGTCATAAAAACTTATAAAGCACAATAACGCCTTATTAAATATGCATAACTTGAATATCTGGAATTCTATACATGGTATAGAAATAAATTTTAGCACAGATGTATAAAATATATCACAGGATGAAATCAACTCGAAATCTGATTAAAATATGCATATTAATTAATTATAAGTCATAAAAACTTATAAAGCACAATAACGCCTCATTAAATATGCATAACTTGAATATCTGGCATTCTATACATGGTATAGAAATAAACTTTAGCACAGATGTAGAAAATATATCACAGGATTAAATCAACTCAAAATCTTATTAAAACATGCAAATTTATTAATTTTATATTATAAAAACTCTCATAAAGCACAATAATGCCTAATTATATATGCATAACTTGAATATCTGGAATTCTATACACGGTATGTAGAAAATATATGAATGGATAAGACCAGACCGATAACTTGTCAAAATGTGCAAATTAATTAATCATATATTTAAGAAACTTTCTTTAAATACATGCACCTCATTAAATCTGCATAACTGAAATATCTGGAATTCTGCACATGGTAGAGCAATAAAATTTGGCACAATGATTTGTGCAAAATACTAGAATCTTGAAATGAAGACAAATCTTATGATGGATATATAGCTCATTAATATGCATAACTCAATTACATGTATATAATGAATGAAAGCGCCGTAAAATTTAAAAACAACAACAACAACAACTTTCAATGGAAAATGAATAACAACTAAACACACCTGTACATTACAATACAGGAATAACTGCTGATGAATACAAATATAATTAAGCAAATCACCATATTTGGCTTATCAAACATGTATAATGAAAATCAACCTCGCCAAAGTCTAATCTGTCAGGACTGAAGAAATATCTTCAAATGAGAATTGCTTTTATTCTCCTGTACCTGAACAGTTCTGCAATGCAATATGACATGGTTGGTAATTAATGCTTGCTCTTGAGGAAGAGTTCCATCTTCAACCAGTGTGGTGTTATACTCTTGCCATCAAAAATTGGTCCTACAATTTCCTTTCTATGTCCAGTCAAGTCTTTCATTTCCATACATAAATGCCTCCAATCACCAGATTTCTCAGCTTTTGCTACATTAATTGTGCTTGACTTTAGACAGGAGATTATGTAGAGCAATCTTTGGTTCTTTCAACCCCATGGAGATCAGTACGGGAATGAGGTCTTTTCTGTAGCTCAACGTGTCAGATGCATCAATTTCACGTATGATTGCCCCCGGTAGGGCGAATGGCAGCATAGGTTGATCACGATGCGAATGATCTAAGAAGAAAAAAACACCGAAATAATTGGTTGTAAAAAATTTTTTTTTTTTAATTCTCCAAATTATTTCCATGAACTCAACAACATTTGACGTCTTGGTTATATGGAAATCTTACTCAAAATTTACCGTTGCAGTTAAGTTTTAACAAAATTAATTTTAAATTTAATGACACATGTATCTCATAAATTATGTTTACATATAAAATACACCAAGTCAACATTAGTAATTAACAATTTAGCAAGGTATTCACTATATAGGTCACATCAAAATCGTAATTTAAAACTGAAGAAAAAAATACAAATAGATGCTAAGAAAAGTAATTATTAATGAATTTTCTTAATTTTCTGAAAAGAAAAACTCCAAAATGCTTGTAATTCCTTGCACATGATTGTTTACATCATAAGAGATTAATTAAACAAAGTTAGAGATCAATACCCAACTCCCAGGTAGAGCTACAACATGAATCTCATTTTTCCAGAGGGAGGAGTAACTTGATAGAACAGCGTTTACAGCGTGCAATTCACGTGAATTCTGCCATCTCTTTCTGTTAGTTCTTTTGCCGTTACTCCCTGTTTACTAGCAAAGCATTTTCAATCTGAATATTTCCTTTTAAAATCATGTAATTTATACATAAGAATCTTTGAATATCAGCTTTAATTATCTGGGATATGAAATATAGCAAAATTACTCACCAGGACACAATCGAATGTTCACAAGACGAGTAATTCAATCGGCAGTCCAGCCAGCCAGTCTCAGGATTTGGTCATGGGTATTCACGCTCTGATCCAGGCCAGGGCTTGCCTGGGGTTCAGCCATATTTTATTGTGCTCTTTAAAAGTCGTTTCAGCTAAAGATGCTCTCCATGAATTAAAATTTAAAGTTGACAGGTAGATTCCTTGAAATGTCTAATATCGGATGGTTTTTTTCAGTTTTCAAAATCGATTAAAAAATAAGCCGTTCAGAAGCAAAATACAACAATCCACCCAAACCTAAATATCTCAGGTTCTGGATATGATTTCAAACAGCTGGATGCAGGGTCATGACCTGCATACCTTGGTAAGGGCATGTTTATTGGTCCAGACCATCACTCGCGCGCTAATAACCTGTTTTAAACAGAGAAGTTTTGAGAAAATTGGCCGCTTGAGTTTACCCAGACGCTCAATGGCAGAATGCATTGGGGTTTTCCATATCTCTTAAAACTATCAAAGTTCATTAATGTTTTAAAAATACTTCTAAGAGAGGCATGTTATTCAAACTTGGCAGTATTATTATGGAAGCCTTTTAATTACGTAAAGTGAAAAAAATATATTTGTATCTTTTTTCATTTGTTCACAAGTGCGGATTGTAGTTTGGGTCAAAACTGGAAACTCTTACGAAAGGAACGTGTGCATGTGAGTGGCAGGGTTACACCACGGGCACCTTGCTATGCCTAATTATACCCAAGTGCGGGGATTTCATAATAACGACTGGGGATGGAAACAAAAGGGAATTAATGAATACTACGTTCAAGCTGAATAAAGTGTCCCAAATTTGATGTATATCCAAAATTCGAAATAGAATGACCTACTTCGCACAATTTAAAGAATAAAGTGCTGGAACAAATAAATCATATTCCATGAATAATTATATATAGCGACCTGAGGAAAGAGCAAATCATTGTTTTTGTTAGCCCACGTCCTGGACGATTTATGATGCCCCTTGCCTTTCCGATCTACGCTAGTCAGCTGCGCGCGATTCCTAAATTCACTTCACCCAACGAATTCACTTATCCCCACGAATTCACTTTCTCGAAATAAAGTCTGCGTGTACGTGTACAGTACGTACGTTATGTGGGTACGTACGCGCCGTGTGTGCGTATGTATGGTAATACCAGTGAAGGTTTCACATTGACTCGTCTACGGTGTTAATTTTAGATTTCGAAACGTTAGTAGAGAAAAGGGTGAAAATTGGGCTAACTAATGTCTAGTAGTAATTTAAAGACAATTTACTCATCTTCTCACTGTTAGTCTCAAAACATAGGCATAGCCAGCTCGATTTTTCATTATTTAAGAAAATTTAGCGCCCTCTTGCGGACACTGTTGGATAGGAAGTTGAAGGCAGTAAATTGGCTTCTACATTCACTCTCGTCATATAGTTCCAAAACAACTGCCTAGATCTTTCCCATTTGTGCAAAGAGTGTCCAAGTCTTGCTTTCCTAGGAATCGGTGTCAAAAAACCAAACAAATTAATACATTTTCGTCAATCTGGCGTTCGAAATTAGTTATTTTGTCTTTG
The DNA here is from genome assembly GCA_940671915.1 of Paracentrotus lividus. Classification (NCBI taxonomy): domain Eukaryota; kingdom Metazoa; phylum Echinodermata; class Echinoidea; order Camarodonta; family Echinidae; genus Paracentrotus; species Paracentrotus lividus. Next base: position 23,827,510 of record CALNVZ010002974.1, on the reverse strand, counting down.
GGTTGGCTCGCACTCACATTTTTGGTGTCTTCGAAGTAATTAGGCCTGTGTAACCTGAAATAATGAACTACAGTCCAGGGGGTGGACTATGTTTTTGTTTGCGAGCGCGAAGCTCGAGCCGAAAATTTTGCATTATAATAACATTTAGCATTGTATTTGACATTATCTTTTGCCTCTTCACTAGCCCTAGCTGATAATCATTGAACAAAATGTTAAACCTGGTGTATAGTTTTGGTAACAAAAAAAAAATCGGCATAAAACCGATTAAATATAGTCTCATGTTGTTCACATTGCGCTAAAAGACATGTGTGAGAGATTTTGTGATATTCCTTTCACGATTTCCGGTGAATTTCAGTGAAATGTTTGAATCCAAACACAATTTGTAACGGTTTTGAGACCTTTGCTGGGTTGTCCTGTCCCCCGAACTTCCCGCATGAATGCCGGACCGTAGCGATCTGTGTGTATCACCCACACAAGAGAATCCCCATTGGTTTTCCATGTGAAGGCCTAGTGCACACAAAGCTGTGTCGGGTCCCCGTCTTATCTTTTTTATACTATAATATCGTGAAATAAAGACGTTAAAACGAGATTCCATGTAATATAACTTTCTTTGTTACAGTTACAGGATTCAGGCTTTCATATTATCTAACTGTGAATCCAAATTAAATTTTTCCTTCTCCCAACACTATACACCAGCTTTTTAAGCTTTAAAATCGAGGGGGACGATGATCCCCCAGAAAGAATCTACCATTTTTGTCTCTCCCCCCTCCCTCGATCCACGATTTCGAAATGACCTCTAACACCCCTTACCCGTAATTTACTTGGATAGTAAATTGTAGTAAATATAGTAAATTCAACATGAAATACGGAATGAAATCAACATTATGATAGTGTTTTCGGAGGAAAAAGAATATTTGCTCAACTATCCTGCATATTTGCATGTTCTTGTATCCTATATCGAACGCATTTACTGATCACCGTAATACTTAGCAGTGTAAATAAATATATTATAAAATTTATAAAATTCAAAATTATAACAAGATAAAAAAAGAAATTTAAACAAAGAACATTAAATACATTTTTGAAGCAACATTCAAATTCAGAATTCATGTCCTATTCAGAGTGCTTCTGCCATTCATTCCAACTGTACGTTAATAGACCTATTATTCTCTGGATCACGGTAATGCGGTAGTCGCAACACGTCGTTATTACAACGTATAACTATCTCTATTTCGTAAACAGTTGCGAG
>CALNVZ010002974.1:23813761-23821261 GCA_940671915.1 Paracentrotus lividus | reverse complement strand
CACTGCTAATGATAAATAGTCTGGAAATACAATTTATAAAACCATAAATCAATGGATCGTTGAAGAAAATGCACTCTAAAAACTGAAGTGCTAATTTCTGGGTGCTCGTATAGTTACTGCACTTTAAGTGCTATATCAGCACCTGAAGTGCTATTTTAGCACTTGCCCAAGTGTTAATTTATCAACAACAAAATGTTCAATGTCGATATGGGATTCGAAGCGGGTTCCACCTAGACATTGAAGAGTACCGCTGATCGTTACCAACAGACCAACTGAGATCTCGCTAACTGGATTGCATTATGACAGCTTAGTCATGTTAGTAGATGATTATGGCGAATTTGAAGAAAGTTTCATGCAACAATATGATTTGCTAGCAATCGTGAGATGTGAATTGGTCTAACGTGCTCGTCAGCGCTTCTCATGCAGGAGACCCAGGTTCGAATCCCAACGATGTCACGCTGTTTTTGCCAATTTTTGCTGAAAGTTCAGCTCACGTGAAAGTGCTAAAACAGCACATTGAGTGCAGTTAAATAGCACTTTGAGTGCAGTCACTATGCAAGCTCTTAAAAAGTGCTGATTTCAGCCTCTGAAGAGCTAAAAACAGCACTTCAGTTTTTAGTATGTGTATACCCAAGCGCGGATCACAAATGTAATTTGAAATATTTGCCAATGACACCAAGGCACATTGAATACAACCACCCCCCAAAAAAAAAAAAAACACAACAACAACAAACAACAAAAACAAACAACAAACAAACATATAGGGGAGTCATTCGAGCGGACATGCAAAAAGGCACCCCCCCCCCCCTATAAGGAAATGAGAAGCAAAAATGACATCATGCAGGGGCGTATCCAGGATTTCCCATAGGGGGGGCGCAAGGAAATTTTATCGCCGTCAGGGGAAGGGGAGGGGGTTCTTCTAATTCATATTGTACATGAAATTCCACATTTTTTTTTTCAAATTATCACAAGATTACATAGTTTCTATACCCTAAGACAAGTATGTTGCGTAGAAACCTATTTATGTGTGCATTATATACCTTCTGAATGGAATCTGCGAGCGCGAAACGAGAGTCGAAAATGTTGAGTTTTTAAAGTTATATGAAAATAAATAAAGGGGCATTTTCTAGTACTAGAAAATGGTAGATTATTGTGTATAATAGACCCAATTTAGTATCCGCGAGCGCGAAGCGCGCTGAAAATTTTTAAAGGTAAAAATTGGAGTTATTATTTGTGCATTATGATTTGGTATCAGCGAGCGCGAAGCGCGCCGCAAAATTTGGGGTTTAAAATTTTTTTAAGGAAAATTTAGAACTATTATTGTGCATTTGATTTGGTGTCAGCGAGCGCGAAGCGCGAGCCGAAAATTGGGTTTAGAAATTTTTTTTAAGGTAAAATTTAGAGTTATTATTGTGCATTTGATTTGGCATCAGCGAGCGCGAAGCGCGAGCCAAAAATTTGGGGTTCAAAAGTATTTTGAATTAATAAAGGGGTACTTTCTAATAACCCATGAGGCCAACTATGTTTCCCAGGAGGCTGAGGGCCCAGGAGGCAGAGGGTCCAAGAGGCCTCTTTTCTTTGTGAATTTTGAAACTTTAGTTTTAAATATTTTTACTTTTCGTCACTAATGTATTTTTTTTCTTAAAAAAAGCGTTTGAGCAATTATTGCAAAATACAATATGAGAAAAGTCGCCTCGTGGGCCCTCCCAATTAAGGGCCTTAGTTATGGTCGTTTAGAACCAAATAAAGCCTATTTCGGCTTTTTGATAATGTGGCGAAAATTGTACAAGCATCGAGCCTTATTCCCTTCTCTTTCTTTCTTTTCTCTTTCTTTCCCTTTTTCCTTCTTTCTCCCTTTTTCTTCCTTTTTTTTTTTTTTTTTTTTAGTCGGCCAATAGGGGGGGGCGCGCGCTGTTGCGCCCCCCCCCTGGATACGCCCCTGTCATGACTATACATAAAATGGCATTGGACTCACTCTTTGGGCTCCGCCATTTGGATTTTTATAATGAGGGTTGGGTCCATGTTAACATTGTCATCTCCCTTGCCGGTGTAGATATACGAATAGGGTCTGCTTCGCTGCAAGATATCCCCTCGTCGAGGTCCTCAATGGAAGGGAAGTTGGCTGTCTCCGTCGTATGGTCATGATCGTAGCCAAAATTATGAAAAGCGTGGATGACGTCATCGTTCCCGCTCTCAGACGATTTTGCTGATGTCGCTCTGTGAGATGTGAGATTATGGCCCGTATTTACAAAGTTGTACTAAGTTAAGCCATAGTTTAAATCCGTGGTTTAACTATGGTTAGCCAAATGTGGCAAATCTGTCTACATTGTATTATGTTCCTTACACATTAATTTTACTGGACTGAATTGTGCTTGAAACTTTCGTACTTCCCAGGCAATATTTGATAGTTTCAGTACCAAAATTCTGATAAATCAAAATCTACTTTTCAAGATTGTATCCCATTTTGCTACCCATAGTTAAACCACAGATTTAAGCTATGGCTTAAATCAGTGCACCTTTGTGAATACGGGCAAATGTTTTTAAATAATTGCAGGTTTGATATCGTATCAATCACAGTTAATTGACAACATTAGCCACTAGTTAATAATAATAATAATAATAATAATATCGTTTTATTTAATGAATGATAACTTGTTTGTAATCAATTTGAAATTTGACATTAGTAATAGAATCTAAAGAAATAAAATGAGATGGAGAGATGATTATATGTTTTTGTTAACTGCAGCATTTTGATTTGTCTAAAGTGTCTGGACAGGTATAGGCCTATCCGCCCCAACGTCATTTCCCTCTCTCTCTCTCTCTCTCTCTCTCTCTCTCTCTCTCTCTCTCTCTCTCTCTCTCTCTCTCTCTCTCTCTCTCTCTCTCTTTCTCTCTCTCTCTCTCCCTCTACCTCTTTCCCTCTCTCATTCTCTCACTTTATCTCTCATTTCCTCTCTTTAAAATTATATAAGTTGCTTTGCAGTTTGATTTTTTTTTTAATGTAAGCAATACACCGCTTCTAATAAAAACGGAGTAGTAATTATGGTATATACATTTTTAAAACGAAACGTACTTACTTGTCAGCTTTATAACATGTCTTGGTGCATATATAGACGAGACACGATACGATAATCACTAGCAGCACAGCAGCCCCACATGAGCATCCGATGATCAGGTACATTTGGTTGGCATAAAACTGGCATTTATATCCCCAATACCACTCCCCATTGTCCCAATCACAGCTGAAAAATAAAATGAAAACAAAATTTATGTTATGTTTATAAAGAATTCTATGTAAAGTGAATAAAGAAGAGCAAAATACGATACCGCATGATTATTTTATGTGGTGGTCACAACAATCGTAAGTGCAACGTGCAACTATCTATACGACATGCAATTCTCTATGTCGTAGAGTGTTGCACGTTGCACTTACGACGTGGTGTGACCATGCCGCGTTAGCGAGGATAAAATGGTTACACCATAATAATGTTGCCCAACATGGCAGGGAAAACATCACGACATCGTTTAATGTTTAAGGTAAATTGGAAAAATAGGGGGTGGGTTCCAATTAAAATGCGAGTTACTTAATTCACTCAGTGGCGGATACATGATTCGAAAATAGGGGCGCTGGCCCGATAAAGGGGCGACGCCGAAAATTTCCCGACTTTTAACATGTTTAGTCAATAGGTGGTTTGTTTTCAAATTATAGGGGGGTGTATCTGGATCCACCACTATCACTAATGTTACAGAGATCATCATATTGACAATTCGGTCATGATTAATTTTGTGGTGTGTCGTAACTATAATTATCTCAAAAAGACAGGGAATTCTTGGAGACCTTTTTTTTTTAAGGAATGATTTTACTGTGTTGTTGTTGTTGTTGTTTTTGTGTTAAATCTACAAAGCCGTCTTCATAACAAAGAAATTATTTTCCACAATCATGTTCGGTTTGTTCAATACTCTAAATTTCATCCATTACTAAACATTGGACACTCACTGAGAAGTTGATATTCCGACAAGGGACCATGTAAATCCCGTGATAAAAAGGTGCCCATATAAGATCCCCAACAAATTAACAGTCTCATGTATTTTGATCAATCTTTTTAAAAACTTTGGAAACAAAAAACAGGACACAGTAAACGCTTGGACATCTTTATAGTTCAAAATCTTAGTCTCTTTAAGTGCAAACATGAAGTCGTTTCACAAACCTGCAAATTGGCTCACTCGTTAGGTCTACTTGCCAGCAGATACCTTTGCCATTACAGTAGTTTGTATTACAGACAGATTCACAAATCCAGTAGTTATCATTCATGCACGTTGGTTTGGATTTTAATGGTTGACATGGTGGTTTATACATAGAATCGCAAATGTTGCTGGTTTCTGAAAGAAAACAAATTGATTTGTGATTTGATGGGGTGGAAAGGGTATGGTTTAAATCTGAGCACCAGCAAACCAATGTAACAAGCCTATTCGGGACTCTCCCTCTGGATTGCTATTATTAAAAAAAAAAAAAAAACAAAGAAAAAAAAAGAAAGGAAAAATAAGGGTATGCTGGACCTATTTTATTTATCATAACTGTAAGATCGAAAAAATATTTTGTTTTTAGAAATCATTTAAAGTTTGGTTTTAACAAAATGGCCCAAGACGTATTTTGCTGTACACAGAACACAGTGATAAAGAACAGATACAAAATGTTTTGTTCGGTAAGAATTTAGATTGTTTTAAATTCAAATAAAAATTGAATAGGCTACAAACCTTCAGGTGTGGTGCAATTTTGACAGTTTTCTATGACTGAATAATTCCCTAGTTTCCCGTCATCCACTGCTTGGCCCAAGGTTTGGTCGTAAATGGTTTGAGCGGACGCTTGTCTGTCTTCATCAGTCATATCATTGTATGTATAAATCACTTTGTGGCTTACGATGATACTGCCATGACTGCCAGCTCTACAACAGATATGTTAAATATGTATTCACTTATTTCTACAATACTCATAAAGTTATCATATTCATTCATTTAAATATATATTTGATTATGCAGGGAATTAATTTACAAGCTCAACGGTTTAGTTGATACTGAAACACCCAAGTTTTACAACCGTATTTTAAAAATATTTTTCACAACTATAATTATTGTTATCTTTAACTAACATCATATTAAAAAATGAGGTCAACAAAAAGCTCAGTTCTACATTCCAAAGTTTAAAATATAAGTGAAATAAAAATTTGTAAATACAACTGTCTATGAGATAATTTTAAGGAAATATAAACATTACGGTTGAGGATGATCATGTTGAAAGACGACGGTGATTGGCTATATAGTTTATTAATCTAAAAGTAAAAAATATTGAGCTCCCGCAATTCCTTTCAGATAGTCATTTAACGCCGTTTATCCTTCTACTCAAATGTTCTTTCAAACAGATCATGTAAAAACGGGAAATTTAGAAATAACATAATATGAACTAAATCAAACACCCGTATATTGATGAAACCAGAGAGAGAGAGAGAGGGAGAGACAGAGATAGAGAGATCGAGAGACAGAGACAGAGACAGAGACAGAGACAGAGAGAGAGAGACAGACAGACAGACAGACAGACAGACAGACATATATAGACAGAGACAAAAAGACATACAGACAGTTGTCCCACAGTGTGAAAAATGTGAAACATATTAATAAATTTGGTTCTGGAATTCTCTCGATACCAAAATTAAGCTTTCTGTAAGCCAATCTGTATTTAAACGTGTACTTAAGGTCCATCTCCTTGACAATTATTGTGACTCTCAAGGTATTATATTGCAAATGATAGCCATCTGAGCATGATTATGGTTGTTATCTTTTTCTTCTTCTTTTTTTAATATGCTGTGTCTAACTGTTTATTCCTTTGTCAGTTTTTGTTATTTGTTTGTTTGTTTGTTATTGTTGTTGTATTTTGTCGTTATGTTGTGCTGTATTCTTTCTCTTTTCTATCCCCCCTTTTGTTTCTTGTTTCGTGATGTCTCAAGTCCTGTTCCCCTATTGTAAATAGTCTTTCTGCTTCTGTTATGCCAAAACATTTTCGTATTATCCTACGTAGCTAGTTATAAATACGTTCACTCATATTACACTGTAATTACATGATTACAAATGCAGTTAAAGAGGGGACCCTGACCCCTACAAGCTGTGCTTTTTACCAGGGTCTCCTCGTCCTTCTTTTACCTGTTTTACAAGAACTTAACTTCATATTTCTTGCTTACTTTATGTATCATTGTAAACAATGTCATGATGAAGTTTAAATGTATTATGTGATATCTTGTACTACATTGTATAAAGAAGGATCAATAAATATCTATCTATCTATCTATCTATCTATAAATCATATATTTACAATGTAAAATAATCTTCACATTCGAGCGTTGAGCATTGTAAATTGGTCAATTTATTGTGTGTGACCGAACATCACAATATGCACTCTAAAAACTGAAGTGCTAATTTATGGGTGCTCGTATAGTGACTGCACTTGAAGTGCTAAATCAGCACCTGAAGTGCTGTTTTAGCATTTACCCAAGTGCTAATTTATCAACAAAAAATGTTCATGGTCGGTATGGGATTCGAAACGGGTTCGCCTAGACATGGAAGAGTACAGCTGACGTTACCAATAGACCAACGGAGATCTCGCTAACTGGCACTAATTATGACAGCATAGTAGATGATTATGGCAAATTTGAAGAAAGTTCAACATGCAACAATATGATTTGCTAGCAACCGTGAGATGTGAATTGGTCTAACGTGCTCGTCAGCGCTTCTCATGCAGGGGACCCAGGTTCGAATCCCAGCGAAGTCACACCGTTTTTGCCCAATTTTGCTGAAAGTTCAGCTCACGTGAAAGTGCTAAAACAGCACTTTGAGTGCAGTCACTATGCAAGCACTTAAAAAGTGCTGATTTCAGCCCTTGAAGAGCTAAAAACAGCACTTCAGTTTTTAGAGTGTGGACACTGTGGAAAACCATACCACAGAGTGAAATCATCTTCACACTGTAGAATTTCGAGCATTTTCATTATAATTATAGTCGACTATATGAAAACACAATGTGGGAAAATTGCGTTCTGAAGCAACGAACAGAAGACTTTACTAGAAATTCGAATAAATATTAATTGATGCGTTTTCCAAAAGATCATTATCATTAGAATCAGAAAGGGAAAAAGAAAGAATTTGAATCTTACCTCAAAACAACCTCAATAGATTCAAAGCCAATACTCTGGCTGTATACATCCTCCAGCTGCAAATAAACATACACGGATGTGTTGATAATTGACAATATCAGCATTAGATGAAAACAAATGTTCAAAAAATAAGATGAAATTGGTTAAAAAGACTGGACATGATTATTATTATTATTATTGGGAAGATATCGTAATGCTAACTGGCCTGAAAAATATATGGTGGAAAATCTATATTTGTCAGTAACTATGCAGTTGAGAAACTACCAAAAATTGAGGATATTCCTCCATTTTATATTGATTTATT
>CALNVZ010002974.1:23768934-23806584 GCA_940671915.1 Paracentrotus lividus | reverse complement strand
CTCGTCTTCGACTCGTCCAATATTTGTGCAAAGCTCGTCCAATATTCCTTGTATCAACCTCAAGGCCATCCAATATTCTATAAATATCCTCAAATATTTGATCATCTCAAGTGCCGAAAAATATTTGCTTATGGGCGTCCCTTCCCCGGCCTATAAAATGAAACAGTTTTATATATCTTTATGTCACCTGCTTATGCAATCTACCATAAAACAGTTACTTTTAAATTAGTACAAATATAATACATATGATTATAATATCACGTAATAAACCGTAGCCAGTGACACAATGCAGCATGATTAGTTTTACTCAAATCAACACAGAGTTTTCGGTTTCAATTTGTCAGTTTAAATAAATTGAATTCCGTTTGCTCTTTGGATGATTGAACTCTATTGCTTTAACATTTATCATATAATTAGATCGATATGCATGATTCGTAATCATTTTGCTGTTATTTTATAGCAATATATCATTCGGTGCGAAACAGAAAAAAAATTGCTTCACCGTCTTTCCTTTGTCTTTGAATTATTGGGTAATACCATTTATTTGTATAGGTATCATCATTGATGAAGAATTGTATTTCTCAATATTTTTGTATATGATCGACGAGTTTAAAAAACTTTGAACCATATACGAAATATAATGTGAACTACAGAATGTTTAAGTTTTGGGATACTAACTTTATCTACTCTAGAAAGGTATTGTTTTTGTCGTCATTCAGCATCTTATTTGATGTTACAATTATAAATTGATGCAAAGAATTCATACATATTTGCGTTAGGGGCTACCAAAGCAATTTCGTTCTAGAATGTTGACTGGTTCAGAACATAAGTGGATAATATCTTATTACGTCAACAAAACTTTGGAATTTGGCATTATTTAGGTGGGAGTGGAGGCATTATTTAAGGGTAAACCCCTTGCATGTAAAACAAACTACAATCAGGAAGCATGCACCACTAATTCAACATTAAAGGTCTTAAAGAAATTGTCCATATTAAAATAATAATAATAATAATAATAATGTGCACAGTAATAGCACGCGCTGAAATCAAAATCTCAATAGGGATCAATGGGGCCCAAAAGGCCTGCAACCCTAAATATTTTGGAAACAATTCATGAACGTACATCTTAAAAAGAGAAAAAAATTCGGCTACGCCATCCCCTCCATTTTTTTCTTCAGATTTGCCATCCCCTTCAGAAATCTGCCGCTGATATTTTGTCACCCGTAGGCCAACACTTCCCTTTTCTCAGATTTTTTCCCGAAAAGATGTAAAACTATTAATTTATTTATACATTTCACGACTTAAGTTACTGTAATAGGTCTGAAAAATGTCAGGTAAAAAAAAGAAGAAGAAGAAAACAAAAAGAAGGGGAAAAAAGGGAGTCAATAGGATGAATATCTTATCTCTCGAGAATCGAAACCCAAAAGAGGAACCACTTTAACAACACATTTTAAAGTAATTTAATATATTTAATCAAGGCAATCTGTATCATTATGCCCTCCGAATCAATATCATATGTAATATAATTCGTCTTACAATTTATCAAATAATGTATTGTTTTAGGAATGACATATAATTTTTTTTTGGTATTATTGTTTGATTGGAATATGTAATAAAACTGAACTGAAAACTTAAACTAATAATATTTAGCCCCGCTTTTTTCAGTAGACATGTAGAACCATCTCTTTGTGATTTGTTTGTATTTTCACCCCCCCCCCCCCCCCCCACACATACACACACATACTTTCAATGTGACGACGCTTTTTTAGGTGATTGATACTTAACCCAAATTAGACAGGGGTATTTTGGAGTCTGGAAAGACTGGGCATATCAATTCTACTCTATGTAAAATGTAAAGTTAACGTATACCAACGTGCGGCATTAAATCGTAATTAAACAAGGCGCGTCCATTATCTAATGGTGGTGTCACATGCACCAGGTAAAATGAACGGGTCTTCGCCGTTCACCCAAAAAAGGGAATTTGCAACACGGCAATAGAACGGCACCGGCCACTTAGCATTTTTCATCATTTTCACCGAGTCTGTATCGTTCTATACCGGGTCTATACCAGGTCCTAGCCAGCCTGGTACCGTGCTGACCGTCCTCATATGTGGTCCATGCTTTCATTTTGTCCGTGCAATTACCGCTTGAACCGCCTTACCGCTCTCTGACAAGAAAAAGAAAATTGTTTTCTTCGCCGGGTGACTCACCGTTTTCCACCGTTCGCGACCGTGCAAAACAGGTTGATGCGAACGGCGGGACACGGTGGATACCCGGTGATGGTACACGGCGGGTCGGTGATGACCCGTCAAAAACGTTCACGTGATTTTGTCTTCGGTTCATGCCCGGCGAATGTTTTGAGCATGCTCAAAATTTTCGCCGGGCACGAATCGCAGGCACCGGTCGATGGAGACCCGGTGTAAGGGCGGTATAATCGCGTTGTGATGACGGTATGCGGATGGTGTGAGGACGGAGCAACCGCTCCACACCCGTCCACAAAGCGGTCATGCACGGTGTTGGACTGGACTGGTCGATCTACCCTTATGGTGTCTTCAAATCACGTTTATGGTGTCTTCAATCCGCCCTTTGTTTTCGAAGCTCTCAATCTCATCGCTCTCTTCACTAGCTCAGAGAGGAATGGTATTGCAGCTTTCAAAAGATACGTTATAATCTGAAATATTTTATTCTCATGGTCGGGGAGAAGAATTCGAAATTTAGTCCTTTTATGGACATTTAATCTAAAGTAATGTCAATTCTTTTTTCATGTTTGTTTTGTTTTGTTTGACATTAGTTTCTAAAGTTTCATTATAACAGCTTTGCAAATAAATATTAGACTACCAGTATAGTTTGGTCTAAAATGTTTGCCCAAATTACATGTATACTTTATACCCGCGTTTCATAAAAAAATTGTATTAGTCTTATCGAATACTATTTAATTTTTCCGCGAAAATTTCCCCATGCTTTTGAAATATATTTAAATCTTGTTATATCAAATGAAATATTGTTATCATAATAAAAGTACTTTATTATTATTTGTTTTTAGTCAATATTGTATTATATTTTGTCATAATCATTTCATTGCATTGTAATATTCTTTTAGCCAAATCTTTTTTAGCCTCCATAGAATCGACACAAGAAAAATGTCTACATCATTCATTATTCTGCTTTTTGGATATTTTTTTTTATCGCCCGCCCCTCCCCCAGAATAAATAAATAATAATACACATGTACAGTATATGAATGGATGGAGTGACCCTTGTGGAACGACTCCTACCCCATGGTTGTTGTTTGAATAAAGATGGGATATCGGACCAAAGACTAAAACGCAGCCCCCCTATCAATAATTATAATCAAGACATACTTATTATTTCAAATTGAAGAAACTTTGTGGGGAAAAAAACTTTGAGGTTTTCCCACCTTTTCAGAACTCTTAGTTAGAACAATTTAATAAGTACGACCAATTCGATATTGTATAAAATCTGTTTATAAAGTGTAAATAATAAAATTACAAATGATTTGATATGAAAACAGAAACAGAGGCTTAACAAATGCGACAAAATATGGCCCCCTATAAAACTATAATTTCCGAGTAAACCAGCCCCCAAATAAAGTTGATAATCATCTCCCTGTTTATGTCATATGATTTATTCCTCATGGTATATAATACTTTTGTTTGTAAAATATTACTTTGGGTATTAGTTTTTAACTCAAGTTCATTCAATTATTGATTGATCTTGTTGGTAAACAATCAAGGGGACAACCGACATAAACACGTAGTTTTCACGTATAGTTTTCATGTACTAGGAGTTGGCAAGTTTAGCCACAAGAGGGCGTACTTGATGCGGAAACGGAAAGGGGTGATCGATTCATGTTGCCCGACCTCACCACGGTCCATCTCCGTCCTGCAACGGGCATGAAACGGGTGCGGCGTCCTCATTCAGTCCTTTTACCGCCCTTTCAACGACTGGTCCGGTTTAAGACCGTTCTGAAATACCTGGTCATCACCTGGAAAGGACCCAGCAAGAGTTCGGCCGTTCTTATCCTCTCGGGAACGGGTGCCCAGCGAGCTCCTACGAACGTGTTGGACGGGTTCCAACCGCTTCACCGTGTGCCTCACCGTTTGCCGCCGTGTGCACAAATTTGGCCAGAACGGTGGCGAACGGTGGGTAAACACGGCGCATGTGACACCTGCATTAGAGGCCAGACGCAACAAAGTGACGTTGTAAATACGGCCGAGAAGCGCAGAAATTTATACAGCTGGCCGCAATAACAAATTAGCTCACAAAAACTCGCGTAAGAAGACTTCCCTGCAGTGGAATGGTATTGTCCGTTCGTTTGAGCAAACTATTCGTGGAGATAAAAGAAATTGATGAACTTTTATCATGGTGTTAGGTATTCTCCAGACCAGATGGAGGAAATACACATTTGGGCAAGCTTATAACATGATTGTGCTGAAGTTGTAATCAGAATATGCAATTCATATATATTGATGCTCAAAACAATGACATAGATTGTGAAATTGTCACAAGTCTTGCGAAGACGCCGTTCACATGTTTCTATGCGATATGCATGTGATAAGCGTAAATATTGACCAGTCGAGGAAAGAACCTCTTATGATTATGTTCAAAGTGACAGGACTTTTTTTTATTCAATTAAAATGAATGTACCATCTCCGGAAAGCTGAAAATTCAAGCTTTTAATTGCCCTGCGAACAATAAGCTGTAATAGAATAATGCGGCATCGAGGATCAAAAATATGCATCGCATGAGCTATTTTGAGAGCAAAATATACCATATTATACAGGAATTTGATCTGACTAGGCTTTCGAATTGACAAAAGTGACAGGACTTTTTCTTTCCTTTGCAATACGTTATTCCTATTTTTGAAAAATTCAGACTCTTAGAGTACTTAATTAGAGCGAACATTTCTTTGAAAAGGTAGTTGCTCGCCACAATAAAGAAAATCAAGTGAAAAACTGTCCAAAAACAAAAAAAGTCAACGGGCGCGTTCGCTTTGAGTAGAATGGTAGCGCCCTCTATCTCTTAAGTTTACAACTAGAATTGATATGGGGGAGGGGTATAAGGGCCCCCTTTCAGATCTCGGCCGTTGATAGCGCGATCGCGATGAAAATCGACACAAACGTCACCCATGACGTAATCTACATAATTGTAAAATTGATTGTTAATTAATTAATTATGCTAATTTATGCATAAAATTAGAATTTGGCTGTAAATCATTAAATAAAGCCCTTGAAAGGCTCATTATTTGTTTAAAGACTCATAGCGAGACTCTGATCAAATGTACATAAAAAAGATTGGTATTAAAATGTTTTTCTTATGTATTTCTTTGTTTTTCGTTGTTTTTTTTTTTTTTTTTTTTTTTTTTTTTTTTTTTTTTTTTTTTTTTTTTTTTTTTTTTTTTGTTGTTGTTGTCTTTTTATTGTTTTTTCAATGAAAATTGTCTGCGACATTATTTTGGTCATAAATAGCAGCAAATCATATGATTGTTATCAATAACAGCACATTTAATCATTCATTTATGAATTTTAGCTGTAAACACAATTTGCATTGACTTTGTACAGGAGATTTTGGTCTGACGCACGGGTTCAAAATTATGCGTAACTTGCAAATTTGGGCTTCAAAGAAAAAAGTCATAAAATATCGCGGCTACAGCTTTTCGTGTTAAAAATTAATCGCGAAAAATGTCGAAGCGGGCCTTTTAGGCCACCCCCAGTCCAATTTAGGGTTAAGGTATACACTACCAATATATTTCCTATTAAACCTTGGGTTTGGGGAATTTTGCAAACTTTTCGGTTAAAGTTGACCTTTATTGGAGATCACTAAAATCAGTGGTTTATGTATCAGAGTAATCTAGAGAGTATGTAGAAGACAATGGTACCAACTAGAGCTCATATCGATTATTGGAAATTGATTAAAACGCCATTTCATAAACACCTGTCAATCACTCTAGCCACGCCCATTTTCGGTATGGAATGGAACGATTTCCTGATGACGTCAGGATATGGAGTTCGGCTCTCAGTGCAGTGCAGCCAGCTAGCTAGGGCCACCCGGCCGTGCCGTGTTGGCGTGTACTTTCCCATACTCTCACGCAATGCAGTGTACACGATCTGAGCAGTGATATATATCAAATCCAATTGTATTAGCTTTGTTTTGTATTCATATTTGCAAATAATCACAAAAAAGAGCAATCTTTATAGCAATTAATGTTGTGGTAATTTCTCTTTGAAAATAATTGCCATTACTAGTAGACTAAGTCTTTTCTACCTATACTATCTAGTACCTCTCTCGATCATATTTCTTTTTCACTCAACAAAATGACACTCAATTATCCTGAGCAGAACATAACCAAGTCAAAGCTCAAACTATTTTGCAGTTGTATGTGATCCTATCTTCATTTTTTTTACAGAGAATAATAAGTTCCAGCAATCCATGTATGATTAGTATATTTTTACGAAATCAAATATGTCTCGATGAATCTACAATCGAAAATCTAGAGCTACTTTTGTAAATTTTCCCCCGATGGTGTGCACACAAAAAGCTGTGCCGCAAAACGCTAGCAGACGCTAATGATCACCTGGATCTCATTGGTATATTACGATTTTTATGTTGATAAATTGTGTTTTGTCCCTGTGATGGACAAAATAATAACATTTAAAATTTTTATGAAGAATTTGTTACATTTATAAAGAATGGCATACCACTAAAAAGAAAAAAGAAATTAGCTTGGTTGGGTACGTAACGAGTGCATGGAAATAACATTGCGTCATTGTTGCCCGTTCTCATCCTCGTGTCTTGTGAGTTGAAAAAGCTTTGTCCTTTATTTATACCAGTTACATTAGTTAACTCGTAATTTGCCAATTCCATGGTACACACAAAAAATAAGAACTAGTTTCCATGAGTAAAACCCGTTTGCTACTCTTGGAGGCGAGTGCTTTTATTCGTATATCACGTATTTTTACTTCAGAATCGGTGTTTCTGTTAAGCCCTCGCAAGTCGGAGATCGTGGGAATGCGCGTTTTCCTGAGCTCCAATTGACTCGTACAACAATCGACAGTGAGGCTTACGCAATGGTCGACTATTGGGGATTAACATTCGGAACAGCACGAACATGACCGAATCCAGTCAGTCAATAGGGTCAATAGCTTCGGATTCTCGGCTAGTTATAGACTCTCAACGGGTCCTCTTCGTATTAATTCAAAAGAAGGGACTTGTATTCATGCTCCCATTTCAAAAAACAACATAGTTAGATTTACTTCGGACTTCGGTTATAGCTAGCCATGAAGGATTATACCGGATTATACTCCAGTGACACCCTGTCGCCGGAAGATTACGCAACCACGCCTCAGGCTCTGATGGAATGTTTATCATTTCACCCGAAAAGGTGAATTCCCCATGTTTTATCAAATTAACGTCCCATTTAAAAGACACACCCGCTCTTCAGACATGTAAAAGTTACTATGGATACTCAAGAAAAAAAAAATTATTGAGTATTATAACCAATAAATTTTTTTCTGAGTATCCCTTAGTAACTTTACCATTGTTCAATTACGTAAAACAATTGTGGCAAAGTGAGTTCTCTTCAACTTGGTAGCGGCTTGGTGGATGTGCGGTGGAAAAACACCTAACAATCGAGTAAAGGAGAATTGCTGAGAAAAATTCTATATTAGCCTGTAATTCACTAGAATGAGTAAACTACGACACGTCTTCGTAGCGTTTCAAGTCTCGTGAAAGTCTTTGAGAGTAATTTTACTGGGCTTGCGTACTTTTACAGTGCGGCCCGGTACGCCTACTCGGATCACGAGTACAGACATCGAGGAGCGCAGCACGAGGTAATGTTCTACGCTACGTACGTACATGTATAGCGGAACCATTAGCGTTACACTCTTGAGCGGAAACGGATCCGAGAGCGGAGCCTGCATGCTCCTTATTGTCTTTGGGTGAGTTCCTATTCCTTGTTTGTTTGTTTGCCTGTTTTATAATGATATTTGGACTGTTCCGAAATGATTATACATCGTCTGATAACACCAACAACTAGATTACATGCATGGATTTTTCACAATTACTTTGTCAGTCATGTACACAGTTTGAGTAATTTGAATGCAATTGATCAATGCAATGTATTTTTTGTGTGAATTGATGCACTGAAGTGAGTAATCAGTTGTATTGGTTTTATAGAATTGATGCACTGATGTGTATATCATTCGAACATTCCAAAAATCATTATAAAAACAGGCAAACAATAAAAAAAAACAAACAAAAAGGAATAGGACTCACCTAGTGAGTAACGCTTTACATACTCAGAGAGTCAGTAAGTAAAGGTTGCACAAACTCATCACACGCAAGTTGATGAGTTTTAAACATTTACTTACTAACCAGGGCCGTCACCAGCTTTTTTCTAGGGGAGGTGCGTTTCGGAGTCCGAATATCCATTTTAGGGGGCGAAGCGACCAGGACCACGTGAGCCTAGCGAGCGAGCAGGGGGGGGGGGGGGGGGGGGGGGTATAGGAGGGGTGTCTCACGGCACCTCTTATACACCATAGAGATTTTTTTTTTGTTTTTCGCAATGAAAAAAAGGGTAATTCCTTTTATGATGTAGGCCTAAACATGTGAGCGCGAAGCCCGAGAGGGGAACTTTCTGTACATCGACTTTGAAGAAAAAGAATTTCGTTTAACCATTGTTTTGTGCCTTGTTTGCGAGCGCGAAGCGCGAGCCGAAAATTTTGCCTCATAACCACATGAAGGCATTGTATTTTACACATTATTGTGCGATATACTTCTTAATTAACAGGTCTGTTTATAATGTTCTAAATAAATGTCTGTATATCATTTCTGAACGAACGTGATGAAGTCAGTGTATTATGTTTGATCATTGTCTTTTATTTGGCTTGCGAGCGCGAAGCGCGAGCCAGAAATTTTGCCTTATAATGATTTTTTTTTTTTTAAAGTCCCCCCACGAGCTGATAATCACCGCCCTTTAACAAAATGCGAGAGCGCAAGCGAAATTAAATCCTATTTAAGAATGTTCAATATAAATGATTGTAGTCCCTTTCGGGAAATGATAATTCCTTTTTTAAGCATACCAACACGAAGCGGGGCAAAAGCTTTCAAATAATTATACCTATTTGAAGAAAGAATATTTTGTTTATTAATTGTCTTATTTTTTTTGGTTGCGAGCGCGAGGCGCGCGCCGCAAATTTGCTATATAACAACATGAAGGCATTGTATTTCACACATATTTTGCCCCTTACTTCTTTTTAAATTCCTTTACTGAGGAGCTGATAACCCCCGTCCTTTGACAAAATGCGAGCGCCAAGCGCGAATGAAAATCACATTGGTTAATAGTCTATAAATTTAATGTTTGTAATCCCTTTCTGAATATGATGATAATTTTTGTAAACATACGAGCGCGAAGCGCGAGCGGAAAATCGTACGTAGAGAACTGAAAACGAAGTATTAATCATTGGCTTTTGTTTGTTTTATTTTCAAAGTTTATAGCATACATGCATGCCCAACATTTTTTGTTATACTGACCTGAATGCAGGGCAGTTAAAACTTTCTTTTGCAACTAACTGACTGAAGCATCTCCTAAACTTGATGATAATTTTTGTAATAGAATTAAACAACCATAGGAGAGCGCGCTTGGAAAAAATAAATATAATGCAATTTCTTTAGGCATTTAGGAGTCATCAAATTTATTTGTAACTCTATCTTAAAAGAAAATGTAGGCCTAATCCTTAGAGAAAAAAGTTTCGAAGGCGAAGCGAGAGAAAAATTACGTAATTTGGGAGATATGGGTCGGCTGCTGCAGGGATATGATGTCCAAAGAAGGAGCGGGAGAGCAAAATACTACAACTTTATACTCTATCACATTTCGAATTTAGTGGCGCCGGTTAGTCTTGATAGGTGCCGGTGCTCGAAACAAGCGGGACTGATTAGTACCCCCCCCCCGCACCCACCGCACCCCCTCCCCTGGCGACGACCATATATATTTTTTTTTTGTTTTTTTTTGTTCTGAAGGGGGGTGCGTTCGCACCCTCCGCACCCCCCCCCCCCCCCCCCCCTGGCGACGGCCCTGCTAACTCTCTGAGTATGTAAAGCGTTACTCACTAGATAAGTTTGTGCAATGTACTCAAAACAATTAGTCATGTTACTCAATAAAATAAGTTAATTAAATAAACTCATTTTGGTGTGTCACTATATTGTCAAATTTAAAATACTCGATTAGGTGCGTTTTCAAAGTAGCTTTATTGAGTGAAAGCACTCATGGATGTGTGTCACTATATTGTCAAAAATACTTGGATATTTGAGTGTGATCACTCATATATGCAAGTTCTCATTTTTTTGTGTGTATAAAGTTGTCTACATCATCCTAAAGTTTAGAACGTGTTGGACGCTTCATGACAGAAAGGTATTGCTTTGAAACTAGGGTCCATGCGTGTCTGCACTAGGCCTATAAATCTAAAGTTTACATCCACACCCGTTCAAAGTTCTGTATTCATGATGATAATAATATCTCCGATATCATAAACAAACATGAACACATTAAACATTTATTATTACATGTTTTAAGTTTGAAAGGCCAACCACTTGTAAACATAGAAACGTGTTAATTACATTAAAAATGTCTTTATTGTTTGATATACAGTTAAAATAAAGATATGCATTTAGAGACGATCAAACAGAACATATCACGTGGATATCAAATTGCCATTATAAAATACAAACGAATAAAAGCGTAATTCGAAATTCACTACCGGAGAAAGTCCGTTTTTAAGGTACTATAAATGCCAATTTAGGGACTCGAGGAAAAATCCTAATCAAGTTACTGTAGTTCTTGTTTTGTCATCTTAATAACCCAATATAATAATATTTGATTTACGATCAATTGCAATGAAGGTACACTGTATCAGAAAAAAAGTTAAACAGGCGTCACTGGACAAAGAGTCAAATTTGGGCAATATTTTCTAGATAATTTGGTAATTTATACCAAATAAATAATTTACTACATACAATTATTTTTTTAAATAATTTTATAGACAAAAGTCATTTAATTTGATGCAATTTATGGCCGAAATGATGTCACGGACGAATTGTGTCGAAAAAACAATAAAAATAAAAAGGTCAAAAACAAAGAAATACATAAGAAATTTTTTTTTAAATACAATAAAATACCTAAAACAAAATCGATTTAGGTACCGGAATTTTTTCGTTTACAATTCCTAGGAATGCTATAAAGAATATTTTCACAAAAAATAGCTTTCTAGGAGCTTTATTTAGTGAATTAGAACAAAAAGTATGATTTCATGAATTAATTATAATAATTAACTCATATAGAATAAAATATATGAATTTAGTGTAATATACACTGTTCGTCATAAAGGTGGAATATTTTTTTTCTGGCTCAAGCGACATTATGTTGCTCCGTTATTAATTTCTTAAATGTGTTTGTCACCGCTTTCACTTTCTGGGATCCTGGGTATATCTTGGACGCTCCCTCAACCCTTCACGGGGATTTTTCCTCAAAAAAGTTTGTCACCCCCAGAAGATGGCCATTTTCGTAATTTTTCCTTATTTTGGGGGCCCTTTTTTGTTCATGCGACCCACCAAGGCCCCCTCAGTCCTACCCCAAGGAAACACGTCTGAGGTGGAGATTTGTTATTGTTCTTTAAACTAAATCTATATCTATGATTACAGGCTCGACTCTTTTGTCTAGGGGAGGGGTCAAAATTTATTTTGATTGGGGTTCAACATTCATTTTATTTATTTTTACACCATGGAAATTTCTATCTTCCCTAGATTGTGTTGTAAAATCTCAACTAAACATAAATCAAAGTAGAATATTATCAATAATGACTATTTACGGCCTTGTCATCAAGGCTATACAAAATTTAAGGGGAAAATTATGATATTTAAGGGTTAAAGGTGGTTTTTCATTTCTTTTGTTTTCAGCATTATAAAGATGGAATAAAATATTCCAAATTTTCACCAATCTCGTTTTTTAGTTCAACCCCTCCCCTAGACAAGAGACCTAAGCCTGTCCCCAGAAATATAGATTTAACTTAAAGAACAATATAAAACAGTACACATCAGTCGCGTTTCCTGGGGGTAGGACTGAGGGGGGCTTGATTGGCCGGAAAAACAAAAGGGGGCCCCAAAATGAGAAAAAATGGCAAAAATGGGCATCACTGGGGTTGACAAAACTTTTTTGGAAAAAGGTCCACATGAAGGGTTGGGAGAATGTCCAAGATATAACCAGGGTCCCAAAAAGTAAAAGCAGGGACAAACATATTCAAGAAATTAAAGTCAGAGCAAAATCATGTCGCTATAGCGGCAAAAAAATATTCCACCTTTAAGACGGACAGTGTATTAA
The DNA here is from genome assembly GCA_940671915.1 of Paracentrotus lividus. Classification (NCBI taxonomy): domain Eukaryota; kingdom Metazoa; phylum Echinodermata; class Echinoidea; order Camarodonta; family Echinidae; genus Paracentrotus; species Paracentrotus lividus. The sequence continues at coordinate 23,794,194 of CALNVZ010002974.1, read as the reverse complement.
GCAACCGCGTAGATTCATTCTCTACCTTCATGCAATTTTTCTTAATGGTGGGGGGAGGGGGGCACTGATCTGGAAATAAAGTATTTCCAGTTCACTGAGTGGTGGGAGGCATAATGCCCCTCCAGGACTTTAAGCTCGCAAAATAGCCCAGGTAAGTTAGGGTTAAAGGGATGCAGTAACATTGAATGATATTTAAATCACATTTATTCGATTTAGCTTATTTTGCCAACATAATTATAAACACTTAGGTCAGTCTGGTATCTCTTCAAAATTGCAAGCTAATTGCTTGCTTTACCTTCGAGATATCAATGATTTCATACTCAAAATTTATAAAGCAACACCGGATGGTTTATAAAACCATGTGCTTTTCCTCACACCCATTTCCTGTTGTAAAGTCCCCCGTCTCTAGCGGCCTGGTGGGCTATCAGCAGAGGGTACTGGTATTCGACTGTATGCTTGGCATTGTTTGTTACACTGTTTTAAGGTAGTAAATGATTTTCATTTGATCTGAAACTTTCAGTAGTTTGTTTTTACTGTTGGAACAATATAATTTTATTAATCTTGATATAATTGCTCTTGTTTTTGAAAGCTTCTAAATCCCTTTAAGGATTTAGGCTAAGGGTTTAGGATTAGGATTTATATAGGATTTACTTAGGAATATACGAATGTGTTGGTGTAGAAATAAGCAGAAAATTAGGATTAGGATTAGATAATCAATAACCTTGCGGGAAATACAAATTTAACGTTGAAACCCCTTTTACGGTTCACGGGCGTTAGTGTCAGGCATAATTATCTTAATGACGAAAATGAAAATTTACGACATTGTATTTTGCGGCCCGAGGTTTATTCGCTAATAAATAACCGGATATTAATTGGATTTTGGAAGGTCTTGAACATGTGGCACATGTTAATAATTAGCTAGATTCTCATGAAATGCCTAACGATAATCACAATGTTGTTATCTTTTTACCGATTCGGTGTAGTAAGGATGTAATGTATTCAAGATGGTGAACATTTGGAATAATGTCATAAGATGTCGCGAATGAAATGGTATATTTTAGTTTTGTTAAGCCGTGCTTATTGATGCCCTTTTGTCGACCTCCCCTTATCCGTTCATTATATTATGCCCTACCATATAAACTCAATACCCCCCCCCCTCCAAAAAAAAAACAACAACAACAACAACAACAACAGCAACAAACAAACAAAACAAAACAAAAACAAAAAAGCAAACAAACAGCAATAAAAACATTCACACAGTATAAAATTTAACATAAAATCAAACACTTGTAACAGTTTCAAACAGCAGAAAAATTATATCTCAAATGTACAGTCACTCCCTGCAAAATGTATAATGCCCATAAATTCAATGTTAATTAAATAATTAATTACAGCACTTCACTTATGAAACTTAAAAGGTGAATATGCTTGGCTTTGCAATTGTAGCGCAAAATGTTTTGTTGGTATTTCAATAAATATGTAAGCCTATATTTTATGATAAATATACAGTATCTTGTCACAACTATCATCATTCATTAAGGGAATATAGAATACCAGGACAAAAATTAAAATGTGAATAATATGCATTTCTGTCGAGTTTAGTTCCCGTTGCTCGGTATCATATTTCAGTGTCATTACTATTCGCTTCAAGAACCATATTTCGATGAATATTTCAAATATATGTTAGTTTTAAAATTATGATAAACATATTATGATGATAGGGCATATCAACTACAGCTGCCTTCATAACTATAGGCCTAAATGGTTTTGTCCTGATAATACATGTATTCTTGTTTCACTTAACAAATGATGGTAATGTCTGGGGGGGGGGGTCGTGCGAGTGGGGTACATGCCTATTGTGTTTTTGTTGTTGTTGTTGATGATGATGATGATGTTGATGTTGATGGTGATGATGGTGATGGTGATAATGATGATGATGATGATGATGATGATGATGATGATGATGATGGTGATAATGATGATGATGATGATAATGATGATGTTGATGATGATGGTGATGTGATGATGATGATGTGATGACGATCGATGATGACGATAGTGATGATGATGATGATAAAGAAAATGATGATGATGATGATGATGATGATGATGATGGTGATGATGTGCTGATGTCTATAATGTAACCAAGAGAATAGACAAAAACTTAATGTCTCATAAACCATTTTGCCTTGAGCTGTAGTTGGTTTCAATATACATCTTCTACATGTGTGAAAAGATACACACATTAAATTATGAACTATTACAACATGCGCGCCTTTCGGCTGTAGGCCTATATTCCGTCAGCCAACATTCATTATATTAAGGTAGGTATTTAAAGATTGCAAAGAATAGGAATGACTGTCAATGTGACATGAAAACATAATCCATGATGATAAAATTATGAGAACAATAAAATAACAAACATTGGAATAGGGGTATAGCCCCCCCCCCCTCCCCTTCGGCCTCAATGCGCTATGTCATCCAAAAATTATGATATGATCAGAGTAGGAACCTAAATTGAACAACAAAATAAAACAAGAACAAACTAAGACGGTCGCACACTATACCAAATTCAAAAGAACTCAATTCAAGGTCAAATAATCCATACACCATAATTGACCCAAATGATGTATGGACCCAGAATGAGGATAATTTTTTATCTTTTTATCTTTTTTTTTTTTTTTAAAGGGTGTAGGCCTATATGGTCGACTCAAACGTCATACAATAATTTAGTTCAACACAATTTTAATTCAAGGCAGCCTTAATTCAAACTAACCTACTGATGTTGACAATGCAGTCATTCCGTCTGTCGTAAATGTCGTCGCAGTGATGATGGCGACGACGATTAGCATGTACAATGAAGGAATCCTCTCCATTATTGCAGTCCGTTTCCTAATTGATTTCCACAGAGACTCGACTTCCAATAATGTTCGACGCGCTCTTCGGACAAATCACGTTTAGGCCTACGCCGCGATGGAGTGAATTGAAGTTTCGTCTAGTTGCTCTTGAAATGCCAAACAATAATGTTTTAGGTATCAAACAAAAAGTTATGATCCGTGCTGTTACTAGTTGCAAAAAGTATCAAAACTAGTCAAGAGTTGGCCTATACCGAAGCACTTTATGTTTTCATCAAACAGCTCAGACAATATGTCAAAGGATGCTGATCGCTAACACAATAGATCAATACATGTGCATGCACATGTGAGTATAACCGGCCTGACTGAATCTTAAAATATGATACAAATCTGTCAAAATTGATCCGCTGATATTCTGCAACAATAATTATGACAATGCACTTCTGTCTGGTTTTTACTCCTCATGCGGAGTAAACTGCAGTAGTGCAGAAAGTAGTCATACGGTAGCTCCTTGGAAAACCCCGCGCGATATTCAGACGCATCTACTGCTGAAACACCACTCATCGAGAAGGATTCCAGATTCTGTGTTTGTGCTTGCGAATACAATTGATATATGATCCTCATGCATGGAGCTAGAGTATTATTTTACCAGCAGCATCCAAATGACGACATAATCTATTCTTGAGGTCGACAGAGGGCAAACTGCAGACATTTAACTGGCATACACCCTATGATAACCATTGGCTGTACAAACAAAAATTCGTCATGAACTTCTATCGTTATCATGAACCATAATCGGGTTGACAAGTTTGTCGCTAGGCACGCGCTTTTCTCGGGACAAAACTCTTGAAGGAGAATGTGCTTTGTAGTGAGGGTTATTTGATAGGTGGGGCAACGTACTCCCGAGTCCGTCTCCATAATCATACTTGTAATGCTACAGTCACACAGACACTTACGTATAGATACGTTTGTGTCGTTGTAATCTTATTGCATCTTCTATTCTATCATTTCTTATGTATTTCAATGTTTTACTGGATGAACGAAATTATCAATAATTCTACTGCTAACTATGACGGGTAAGCATCCGTGGGGATCCGAAGAAAAGAAAATAATTTTTGGACGCAACCGGACGTAACTCAACGTAAGTGTCTGTGTGACTATAGCATAAAGGTCGGAGCATAGGTCATAGTGATCTAGATGGAATCAATCTCTGTGGAGAGGTCGTGGGTAGGACCTGGTTTCATCGGGCTGGGGTCACGCCCCCTTCCTTTTTTATCTCTTATTAAGCATCAATGTAAATAAGCTGCTCAATATTGTTACTGATTCGTATGTTGTTTACACCATTTACTTTTTTATAACCATTACAATCTCTAAATCATTCACATGCTCATGGGCATATACCTCTGACTGGAATTTGAAACGATGATTTCGTTGGAGAGGCTCGCCCTAATTTCATATCAAAAGTTTGTCGGAAGGGAAATGGGGGGGGGGTAAAAAAAACTTGGAAGTTATTGTACTTGTTTCCTCCAATTGGGATATTATTATTTTCAAAAATCTTTTTACATTTGGGGCTTTTTGGAATGTTTAATCGCCATTTTAGGACCCCTCTATTCCTCATTTTTTTTTTTTTTTTTTTTTTTTTTGGGGGGGGGGGGAGGCTCGACCCCGAAACTGCACCTGTAAAAAAAAAAGTAATTATATAGTTTTAGAAATAATAAGCAATGAATATCTGATACCATAATCTAAATATATAGCTAACGTATTTATAGTTTTCATAACGAAGTTTTAGTTTCACTTTTGATTTAATCATAATTTTTATCATCAATATTATACGGCAAAAATATTGCTTAGTTATGAGCTGATAATGCTATTTTCATATCTTATGATGTTAGTTTTTAAATGATATTTATTCAGCTCTTTACCGAAAGAGAACTAGAAACATATATCAACAAAAACAGTATTGCATATTTTTAATTATGATTATGTAGCTCGAGACTTGCAAAAATGTTTCTTTTTCATTACAAATAGATTTATTGACAATTGACTGATTTCGTTTTCACTTGAAACGGTATGTTAAATATGCCTAAAATAATTATGAGTGACCGTCGAAATGTGAAGTTAAAACTAAACACATAACCTTAAGAGTTTCCAGTGATTATCCTGATTAATAACTATATGCATGGCGATTCAGTCAGGTTAGGAATACATTTTGAACTTGTGGACCTCCAGGAAGAACAGAGCCATTTTACAGTGACTCTGAATAAAGTGTTCCCTCTTTATTATTCTAAGTACATGTACCTATATTATGCCGTATTCTATACTTTATATTTTTTTTTTAAACGAAAAATAAAGCCATTACACGCCATATTTTGACACCAAAACGTATAGAGCCTGAATTAACAATGCCTATATTCACTTTAGTGCTAAAATAACCCCTTTCTCTGCTAAGTAGATTATGTGGCCTGAAATAATGGGACAAGTATGGGGTTACGTGAATGAGTAATAATATGGGTGTTAGATTAATTTTGAGACACAATAATCTATTGTCTGGAAAAGCCTTGGTCCAAAGATCGCTCAATATCAAATATTACATTTAATAGATAAGAGCTATTAAATACCGTCAAGGCGTTTCCGATTAATACTGATTAAGTTACTAAGCTTTGAGACAAGACTCGTTATCATCACCTACAAAACTTAAAAGCGTTTTAGGCCGAACTTTGGGTGGAGTGCTCAGAATTCATAAACGGGGTTAATTTGTTTTTACAAATGTATCTTGTGAATAAATGATACAATAAAAAACAAAATGCGCCCATTGCGTCAAAAACCGATTTTTTTTTTTTTATTTTTTTTCTCCTCATCGGCCTTTTCATTCATTCTTAAAAATCATTTTATTTTTATTTTTTTGTATACTTGTAGACTACAAGTAAAAAAAAAAAAATCAAACTTCGCTCAGTCATACAGATATAGGCAGATGAAAGAGAAGGGGTGAGAGAGACCAGATAGGAGGATAGAGATACAGACGATAGAGAGAGATAGATAGAGAGAGAGAGAGAGAGAGAGAGAGAGAGAGAGAAAGAGAGAGAGAGGAGAGAGAGAGAGAGAGAGAGAAAGAAAGAGAGAGGGGGGAGGGGTATCAAAATTATTGATAAAGAGGGTGGGATCCTGAATCGAGGATGGGGTTGGGAGTCAAAATAAGAGTTTAAATGATTTTCCCCATGTCCTTTTTCAGAGAGGCGTTTACACCGATACAATGGATACCGCCCTATGGGATAGTGATGAAAAAGTATGAAAAGGACTCTCGATCGGCCAATCTTTCCTGAATGGGCGAATCAAATTCCAGTGAGAAGGAAAAGTTCGTATAAAAAGGTGTATATCATGGTAATACCATTAGGGCCATGACCTGATCGACTTCTGAATTTCAGAGTTCACTTAGTCTCACCCTACTCCCACGCAATGTATCAAAATAATGTATACCGAATTCCTCCGAATAGTTCTCAAAATATGCTATCTCTCATGCCATATGTTGCAATCTAGTCTCTCCTTTTTTTGAGGGGTTATATGCTAAGTTTCAACGTGTTGAACGACACAATGTTTTATTCAAGTCAATAATAAACGCAGACTTCCGTCTTGTCTTGTGGTATCTCACTTCGCAGAGACATATCTGCGACTCGGACACTCAGAGACGTCTCCGATACTTTTTTCCATCGTGGAGACGTCTCCGAGACGTCACGGAGACTCATAAAACGTCGCGGGGACTCATGAAACGTCTCTGAGACGTCTCCGAAGCGTCTTTCAAAACCGTCTCAAAGTAGTTCCAAATCCGTCTCAAATCCGTCTTATGGAAAGTGAGATACCACCACATGAATAGGATCAGATCAGTTGTCTCTATGAGACGGGTAAAACGAGAACTTTGTTTAGGGTTAGGTAGATTCTATTGGGATTCTATTACTCAAGGACATCTCTTTCAATAACTGAAGAACTCTGAACGGTAACCGAATTTTTTTATCAAACTAGTCCGACAATGTAGTTGGTGTTATAATGATTTTATATTATATACTGCACTTTATCTGCTGGTATCATTCTGCTGGAAAAAAAAAACCTTTTTTCTTCATATTTTTGTACAATGTACCTATCTCTTGCTGCCCATCATACTTTCATGTTACTCACTCTCACCCTTCCAGTCTCTCTGTCTGTCTCTCTCTCTCTGTCTGTCTCTCTGTCTCTCTCTCTGTCTCCCTCTCTCTGTCTCTCCTCTCTGTCTCTCTGTCTCTCTCTCTCTCTCTCTCTCTCACTCTCTCTCTCTCTCTCTCTCTCTCTCTCCTTCTCTCTCACTGAATGGATTGTAGGCGTGTGATATCAGTGGAGAATATAATCGCACTGACAAAAATATATTATCATGGTGATGGATTATCTGTTTTATTTACCATTATCAAATACCATGGTGACAGTGCATCCATATTCTTCAAATGTTAGTTACATTCCTTAAAAACAACTATATGGCACTAGTGACAGTTACACATAATCCTATTAAATAAGATTTTATTCTGATATCTGCTTCCAAAATGCTATTAAAGTATTGTGATTTAAATCGATTCACATGAATATGAGTTTGTGAGTACTAGATCTTAACATTAATGCACTATATTTCAAAAGTCCATCTTTCCTGTCACTGGCATTCACTTTTGTTATATTCTTCATCTGTGTTTAATAGCTCTTCAAAAAACATATAGGTATCCTTTAAATGGATGACACACCCAATAAAACTTATCAATGCTCTTTTAAGCGCTATGACGTGGATTTCTCATTGCTTATTTTACATTATTTCTTCTCACTCTTTATCATTTAGAGAGGAAGGGCTGTATTTAATCTCTCACATACACAACTACAGGATAATTCATGTACAACTACATTTGTTTTCAAAACAAAACATTAGCACAGTTTCGATTTTAGACAATGGCCAGGTTTGGCTAATTATTGCCATAAGGGTTTGGATCGAAACATCATAGTTTTGTTTCCATTCAAACCTTAAAGTCTCTAAGAAAAACAATTTTTTCGTATGTTCAATTATGATTTCATAAACCCATTCAATAAAGAGTATCCCCTCTTCAATGATAACAGACACTTTGATTAATTAATAACGAGGTATGACTTACACAGGTAGAATTAAAGATAGCACATAATGTCCCCACTGGTGCAAACTTTGTTGCATTGACAAGCTTGATGTGATGTACACCCCCTACATTTACTGGGTGCCAATTTCATTAGTATGGTGCAACCAATGGAAACAGAAAAGAGATTTAAGTACAAAAGATTGAAAGATTTTAAATGATTGAATTTGCATAATCATGATACATATATAATTGATAGCCACTCATTTTCTCCAAGGTATACAGTGTAAATATATATAAATTTCTCTCTTCTTTAAAAATTGATCTGTATATTTTCATGGTTTCATGACATTATTCAATATACTATTTTATATAAAAATTGGCATTTATAAATACAAAATTGCTAAAGCACTTGACTGAAGGTTTGATATGAAAGACCCCATAGAGCAACTGATATTAAATATCTCTGAAATAGATTGCTCAATTTTTTCAGAGCTATAAGCAAGGTAAGTTCGGTTAACAGTATGCCTATCCACTGATAACCTGTTTACATATAATATAAAATATTTTGATGCAGAGCCCGTGATAAGTGAACAATGCTTGAATAATGCTTGTTTAATTTATATGACATAATACTTCATGTTCCATTCTATTAATGTATTTATGGATTCCTGCTCATTGCCATGACAATAAATGTTGAGGAAATACACTGACAGTTACAGCAAAGAAGGAAAAAAAAAAGAAGAAAAACACAAAACTGAAATATACACAGCACAGTCACACATATCAGATACAAAACTGAATAAAAAGAATGTCTTCAACTATACATATTAGCTAAGCTAGCAAGGGGCTTTAAAGCAAACTATATGACTTTGCGTGACTAGAATTATACTGGCTGCAGCACATAAACAATATTTCGTTATCTAACACAAATATATTACCATCAAGATTGTCATTATTTTGTTTTCAAGGGTTATGAAAGACAGGAGGGACAAGATATTTAGTGGGAGAAAAACAAAATATTTTTTAAAGTGTTATGAGCAGTTATATCTCTCTATTCCAGTAGCAGTATGTTATAAATACAAAAAAAAAATTAGTGTCTGCTTTATCAATGAAACTACCTCTCACTTTTTTTTCATCAACCTTCATATATTGTGCATAACTCTCCTCTTCGTTTCTGAGGAAAATAACACATCATATTTAGGCAGACATAAAAATTGGTCTTAGATTACTTAATTTTTATGACATGTAGTTTTCAATGTTATTTTATCATCTAAAGTTACAGTTCTATATTAAACTGTAACTGATTTCCAGTTCGAAACATTTTACACTTAACAGTTCTCATCATTTCTGGTCCATTAATGACATAGTACCACACAATGGCGCCTTGGACAAACTAATACATTCGTTGGGATAATCTTCTAACCTGGGAAGCCTACTAGTATCTTCTATAGAAAATTGCTCGAAGCACAACTGAAAGGTGGGCATAAGGATACAACATAACAAGCAAGCCTGCAACTTCCTACGCCCCATGCGATCGGAACACAAAACCTCTAAGCTTGAAATATCATTGCATCTTCATCCAGGCACTACTCGACTAGAAGGTGGGATAAAGGATTCGACTCACACTTCATATATATTAAACACTTTATCTGGCAACTATATGTGTAAGAAAACATAATCTACATATACATTTGAATGTTACACGGACATTCCTAATATAAACCAGCTTTCTTCTTCAGGTTATCCTGTTTCCACTTGGGAATCGTTGCATATTTCTCGTATGGCATACCAAAGATCTTCTCAAAGTCGGCCTTGGAAAGATGTTTCTGTAAAGAGAATTTAAGTTTTCAGAGTTTCTGTTTAGTTTCAGTTCACACTCCAAATCACAAACAATTTTGATTACAAAACAGAGAAATTCATCCTTCAAATGAATTGAAATGTTATACATATAAAGTAGAAAGTAAGAGAAAAGAGGAAGAAGCCTATTAAGGAAATATGGGTATTTTAAGGGTTTTGTCTATCGCATATGTAACTGGAGGTACTGTGAATAAGGGGGTCCAATCCAATACACTAATTATAAAAGAGTAGGGTGCAAACCAGGGTGGTGTTGCATAAAACTTTTTTTCTAACCCGAGTTTTCTCGGGTTAAAAAACTCAGCTTATGTAGACCTATTTCTTAGGTTATTCAACCTGAGTTTTAAAACGCCCTAAAAATTTATTGCATTAATACTTTTGAAAACTCTGGTATGTGTTTATGCAATGGAAAAAACAGTAAAAAATCTAGAAAAATATTGTAACCGGAGTTTTTTTACTTTAACCGGAGTTTTCAGATTTTAACCGGAAAAAACTCCGGTTAGAAGTTTTATGCAACAGGGTGCAGGTGTAATGCACCACACCAGATATGGTACACTTTGAAGAGAGGCTTTAAGGGTAAGTCAGGGTTAAGTCATGTTCACAAATATGCCTCCTAGAAGTTAGAAAGTTTGCATATTGATGCCATACTTTCATTCCTATGGTTTAGATGCTATGTGCATCTCATGCTGTAACATGGTGCACAGTCGACCAAATAAGCTGACTGTGCAAACTTATTAACCTATGAAACATGCATGTTATGTAGGAATTGGACTCAATGAAGACTAAGCTTGATTTTCACTCCTTACTGACACATCTTACTGTCAACTATGAATGATTTATAATTGATTAATGATTTATTATTATTATTATGATTGATTAATTCATGATATACATGTATCGTCACCAGTTCAAAGAGCCTACGATCACAAAAAACTTACATTATTTAAATATACAAAGAGTAAGAATTGATCCTTAGATTGAATTTTTGCTGCATCGGGTCGTAAGACCAACAGCTACATAATAAGCCCATATTTTCCCAATTTTGGACTAGTTTGGGAATTTCGTGAGTAGATAATTTTGCAATTTTTGTGATGTTTTCATTGCTATAGTATATCGTCGGCTTGGAGCCAGAAGGGCGCTATTGCAGATCAAGGATGTTCCGTTTGGAGCCAGAAGGGCGCTATTACCATTGACTTTGTACAGTAATAGCGCCCTTATGGCTCTCAACGGAACATCTATAAGATGCAATAACGCCCTTATGGCTCCCAACAGACGATATATAGCCTTATGTTAAGGATGGAATCGTGAAATTTGCAAAAATAAAACCACCACGAAAAAACCCTTCTACAGTACATGAGATGCTTTATTCAATAGGGTAATTCCTTACCTCTTTCTTGCCAGCATTGACTCCTTCTGGGACCTCCTTTGCTTGTAATTCAGCAACAGTGAATTTGGCCGTGTTCTCAAAGCTGTCTTCCTGTTCTTCTGCAGCTTTCTGTATTGAAAATAGAGAGAAATAGAGAATAAAAGTATTATTACATTAGTTATTATTAGTACTACTACATGTATACTTCTATTATTTTACTAAAGAATGAAAGCTATAAGTAACACCGTAGCCAAAGTAAACAAATTTTTGCTACGTTGTTGAAGCCTTAAAAATAAAACCCCCCAAAAGATGTGTGTCAGTGTTTAATTTAAATACATTTCAACTTCATTTATTTTCTCTCCTAGATTTCTTTTATTCCTTTAATGCTTTAAGTACCGGGTAGGTACATTTGAGGAAACAATATATCAACAAGGCTGCCAAAGAGTCTACTATATGGTGTCACAACAATTCTTCTAATGTAAAAACTAACTCCCCATGGAATCTGACACAGAACTGTTCTATAATAATCCTAATAGTATTCTGGATTGCAAATTTGTCTAAACCAAATCTATAACACGTACATGTGGTTACACTACGTCTCTCTCAGCGCTTTACAGACATATTATTACCCCGGTCATTGCATTCAGGCTTTCCTGCACACAATGTGTGCACATTCTCCACTCCCTGAGAAGCATTCCAGCCAAGCACCATTAAAATTGGTGCGCACGGTGCTGATCAAACCACAATGACGTTCGCATCTTATCAGGTACCCTTTCACACCATTTACACTTATCAATGCTTATAAAGACTCAAAAAATATGTTAAAGAGGAAGTAAAAGGAAGAGAGACAGAAAATGGAATGAAAAATCCATACATTTACAAGAATTTAGCTATAACACACATTTCCAACAGACCCAGTCAGAGTATACTCAGGGCTTGTCTGCAACAGGTTAATAATAGGGCCTACATATACATTTTTAAATTCATTACAATTAATAAAATAACTAGGATTTATTAAACAATCACATGAATTAACTTTTATTGGGAAAGCAAATACAAGTTGTGTATTGAAAAAAAAAATCTGCAAATTAACAAGCAATTATGAATGTCTTACATTGTATAATGCAAGTTAGAACATGAAAGGCACAACATACACAAACTATTTACATTATGTCAACAAACAGGTAATGCAGTAGCATATATACATATATAATATCATACCTATAACATATAAGGTTGGTTTATGAAGGGTGAGGAAGTGGCAGAGGAAAAATACAATGGCAAAATGTGTACTTGATGAACTTAGGGAAATTAGATTACACAACCAAAGTAATGATATTGATGTTTTTCTAAAAATACCTCCAATTTCATCTTTTTCTTTAAAAATTTGGGTAAAAAGAGAAATTCGATAGCCAATACAATAGTGCGAGGAGTTCTTTTGTGTCATTTTTATTAAGTTGTGAGTGTGAGGGAGACTATTGCTATACTTCATCAATATTCAATTTTTCAACACAAATACAGATTTTAATGCAGTCTTATAAATATTTGTACAGATTTCGATATTCTGGAGTGTGTAAATACAACCCAGCCTAGAAGTGCACATGCATATTTTGTAGAGGTATTGGTATGAAGCATTTTTTTTCTGACTTTGTTAATTTTAAATTACTCTGTATGCAAAGACAGTTGCTTATGCATGACATATTACTATAACTGCATTTTATTCTCTCAATTAAAATATAGATTGCAATGTTTATTTTAAGGAACCTACCAGCTTTTAATACTATGTACATTCATGTACATTCATGTACAATATTCCTACCTCTTTATTCCCAGCATCAAGCTTTTCACTTTCCTAATCCCCTTCCTGAGGTCACAGGTCAAAGGTTAAGGGGTCACATGAGTAGCAGGTGATGATGGTGATATGTTAGTAGTGAAGATGGAAGACAAACATGACCAGGCAGAAAACAATAAATGAAACATCAGTGCACAGATGATAATAGTAGGAACAAAATTTGTAACAAGAGGGAGAAATCATAATGAAAATGAAAGTTACATATTTAAACAGAGAATTTTATGACCCAGCATCACACAATGAATGCAGTGTACAGGTGGAAGACAATTAATGGAGGTGATTTCTGTAATCATGGAAATTTTCGCGGTACATTAATTTTTGCGGATTTTGCGCAAAGATCGTACGCCGCAAATTTAAAAACACGCAAATAAATGTGCATGCTCTGCATAGGATCAATTGCGTTCATATGTAAATGAAGTGCAAATTTAAGAACCCGCAAATATGTTTTGAGGCCTCTAAGCGTGAAAAATTAGTCGCACGAATACAGTATACCTCCATGATAAAACTGGAAAAGGGGTGAATGGATGAAAAGAGTAAATGATAGAGGGAGAATTTACAATGAAAGTATAAAGTTAGGCATCAAACAGGTAATATAACATGCCAGTATCAAAGAGTGAATTAAGGGTCAGTGCGCATATAATAAGAGGACTATAAAAAAATGAATGGATGATGATATTGGGTAAATGGTAGGGTGAAAAATTAAAATGAAAGTAAAAAAGTTAGGTAGTAAACAGAGAACAGAGAATGTGATGACCCAGCATCAAACAGTGAAATAGAGTGCTGGTGTACAGATGATAACAGAAGTTAGTAAAATGTACAATGAAAATAAAAGTTAACATAACAACCCACCCCCCCTCAACAAAACAAAAAAAATCTATAAAAAAATGAAGGCCATTTTAGATTAGATAGGGGAGAGCGGGGTTATATGGAACATTTTTCACAAAAATGGCAGTAAAACAAAAGCGGATTTATTTCAAGAAACAATAAACAATCAAGTTGAGTGTATATCTGTATGCTACAAATGTACCCCATAAAATTCTTAAACTTAGTGATGGTTCCGGAAAAAATCCATCTTCAACAAGTCCATGTCAAGTGTTCCAACTAACCCCAGACACGGGGTTAGTTGGAACAAGGTATGGGGTAAGTTGAAACATTGTGCATTTATATCATACAACATTATATTTAAAATACCTGCATCATTATTGCATGGGTTCAGCTAACTTGCTTTATTGGTTGCAATTAAAATATTAAAGATTGGTGTTCATTTCTTTTTTAAACTTCATGTTTTATTACACTTGATAGCATCCACTCAGATACAGATATTCTGAAGTCCTGTGAAGTAGTATTCTGCAATATATTTTGTTTAAACAAAAATAAAATTGTCCAATGTGCACCAATATACATTTATAGGAATATTTTGGAACACTTCATTGAATTATATGATTTTTATTTTTTATTCAGCTGAAACCTATTTACTTAGTACATGTTCCAACTAACCCCGTTCAAAATGTTCCAACTAACCCCAGAGGCCCATTTGACATTTGTAAGCTTACAGCACAAAAGAGGGACAACAACATGCCATATATTTAACCTTGTTTTGTAGCTTGGTATAACTGTTTGTTATAATAAAAAACTGGCCAACTTAATTTATGATCTTCTCTGAGATAATAAAACATTTGTAAAAATGACAAAATTTACTCAGAAGGTGAAAAAACAAACATTGCTTTCTAACTTCACGAGGCTTGAAGCATGTGTGCTGTCTAAAATGTGGTGGATGGCAGTTGCTAATAACAACAACCTGAGGGTCGATTTGCATAAATATATTTATAGACGTTCAAGAAAATTACAATGTTTCAACTAACCCCGTGTTCCAACTAACCCCACTCTCCCCTATGGTTTACTTCAGCACACTGATAATAGCAGCAGATTACTTATCACATGAGAGTATGTACGAATGAAAATGATTAAATGATAGACAAATTTTTATCAAAATAAAAAAATTACACTGCAATAAAAAAACATGTACAGGAGGGGATGGTATGTGAAAAAATACATTGTATAAAGAATGTTACAGATTAGATGGAAAGCATCTGAAAATTCTTATGAAAGTATGGAAAGGGGAAACTAACAAGCATTACAATTATATATCATATAGAGCACCCCCCCAAAAAAAACCAAAAAAAATAATAAATAAATAAATAAATAAAATAAAATAAATAAATTTAAAAAAAATAATAAAAAATAAAAAAAAAATAATGAAAAATAAATAAATAAATAAAAAATGTACGCTTTTTATCCAACAAAGGTGAAGTGATCTCTAAATTAATTGAAATGTACACGTACGTATTATATTGTAGACTAAAACAAAAAAATCATGGGGTTCGGTTTTAGAACTCGCTATTAAATGCCATTTTGTGATTTAACTGGAAATATAATAAGGAACCTAATGAAAAACACAACCATACATTATATCAATCTACCAACACAACCATCTTAAACACCAATTCCATACCCCTACATTTAATAGTTCATCTTGTTTATGTCATTAGTGCAGAAAATAATAGTATTCTGTAAAGCGCTTTGAGCAGTTTAACTGGAAAAGCACTATATAAATAACCAAATATCATATTATTATTATTATTATTGATAGTGCTACACATGTAGATCAAAGTGATATACCTGACTGGAATTATAAAACCCTCATATCATTTCCCATGCAGTTATTATATTTGAAATTGAACATGATGAATATCACTCAATCATGCTCCAAATATCGTCTTATGAAACCCATGCTATTTTTGGTTAGGAAAAAACGACCTCACCTTTACTTTTTGCTGCCAGACAAATAAATAAGCAATTATATATTAAAAAAGTAGGAAATAAAATATGCGAAGAGAAACAAAGAGATAGCTTAATAGTTTGCAAGGCTATCCCAGCACATTGTGTTAAAAAATATGTGAGTAAGTATTAAACAATAAACAGCTTTTGGTGATTTGGCTAAATTCCAATAGGTTGTCACAATGCTTGTAGCCCAAAACTCTTGAAATTAAATGTCTTCAAACACACAAACAGACACCAATATACAGTATTTGCGCATTGAGACCTTTATCTTGGGTATAAAGCGCTATATACAAATTGCTATTATATTATTATTATTATTTGTATTTGTATTAATATTATTTCAAATCCATTTATATATAAAACACTGACGGGTAGATAAGATAATGAGCAAAGTTTTATTTTTGATATAATTTGTGCTAATTTAGCAAGGATAGGCTAATTGCTTAGACACTTTAGAATTCTGTAATGGCCCAAGTTCACAGAGAAGGGATGGGTTAGAAATTAATCGCAGCAAGGAAAGAGAAATAAAAAGTCTTTTTACTACTGATAGCTGGCTATAAAGACACACATGTTTATTATAAGTTAATGAAGAAGCAATGAGTATAGACCAAGCATTAATGACTGCTATAAATGTTATGAATATAGTAATACATCACTGGCCAGATTTCTAAAAGATTTTCAAAAGAAGACAGTTAAAAGTTTGCCATATACACTGAGCGGAAGACCTTGTATAAACATGTATTATACACATATTAGTTGTGATAAACTGTATCAGGACAACTACCAGCTGGACAATTACCCCCAGGACAACTACCCCAGTAATAGGGTTAGGGTTAGGTGTAGAATTAGGGGGCTGATTTTTGGCAGGGGTAGATGTCTGGAGAGTAATTATCTCGGGATAGTACATGTAGTCTTAAGAACCGTGATGAACTGATTTATCCTTAAAAAGAATCATCCATGGCTTACCAAGTCAATGACAATAGCTGCATTCTGTTTTGCAAGCTCTTTCCTCATCTGGTCTTCTGATTGCATGCTCTATTTGGGAGAGACAATTTATAGAAATAAAGATGAAATTATAAATAGTGTATTTGTTTATCACCAAACTGACGAGGTTATACATTAAATACTGCATAACAACCAAGTATATTCCGTGAGGCCAAGAAATTAACTAAGGATGGTCAAATTAGCCCATCCAAAGTAAAAATATAGTAAACAATTTATGTTATTTATCATATCAATTAAGCATTTCAGCTTTATGTTGTATCAGTGACATGAAATATGTACATCAACAAGACAGAAAGACTTTTCATGAGAAAACCCCATAGAGCACACACATGTATTCTTTTCAAATTTGAATAGAAGCGCCAGTAAAAATTAGTCTGGTTTAAATTTGCAAGAATTTTGCACACCACCACCATATCATATTTTGCATTTTTCACAAACAAACTATGTAATGTAGGTGCATGAAGTTCTCCATTAAGTATATTGGACAGATATCAATGTAATGATCAAAACAAAAAGAAATAAGAACTGACCTGGAAGTATTTGTTGTCCCATGCCATGAACCAACCAGTAAAGGTCACGGGTTCAAAGCCCTGTTTGACCTGGATGAGTTGCGTGGAATCAGGGTCACGACCGCTAGGATCTGTCATGAGGTACTCCTGTTGCCATGGGAATGATACATGAAAATAAGATTAATAATAACAACACTAACTACAAAAAGAACAATAATAATAACACCAATAATGAAAATTATAATAACAACGCTGATTGTAAAACGATCAATAACAAGAAAAACAATAACAAAGCCATTTATTCAGTCCTTTTCCGACGCAAAGAAACTGATTATGGCATTTTGCATAGCAAAACACCAAGGATAAATAAACTTAAGAACTTTTAATAGGAACTGTGAAATCAAACATGTACTACATCGTTGTAAAAAAAAGATTTATAAGTAACAAGTAATTTACTAACTACTACTTATGCCTCTTCATTACTTTTGTTTAGCATTCCATAACAAGATAATACAGACTACATTTTTGAAGATATGAGATGAGGCTCTATATGTAGGCGAATGCTGAGAGCTGACGATGAGCATCACTGCTTGACCAACTACTGAGACAGGGGGAGGGGGAACAATACTAGGAGGCATAAAATATCAAAATAGCCCAGTTGAATTCGAGTTAAGAAAGAGTTATTGTCCTTCCTACTCTAAACAAGTGCCATGAACATACATGTATGGAGGATTGAATGAGCTTACCTTCGCTGTAACAAGGATTGATTTCTTTTCTTCTGCATTTGCACCAGCACCGATCCAGATATATACCTGTAAGCAGCCAAGCATAATTGAAAGCAGTCAATATTCAGCTCGCTGCTGTAGCTTAGCCTACAAATCTTGAGTAGGACAATAAAATGGCAAATCTAGAGAAACTGGCTCATATTCATTTCTAAAATTTTTATCAAGCAGTTTATTGGTATATATTAATCCATTATTGGTACATTGTATTTCAACCAGCAAAATATAAACAAGCTTACTAAATTTTCTGAAGTAATATTTCTTAAAAACCACAGCTGCATTAAGACCAAACAAAAGCACATGTTGACATTGAAGATTTCTGTGTCTTCCTATCTTTATTTTGTTTATTCTTTAAATAAGTTTATATATTTTCGACCAAAATCGTTTGGCATGCGTTATTTAGTTGTCGTTTCAAACATTCAGTGTAACTTTTGTTGGATTCCATGAGAAAATACTTTCTGCCATTAGCAGTACATGTATTTGGTGTTGACTGTGCCCAAGAAAGGAAAATTCAATGTCAGCACAAGAACACTAGATGAGGACTCATATGAGATATACTGATCACCCCAGGAACGATTTATTTATTTTTATCTATAATTTTAGGCATAAAGATCAGGAACATAAACAAAGAAAATTAGAAATACCACTGACATGCGGCCTAGGATAACCAAAAGAAAATAGATTCCTATTAGATAGGCTTTCCCAACACATGTCGGTGGTTTACAAACATACATGTACACATCAAATAACAATTAAAAAAAATTTAAAAAATAAAATAAATAACGATAAGAGAAAAGAGGAGATAACTGACCTCATTGTAAGCATCTAGGAGCATGACATCATCTTCTATTAGATCTTGCTGTGTGAAGTTGTTGATCTCTTCTACTCTAAAATTACCTGAAGCATTGGAACATTGGAACAATCTAGGAGGGTTTGTTGGTGCCTCTTCCTACAGAAAAAGAAATTCATTCACAATTTTATTGATTCGTCTAATAATGGTCATCATGCTGTTGTGTGTGACAAAGTAAAATTGTATTTTCCCCTTTCATTGTTTATGCATCTTATTGACATAAAACGTTTATTTTGTTCTACATTTCTCCACTGTTATCTAGACACTGTATATCAAATACAAATGTATTTGTCTAGAGTAATTTTTACCCCCACATATTTCATATCTATAATCTAATGGGAATGCAATTATCAAGAACAATGTCAATTATTTATCCATTTTATAGAATGCAATAATCAAAAAAGAAGAAATAAAATCAGAAAATTTGAGGTAAGATTGGTTACATTTACAGAGATCCTCCAGTTAGTGATCATGTACGAAATCATGAATATACATGTATTCATGAACAAGTTTCTCATTTCTTTTGTGCACATATCATATATTCATTTTAATCATGGTTCCAAAAAAAAAAAATCTTTTTATAGGACACATCAAATAAATGTTACACATAATATGTCAAGGACAACAAACCAGTTTTATCATCAGAATGGAAATGGATGATGTGAAATTGCTTTTTTATTAATTTAATGGTATATAGAAACTGACGTGTAGCACAGGCTGATTCTACACAATAATTATTTTATAATTTATCATAAATACTAATTCATTTTATGTATCATTTTAACCTTTGAACTCACCTGAAGACGAGGGTTGGATGCATATTCCTGCTTGCCTCCGATAGCTTCCCAGAATTCAGCTGGTTCTTTTGTTTCTGGCACAAGCGTGTATGCACTAAGGAGACATTAAAAAAAATAAAAATAAAAAAGACCATTTAAACATTATGATACATGCATGCATTTAGTACTTGTATTTCAGATAGAGAGATGAGTTGATGGAAAATTGTCTATAGAAACTTTGTGCAGATCAGGACACTTTTATCCATGAAATGAGATGTAGATACATGTACAAGTCTGTCTGTCTTTATTGACAGATTTAATTCCACAGAACTTGGAAACAAATGCATCAACGTCTACAATGGCATTATTAATTACTATGAATGTGATCCATGTATTATTTTAAGTTTTGTGAAGAAAATAAATAAAAATGTTTGTTTCAGTACCAGACTGTTTTATTTGATTTATTTGCTTTAGCCCCGTGAATATTATGATCCATCTAGTAGACTTCAATGACAAAGAAATTATTTATAAATTCTTGGAAACATTTGAGAGAAATATTATGACGAACACAAAAAGAAATATCAAGTTAGTGTAAAACATTAAAGAAGTTATCAATCAATTATTGGAAATCTTGCTGCTAGCATTCCTAAGGAAATAATCTGCATTATTACACAATTTTGACTAATTTATTGACAATTACATTTTCTTGTTAGTTTACTTGAACATACCTCTTTGGTTCTAAGACCTTGGCAACCTTCTTACCGAGTTCTCTCTCATCTCCACTGCCTCCCTGCAGAAAAAAAAATCAAATCATTTAATGGGCGATTCCATGCTGTGTCTTAAAGGACATTTTATATCTTTTCAGTATGATATTAAAAGATTATTTTCTTGATTGATGGAGATCTGCAAGTACATGTAGTAACAGAAGGGGCACAAGAACCAAGACTTAACTTGACTCGATTACACATCCTTTACAATTGAAATGAAGAAGAAAAAAATAACAGAAAAAATAAAGACACAGAACAACCAAAGCATGGAATTGCCCTAATTTGTTTTCAAATAGGTAACATGATGATTTTGTTAAAGTCCAAGGCAAAGGAAGTGATCGTCATACATCGCGAGTCTCACTATCTTTACTTAACATGCCCTGAATATGATTGATGAGTTTGGAGACATCAGATACTCTCTTTTCCAAATTGCTCATGTGTCTTTCCCTGCTAACATGGCAGTGTCTTGCTCAGAATTTCATGAAATGTTGAGCTACCTTAGTGTTCAAGATATTGAAAATAACACAATAGTCTTGTTACATGAGTACAGATCTATTTCTTGCCATTTTTTTAAAGTCAGAGTGCCAGCTCCCTATCATATTATTCCTTGCCTGCCCAAATGTAGATATGTTTGGGTCTCTTTAAAGCAAAGATATGATTAAGGACCAGAAGGCCTTGATTGTGTCATATCACAAAGAGTTAAGCCCTTGTAGCTCTAAGCCAAGTACATAAAAATTACCTTGCCGGCCCAGATGTAGAGATGTTTGGGTCCTTTAATGACAAAGATATCATTGGAGTTGAGTGATGAGGCTGAGGCATCAACCTACAAGATACAATGGAATAGTGCTTTCTTTATTGACATAATTATAGAATTATTGACATTTAGAAGATTGTTTAATTGGTTATTTCTGCATTGTTTGTACTTATATTTATTTCATAAGGAAATTTCTAGTATCTGGAAACTTATATAGTGATGACTAAAAAAAAATCACAACTGTAAAATTATCCATTCGCAAATTTCCCCAACAAGTCCAAACTTGCTAAGATACTAAATGATTACACATACAATGTAGGTATGTTTAGACATCAATATAATGTTGAATGCAAGGAGCATCAGTAATTTTAGTATTATGCACCAGTCACATGGCAACCCAATACCAAACCAAGAGACAGCAAAATCTCGGTCAGTGACAGGATAATATACAAATATACAATGACAATCGAGGATCTGGTTAAAACTATTCGCATCGAAGGAACATCACATAGTACTATTCTCTCGAGGGCATCGGCCCGAGATAGAATGTACTATGTGATGTTCCTGAGTAGGCGAATAGTTTTAACCTGTTGAGAATGAGTCATTGTATTTTGTTATATCCCTTCCACTAATACCATTCCTTTTAATTTTTTTTAATGAACAAAATTATAGTCTATGCTTACCTTTCTTCTGGATCAATATAAGGCCTACAAGTAGGATGGGGATCCGTTGTCCGACACTTAAGCAGATAAAACATCATCTTTTGCTCTGGATTTTCTCAAAATTTGTGCAGTAATTTAAAATATTTGTGAATATTTATGCTTTGTATATTGTCTGATATTATTTTCAATCGATTAATGAAATATTGATAACAACTCCGAAAATTCCCGTCTTGTCCGGACAAACAACCCGTCCGGACATACAACAACCGGTATACTACAAAGCCCCGTTTTGTTCGAGCACCGACGAAAAATCTTGCGAGGCTGAATCGAGTGATTTGATGTCGATCTCATCACAACTCACACCATCAATTTGTGAACAAAATTCACGGAATATAGATACAGATACTTAATTTGTTTCTGAGTATTAACGCTGTCAGTCGAGTTCATGAAATCCACAATTCCTCGTCATTATACTGCTGAAATCTTCCGTTATTACCATCAATCTGGCAACTAGTGAGGCAGCCATTTTGTCTGTTTACAAACAAAAATCAGCTGTTGCGCACCGGCCTGGTCATGCAGCTCGCCGAAAGTTTGCCGTGGCATGCAGTGGAGAATTCAGGTAAAAGCAGCAGAGTAGCACCGCTCGCGCGCGGTTGCGTCAACTCGTGAATAGGTTGGGGGGGGGGGTCGGAAAAACGTATAGTCCAGTTTTTTCCTAGGGAAAAATGTACTATGCGTGACGTCATGAAGAAAAACGAACTATTTCATGAGAAACGTTTTTCTTAGTTAAACTATTCTTTTTCTCCTTGTGTACACTCTCAATGCAAACAATCTTAGATAAGGGATATAATATTTGATATTTTTTCATTTTATGGTTTGTTTTAGTGATCTACATGTAGTTTCGTCTTTGTGATTAGGGCAAAAATGATGTCTAAAACACACTGCCTCATGAGTACATGTCCAAGAAAATGATGCATCCATTCAAAATATCTTATCATTTATTCTGCTCTTGTCTCCCATATTGCATACAAGAAAATCAGTTATCTATCTATCCTGAATAACCTCTTTCTCTATTTGTTAACATCTGGTTGTCTGTTCTTCTGATTCTGTCTCTTTCCCTCTGTCTGCCTCTCTCTTTCTCTCTCCCTCCTCATCTCTCTCTTTTTTTCTCCCTTATACTCTCTCACTGTTTAAACTACAGTGTATTTCATACCTCTACAGCCCTTGTGTTGAGTTCATTGGTTCCTTTGACTTGGTACATTCTTACTCTGTTAGCCTTCTTATCATCTGCCTGCTGGTTCTTGAAGCCGCTGGATTTCCCTGCCTGAAAATGAAATGGAACAGTCCAAACCAAATAAGAAAATACTCAGGATGGAAATAACTACACTGAAAAATAGGGGTGTAACCTTCATGATAAAGTCATGGACTTTTTTTTTCAAATACAAGACAAACACACATGGAAATTTCGGCCACTGCTTAGGGAAATAAACTTGCAAATAGACAACTGCAATACGGGAAAACAAAGTAAGTCAATAAATGCAAACAGTTTACGGCTTTTTAACAAAGTTTTCTACACAATTCTAACAAAATCTAACTAATTATTTTTTTTCTACTTTCTTCACAAACCTGTATGCATATATGTAGCGAATAACCTACAATATAATTTGGAAGAAAAAATCACTAAGCATCATGCATTTCCTTCAAATTGTTTAAACAAAAGGTAAATATGAACAATATTACCTTAAAATCAAGTCTATATTCCATGTATCTACAACTATTAATTAACATGCACATTCGGGCTAGGCATGCATGGAAATATCATCTACATTATACAGAAAATATCAAATAACAAGGAAGGATAATTAAATAAAAATAGAAAATAAATCATAATACATGCCAAATAACTCAAAATATTTTTCCATTATAGTACATGTATATTATCATCTGAAAGCTAAAATTTATATATTTTTAAATCTTACAATACTAGGCAAGAGTCTAAACTACATGCTGTGCAGCTTAAGCAGGGGTATAGGGCTAGGCCTACATTTGCATAATAAATGTACTACTACTAGTTTAAAAAAAAGAATGAATTATGAATATTTACAGCATTTATCAGAATATGTTTTATGCATTTTCTACCCTCTGTTACCGAGTCTATTTAAGTATTTAGTGTCAGTCCGTGAAGCTATTAAAAAACTAAACATTTAGCACAGCATATGCAATGCTCTAATTTTTTTTTATTTTTTATTATTATTTGAAAAATGTATAACTTGTGCTTTCTCAAACCTTTTGTTTAGAATCTTATTTGGGGTTACTGTTCTGAGAAGAGTAGTGGAACTAATTCTAAAATACATGCAAAACTGTTAAGGTTTGTGTTAACATTGCAAGCTGATTTTATGTATTTTTGCATGTTAGTCTGTTAATTTTCAAGCATTACCGCATTGCATTAATGTTATAAAGCTGCAATTGCATCAGCTAAACACAATTCACCTCTCACTATTTGGTATAGTAAGGGTCAAACTTATTTAATCATTGATGACAATTTTGGAAAAGATTACATGACATACATGTACATTAAATTTGGAGGATAAAGGGGGTCTGTTATAGGGAGGAGGGGTTGCTTACAGTATTGAATCCTTAGAAAGTGGTGGGGCTGTTGTACAGAATAGGGGTTGTTCATACATTGTAGTTACAAATATTTAGAAAGTGGTATTACTACTTTGGGGAGGAGGGGTCTGTTCTAAGTTACAGTAACAGAAAGTGTTAGTGCTTGTTGGGGGTGGAGGGAGACGTTCAGAGAAACAAATCTTTAATAATTGAGTGCTAAGGGATTCGAAGGGGAATAGCACAGAGGGGGGGGGGGTAAAAATATTAAATATGAAAAAAGTGTGAGGATTTGTGAATACTAAAACAAGTGGTTGAATATTAACATCTGGATCTTATTATCTGCATTGTATGATAATGATAGTTGTACAGTGCTACAAGCCTGGACATTACTTTCTGTGATTCAAACAGTTTCAATAATCAGGGTTAGGCTAATGTTTTCCATACCCATAGCACACAGACATTTTTTTTTTATGGGTGCCATAAATTATGTGTATATGCACCAAAGAATAATGATAGAAAATAATAATCCCAATCTGAATTTAGAAATCAGAATATGATATGAGCAAGATAGTAAACTGGTATAAATAAACTAAAACCTTATGGAACCAAATATTTGCAATACTGCTTTTTGAAAGCTCTTTTCATCAATTTTATCCAAGATTATATTCA
>CALNVZ010002974.1:23710627-23762307 GCA_940671915.1 Paracentrotus lividus | reverse complement strand
AAAGCATAAATTATCACAGATCTATTATTTACAATAAAGCAATGGACTATATACTTGGCCTACTTTGCTATTCTCCTCGAAATCAGCCCAACCAACCTTAGCTAGGACAACTAAGAGCAAGACCCCACAAATTAGGCATCAAAAAGGTTCACTAAAAAGTGAAAAACAAACCCATTTGCGGGAGCAATTTCTCGAGGTTACTCGCTCGGCGGCAGCCGATGAGAAAGGAGGAAGTTTGTTGGGAATGTTTTGGCTGAGTGCCCTCATCATGAGAGGGCGCCCTTCTCACAGGGGAGGGGAAGATAGGAGACAATAGAGCAAAAGTTTTCGGGGTTAAAGTATCGGTTGGTTGGGCGATTCGAGGACGAATAGCAAAGTAGGCAAATATATCATTCTTTTGAAGTAAATTAAAAAGACATCATCACCAAAGAAACAAAGTGTATTACTTTGGAAATAGACTGTGCACTACTACATGTGTTTAATGTCATGTTCCTCCAAGAAAACATGCCTGCAGTTTCAAAAGAGTGCAAGACAACTGCCGTGCAAATCTTGCAAGATTAATCATAGATAAAAATTTGCAAAGGAAAAAATGTATTCATGATTAGAAAAATAAAAAAGATAATGGGTGAGAAGCCTCATGAATTGGAGTGCAAAAATAATATGACATAATTGGAGCCTTTTTTTAGTGATTAAAATAGTAATTGGAGTTGTTTTTCAGTACTTCCTCATCTGGTTCAACGTGCTTAAATCCGCTGTCACAACCTCCCTGTGAAATAAAATGGTACATCCCAATACAGTAATATAGAATGAATAGAAGTGGGCTTCAAGACTTCATTTTAGGGATGCAAGTTAAGAATTTAATATTGAAAATTTAAAACGAAAGAAAGAAAAAATGCAAAAATCTATGTGAAATTCCTAATTCACTTTGCTTTAGTATGAATAAAAATTTCATTCTGCCATAACTTGTTTGTATTCTTACATGTATTATATTAGAGAAAATTGGAAGAAAAGGCTTTTTGGTAAGTGGTAATTCAAAGGACACATTGTAAGCAACTTTACAAACATCAAATTTGGGGTTAAGGGAAAACATGCAGAATATTTGGTAGGAAACACTGCACTAACATAGATTTAATATCAACAACACAAAACAAGAACAATAAAATCACAATGTTAATGAAGCAAAACAATTAATTTCTCTCTTGTTTTAAGAATAAAACACATACATATATAATAATGTCAACAGACAGGTAATAACCAAAGCAAACACTGACTATATTTTTTTCAACATCCACTATTTGGCTAACATTCCATCTATCTAATATAAGAATCAAAACATAAATCCATATTGCAATAACTGATTATCTATCTGACTTTCTATAACTATTTGCAAGTATATCTAGCTCTAGTCAGTCCAAGACACATTGATCTAAACACACTAAATTGCATATTTCTGCATTTCATCATCATTTAAAGTGATGTTGATCTCGGGCCAAAATGTATTCAAGAATTCACCTTGTACAGCAACACAAGACATTGAAAATTTTCGCATTCAGTAAGTCGCGAAATTCTCGAAAATAAAACCACTGCGAAATATTCAGCACATACAGTAAATTATCATCCTTACAAAGGATTCTATTGCTGAGGCTGGGATTTGAATCCTGCACCTTAGATATATTATCCAGGAACAAAACCACTAGACCAAAACATTTTCATATTGTTTGTCTTTACAATGAGGGCCTTATGCACAACAAATTTTGCTTGTTTTTATACCAGCTTTTTTCCTAAGTAATCAATTTACGATAAAGACAAAATTAATTTTATTTTGCCTGAAGAAAAATCTTGTTATATCAGGTATTTCTTAATATCCAAACTCTTTATGTTGTGTTACCACTGCATTTATATTGTGACAATCTTGGTTCTATATACTTACCAGATGGATAATCATCTTGCCTTTGAAGAGCTGAAGAAAGTGTTGAGGTTCTTTGCCCTGGACTACTCGGATCTGAATAATGAGAATCCGGCAGAGATAGAGAGACAAGAATGTATTTATTGGCAGTAAAATCAGTTTCCCTTGTCACCATTGTTCTATGGTGCCAAAAGGCGACCATGGTAATGAGAGGGTTAATGAAAATTTTAATGCTTTTATAGTGCTCAACATTCAGCAGTCACAACAAAAAACAAGGATATTTAGTAGTCTGTAGGCTGTGGTGCTTTAATTACCAATGAATTTCTCAGTTTCCATCAGCAGTATAAATTGAAAGATGAAAGACTTGATCACATGACAATGAGATGGCTACAATATTGACATCAAATTATATGCCCAGAATGATGGAATCCAATCCAATCTTACTGCTACTATGCTACTACTACACAATGTGCTTCACGTTACTTCAAGTATACAGGCCACTTTAAACAAAAGCAAGATACTTCAAAAAGACCAGTTCCCCCCCCCCCCCAACCAAAAAAAAAAAATCTTTGACAAAGTAAGTAAGGCTTCAAGAGATTCCTAAGGTAAATTGCTACTATGTCCAATTCCATCTCGTCCAATGGCCGCATGGTCTTATATCAGGCAGTCCAATATCATTCAGTCAAATAACCACTTCGTCCAATAGTCATTTTGTCCAATACCCAGTTGGGCCAATAACCATTTCCTCTAATAGCCATTTTGTCCAATACCCACTTGCTCTATCCAGCTTGTCCATTATCATCTCGTCTAATGAAATTTAGGCCAATTGTAGTTAGTCTAATATCTATTTGGTCTAATGACCACTTAGTCCAATTGCCATTTAGTCCAATATACATTTCGTCCAACAATCATTTGGTCCAATAACCAGTTCATCTAATGACCACTTGGTCCAATAACCAGTTTGTTTATTCCATTGATATCCCTATACTCACCTGAACAGCTGCTCCACCTAGTTTATCATCCATCTTGGTAGCATGGATGGCTGCTGCCCCTTGCTCATCCTTTGATGAAGTTAGACCCTAAAAAAAAACAAATGACGATACTGAAGTGAGACACTAAAAAAAATGAATGATGAAGTTGAAGTTAGACGCTAAAATACAAATGAAGAAATCAAAGTTAGACCCTAAAACACAAATGATGAAGTAGCAGTTAAACCCTCAAAAACAAATGATGGAATTAAAGTCAGATCCTTAATTACAAGTGATGATAATTGTAATAGTAATAATAATTCAACATTTATATAGTGCCTATCAAAATATCTCTAAGTGCTTTACATTAAAAAAAACTATACAAATACTTAAGTAATTAACTACAGCTTAATCAACTTAATCAATTATGATGAAACTGGAGTTTTTCATTATTTTCTCCAAGATCAACCATGTATATTATGTTGGTTTAACGTTTTTAATTAAGTTTTGTGTGTTAGCCTACTGTTAGAGTTTAGGCCTATTGTTGATGTGTCATCAGAAATTATCTACATTGTATGTACTTGGTACTTAATTCATTATATCATGTACCATCTCTTTATGTAACAGGAAACAGGACCTGCTGATGTTGATTCTTAGCCAATGGCATATCATCGGAAGAAAATCCTATATTTGTGTAAATTTGTGATAACCTTTCAATTCAATCGTAATTCTTGGCAAATAAAATATACCATAATGCTACCCTCCCTATATCCCTCGCTCTTCTGCAGCAATGCATGCTTTCTAAATGTAGTAGCGGATCAAGGATTTTCCAATGGGAGGGGGAGCAGGGAAATAGGTGGGGTCAATGAGTCAATGAGTGGTTTTCAAATTATGGGGGGGGGGGGTCACCTGGGTCCCCCACCTGTGTGCGCCACTGAAATAAATCTTACCAGCCAGTAGTAGAGGATATATCTCTCCCTTCCTCCCTGCTTGTAAGTATACTGGATGACATAAGAATCCCCACCAAAGAACTGCCCATGAAGATCATTGGCCTGCTTCTTTGGCTCAAAGTTCTCTATCCTGTAAACCTAGAGGAAATGACAAAAACAGAAAATGTCATCATTTCAAAAATATGAATACTGTATACACTGAATATTTTGCAATGATTTTCGTTTTGTGAATTCCGCAACTTACTAGACATGAAAATTTTCATTTCCTGATATTTCTATAAAAAGTGAATACAAATACAATAAATTCATGAAAATATACTCTCTCAAATTACCCGTCGTCTTAAATCAAAATCAAGAAAATTAAAGGATACAAATATATGGCGTATACAATAATTCAATATCAGTGACACGAGACATTGAGAGATCTGGAAATGGTCGTAAAATGTTGAATACTGTAACATTTGAGTAAAGCCATTAACCCTTAAGCACCTAGAGACTGCGTGAAAAGTGTCAGTTTACTCACTAGCGGGAAGGGTTATGCTGTGTTTCAATCAGGTTTTTTCAATACGAATTGCTCTTAAAACATACTTTTTTGTGCAGAATCGGACAGCACACATCCAAGGGGTAATCCATAACAAATATGGGCATATTTAATCACATATTTGTGTTACTATCTTGACTATAACGTGCTTAAGATAGGGGCGGTTTGGGGCGGTTTAGTGAGTAAGCCGAGGGGCAGTCTCGGGCGGTTTAGGTGCTAAATACATGTAGTTAAAGACATGTACATGTATACTTTCTTAAAAGTTTCTTTTGTACTCGACCCTAGACTTTATCTCACACATAAATGAGTTTATATTCATAATATTACCTCAATTTTGCCAGTTCCATCATCATACATGCCCGTTCTGGAAGCCATGTTGGGGTTGGAGTCAATGTCTGAAGTCTTTAACTTATGGAGACTGCTGGCGTCAAACTTCTCCTTCTTTACATGGGCTAGGATTACGAGATAACGATTGGAAGATAAAAGGAATATATCAACATTTCAATATACAAACTCCGTATTCAAGACATATCCTAAGCATCCTGTATAAGGCTTTCCCCCTTACCTCCTATTTTCAACTTTCCTAATCTCCTCTCCAATATGGATACCCTCAAACTCTTGTCTTTCCCTCTCTCTCTCTCTCCTTCTCATACGTCACAATCATGTTTTGAGCCGTCTTCCGCTTTTTCTTGTTCTCATTCGCATCCCCATTATGTCTTTTCTCTCTTTTTCTCATTTCAATATGGTTTTCTTTGTTCTAGACCTTTTCCCTAACATCATATGGTCTTCCTCCCTCCTTAACTCTCTATGTCTGTCCTCTATGTCTGTCTGTCTCTCTGTATCTCTGTATCTCTCCCTCTGTTTGTTTGTCTGTCTCTCTATCCCTTTGCCTGTTTGTTTGTCTGTCTTTTTGTCTGTCTCCCAATCTATATATCTCTCTTTTTTTATCTCTGTCTATCTGTCTGTCTGTCTGTCTGTCTGTCTGTCTGTCTGTCGCTCTCTCTCTCTCTCTCTGTCTCTGTCTCTCTCTCTCTCTGTCTCTCTCTCACTGTCTCTCTCTCTCCATGTCTGTCTGTTTGTGTGTCTATCTATCTCTCTGTCCGTCTGTCTGTCTCTCACTGTCTCTAACTATCTCTCTCTCTTTCTGTCTCTCCCTTGTCTGTCTGTCTATATTTCTCTCTCTTTCTTCCCCAACATCCCTTCAACCAAGAGGGTAGTATATGTAGCTTACCTATGTTACCAGTGGTATAGGTCTTCCCTAGACCCTTGGTATCTCCTGGGTCCTTCCATCCCTTGAAGATAGCCTTGAATGCTGTGGTCTCACTGTTCTCATTGATCACAGTCACTGGTGTGTTTTCTGGATACTGCTTGGCCTTGATGAAGCCCTGAGAGTGAATTAACAAAGTTTAAAGGGATTGCGTCATTTTGTGAAGGTTTGCAAAAATCTTAGCTGTGGGGCCTGACATGCTATCAGTGCATTCAATAATGAGTCTCGAGGAAACTTTGCAATAATTAAAAAGTGACTATTTCCCCTCCATAGACTATGTACAGTGTTAACCTCAGCTTACAGAACCTACATGTAGGGACGTCAATGACTATGGCAATGGTAAATCATCAATATCTCAGCAATTAAGTAGCTGATTAGCTTCAAAATCTCAGGCGATTTCTGTCTGACCTAAAGGTTTGCAATTATTATTACAGCATTAGCTGGAAGAGAATTTATATTTAGATCCTGAAGTCACACAATCCCTTAAAGTGGAAATAACATAGCGACACTGTGTACCAGATGTCATTTAAAAGTTGAGTATCATAAATATATAGTACCATTAAAGTGTCATCTTTTAAGAAATCTATGTATTCAGCAGAGCAGTGTTATATTACTACCTTTTGACACAATAATTTTACAATAAACATCAGTAATTTGCTTATATTAATGGGTTTCTTATCAGAAGAAAATGAAAGTTTGTAAGAAAATAGTACTTCTGATTAGGCTAAAAAAAAATTAAGACATAACACAAACCCTTTTTCATAAATGATAAATGAACCTACATAACCACTGATTACGAGAACATAACCTTGAGATATATTCATTAATCATTTGTATCATATGTAGGCTGGGTGGGGTCTGTTGTAAAATTGTTGAAATGATTTAGTGTTGGACAGCCAGTTTGGTCTAAACCCACTTTGACTAATGCCTGTTTGGTCTCATCTCACATGTTCTAATTTAATTTTGTCTAATTACCTGTCGGTCTAATGCCACTTCGCCTATATACCATTATGTCTAATTCCCATTTTGTCTAATGTCCATTTCGTCTAACACCAGTTGGCCACTTCCAGTAACATACTGGTAATAGACCAAATATTGAGTTGGGCATTAGACCAAAATGCAATTAGACGAATTGGCAATAAGACTAAGTGGTCATTAGACCAAATTTTTAGAAGACCAAATGGGTTTAGCCCATGTGGTATTAGACAAATAGAGGATTGGGCCAACTGCTGTTAGACCAAGTGGAAATAAACCAAGCTTACCTGAGCATTACTAAAGGCACTCTTCCTCTCTTGTTTAGTGGAGCCTTTACCCTTCCATACAAAGATCCCACAGTGCCCCTGGTCAACGATGAAGCAGTCCTATACAAACAAAATACATGAGAGATGTCAGTCCACACAAACCTGTCTTAGCAGCCACATTTCTATAAAGGTCATTTAGGCAACTTACCAAAAGATAAAGCATTAGCCTGCTGCGTGGAAGCCACACAGAATCAATTTGTGGTGAATCTTTACCTTTTGGTAAGTTGCCTTATTTATGTATATGTAGCCTTATTCTCTCTCTCTCTCTCTCTTTTCTCGATATCTTCCTCTCTTCTGTCTCTGTCTGTCTGTCTGCCTGTCTCTCTCTCTTTAAAGAAATATATGTACATGTTACAAAACCTGTCTCAAAAGGCTACATTACCTTTTGAAAGCAAACAGAAGTCATAGAATGCGGTAACACCAGTCACATTGTAGATTGTTGACATCCTTCCAATTACACCTATAAAACTATCAAAATTGCTTATGGCAATTCTCTGTGATTCACAACTTTTCTTGTTCTTTTAAATTTTTAAAACGATGAACAAGGGGCCAAAATAATACAAATCTGCTGCTACTGACAGGATACAAAAGTGTTTAGCATACAATTATTGATAGACATGAAAAGAGCTACAATGTATGAGCCCACAGGAGCTAGGGTAAAAATGTTGAATATATTAAAAGCTGGTATACTAATATGCTGTAGAAGGTTCAAGGACAACTACATGTACCCCCTAGGCAATTAAGCCTCCTCCTGCAGAACAACCCCTGCAAACAAAAATCTACCCCGTAATCCTACACCTAAACCTAACTCTATTCCTGAGGGTAGTTGTCCTGGGGTAATTGTCCCGGGGGCAGTTGTCCTGATACACTAGTAGAATATTGTAACAAGGTAGATATAAATGATTCTATGACTTACATTGCTATTGAGCATGCTCTGTTCCAGTGGAGCACTGCAGATTTCAGTTACTACTAGAGAACCACTCTCATCAGACACCCTGAGAAACAAGAAACAAAGAATAGCATGGAATTTGGAAAAGATTATTTGTATGAATATATGAACTTTTTATTAAAAATATATTCATTAGAAACAGAGGTTTCAATGACATGATATCTATTGTACTTTTCCTCGCAATTTAGATCAAATGCAACGGTTGGAATAAAATAAAATCATATCATATCGTATCATATCATCATAATCATATATCATATCATATCATATCATCATAATCATATATCATATCATATCATATATCATATCATCATAATCATATATCATATCATATCATCATGATCATATATCACATCATATCATCATAATCATATCATCATAATCATATATCATATCATATCATCATAATCATATCATAATCATATATCATATCATATCATCATAATCATATCATCATGATCATATATCATATCATATCATCATAATCATATCATATCATCGTAATAATATATCATATCATATCATCATGTCTGTTTAGCTTCTCTACACACAGGAGTATTGAACTCACTTGTAGAGTCTTGTCTGTGATGCTTGTTTCCTGGAGAACCTCTCATCATCGTCCTGCGCTGGTTTTGGCTTGACTGCTCCACGAGGGCCAAGGGCGACCTTCGCTTCGCAGATCTTCAGTATGTCGGCATCAAACTTGTCATTGTCAACAAAGACGATCTTTGCCTTGCCCCCTTTCTCGTCATCACGGATACCCTTAGCAGCTTGCGTTCCCTGTGGTATTTGTGAATTAGCAATAGTTATTGTAGAGGAAAACTTCTACAAAACAACCCCTACAAGCTGGTACTGTCTATCACTGCAAAGTAAAGCCTGTATAAAATCATTCTTATGCACCAAAGCAAAACTTGTATGGTCTAAAATGGCATAAGGAGCAAGTTTACAATGATAAAAAAATTATTGGTTTTTAGGCATCATTTTCTTTTAATTTTGTATCATCAGTCCCACATGTTCAAAACAAGGTAGCTTGTTTTTAAAAATCGATTGGCAAAACTGCATTTTCAATGAAAAGAATTAAACACCATAAAATGTAACATTTGACTTGAGCCTAGCTCAAACGTCACCCTGGGGTCAGTATGGCTTCTTATTAACAAAAAACAGTCGCTTTGCACACGTTTGTATGAGCCACTGTACAAAAATCAGCAAAACAGCAACTTTTTTCATACGCCGTTCATGTATGGACCCCTGAGTGATGTACAGTCACCTACAATACTGACCTTCATGCGCTCAATTCTGTTGGATTCCGGACCATTCCAAACCACGATATGCTGACCAAGGTCAAAGATGAAAACATCTCCATTGTTGAGGCTCTCCCACTTACATGGTACCTACAACACACAAGTCAATATTCAAGGTAATCAAATGGGATAATCACTTCAAATAATATGTGAAAGATATAAAAAAAAAAATCATGAAAACTTTGTACCTACAAGACACAAGTCAATGATCATGGTTATCAAATGTCATCTTAAATCACTTTATATAATAACTGAAATAACTCTACAAATTCATTAAAAACTAAATAGTTCATTTATTATACTGCACACATAAATTCTCTTTTGTTACCTTACCTCAATTAATAAAAAGAAAGAAAACAAACAAACAAACAAACAAAAAGCGAAGAAGGAGAATCTTTGACAAATGTATTGATGAAGTCAAAGAGGAAGAGATAGTTTAGAATGAAATGAGAGATGACAGAAGTTAAAAGAGGACCGGATCCGGCATCAGCTATAACAAAGGATTGTATCGGCCTACATGTATGTCCAATCATGATAGATCCGCTATTGTCCACAGACAAGTGGACCAACTAAATTCTTTGTCAGAGCTGATGATGGATCCATGCCTTTGAGGAGTGCAAAGTACTGTATTCGGTGTTATTTTTGCGCGATTAATTTTTCGAGAATGTTCACAGGTTCTTGAATTCGCGATGTTTGTTAGTAAGCACGCAATTGAACACACCCAATACATGCATAAAAAAACCTGCTCATATATTCGCATGTTTTCAAGTTTGCGCCTGCCGATCTTCGCGCGAAATCCACAAAAATTAATGTACCGCAAATATTTCCATGATTACAGTAAACGCTAGGGTTAGAAGAGGAGGCAATCATTTAAAACATGGATAAGCAGCAGTGAAGAGGAGGAAAAAAGGAGATACAACAAATGTAAGTTGGAAGAGGGAAATAATGTAGCATAACAGCAGAAAGATGAAAAGATCTTTCAACCAGGAAGGAATAATGCAACAAAGAAAAATAGGTAGGGGGTGGAGACAGGAGAAATCAAGGAAACAGTTAGAGAGGAGAATATTTCATACCTGATTAACCCTGATGTTACGTTTTCCTTTGACGATGTACATCTTCTTGGTGAACTTGTCTTTATCTACTTTATTGAAGCCTGACTTGACGCCACCTTCCAGATATCTGAAAATCAGAGGAGGAGGTATTAAAACATAGTTGGACTATGTTACTTGCCCAAGAACTTTAGTCCCAAGCCTCTCTCGCAGGGCATTGATGTTTAATTTGATTTCGAACACAATCAACATTAATTTGAGTCCACAATGAATTGTTTTCAAAGAGAATATCTATATTTTTCTTTTATTCAGAACACTATGGAACACAAAAAGATGAATTATTACAGATTTATACATAACATGTATACAAAAATACTAGTATCATTATTTGTATGGCTTTTAGACTGCTAGAATTTAAATACAAGTGGACATGTTGTTCTATTCAGTCATAAGGCACAATACTTTATGAATGTAGGAACATAATGTGAGGGTAAGTACTGTACATCATAATGACTTTTGAACATTTAAAGCATTATGGTTCCAAGTTTTAATTTACCTCTACAACTTTCTTCATGTATGTTTTTATGTAAACGTACTTTGATCTCATTACATAGTTTGCTTTACAGACATGTAAATATATGCATTACATACATTGCCTTGTGCATTCTACGTAATGAAAACAGCACTTCAAGAACATAATATTGTACAAATAGTGCATGCTCTACCATGCAACATACTAGATTATGTGCACGACAAATACTAAATTATCCCGAGGGCACATTTATTTCACCGGGGCCGTAGGCTGAGGTGAAACAGATGTGCCCGAGGGATAATTTAGTATTTGGAGTTCACATAGTCAGTAATGTTGCATTAATAGATGCATGCACTATTTATTATAGTAAATAGACCCCTAGATCTTTGACCTTGCCTAATCTGGTTTTATCTTTGCAAATGTTTGCCAAACTTTTGGTGCCAATTAAGCTATTGTGACGTATATTGTTGCTCCGCGTATCTATTGTTGTGCGCACCATTTTACTGTTATTACGCGCTTGCGCAACAAGGCAATCCATTTCACCATTCATTTTAACACAGGTAAAAACCATTCAATATAACAAAAAAACCGTTCAATATAACAAAAACCGTTCACTATAACAAAAACGTGAATGACACGTGACATCATTTCAACCAATCACAACTCTTAAAATACTACCACTATTTACTATATTATTTTAGTTACAATAATTATCTAAAAAGCTTTTATAACGCACATAATTACATGTAGCCATTATAAAACATTCACCATTAAAAAGAGGTTTCAGAGTCTCTTGACGGGATTGAAAGATGTATCAAAATGGTTTCACTGTTTATATTATCCTCTAAAATCATTGATATTCTGAAATCAAGGGGTTTCAGGTTTTTCTGGAATTAATAGAAATGAGGATTTAGCACTCATATTTCAAACAATGGTCTTGAAGTACATGTATGTGCTTCTCCATCGGATAATTACAATGTACAAGGTTTGTAATGTACACTGCATTCATGTTCATGAAAGCATGCATGCTCCCTTGCATTCATGTATATTCATGTACATAAAATCGTGTGGATAGAAACACTTGAAACAGATTCAAATAAATCATTACAGTCTCACTTTATGCATATACATTACAGTGAATACCATCTTCATATTTATATATTATCTAAAATGCATAAAATAGACAGTAGACAGATTAGTTCTTGGGCACAAACTGATCTACAGAACATAAAGAAAATTAGATAATATGATATACTAGAAAGATCTACTGTATAAGCCAATATTTTCGCGTACAGATATTTTCGCGATTTTTGACTAGTTTGGGAAATTCGCGAGAGCAAAATTTCGCGATTTTGGTGATGACTTCATTACTATAAATAGCCTTGTACTGAAGTGGAAATTTTCGCGATGACCAACTCGCGAAATTCGCGAAAATAAAGTCACCGCGAAAATAACCACTTATACAGTATATTTTGCAGAAATAATTTTTTGTTAAATAAGACCATTTTCCGAGCCAGTCATTATTTTTCGGGACCATAAATCCTGACATCTATTCTAATTTGTAATACTTAATAATGTGCTCTCAACTAATAAAGAGGATTCAACTGAATATCCACTGATCTCCTATTACTTACTTGATTCCTTTGGGAAAGTATGACATGAACTCTGCTGATTCTGAGGATTCTACCTCTCTGAACTGAACTGGACCACCTCCCAAAGAGTCATCTAACTCCACTGTCTTATAGGCTGCTACACCAGCCTCATCCTACCAAGAAAAAGAAAACAACAGTCAGAAAATGCCACAATGCACACCTGTGTATAAAGGTTGTTCGTTCGGAAGGCAATACTAGCATTAAATCTATACCTAATACATAGGAGGTGAGTGGCAATTGAAAAAAGAATAATTCTATTACATAATTATAATATCAAGAACTCGAACAAGTATATATCTCTTGTTTCCACAAGTTGTCAATTACAGATATTTGACTGTGAATTGAATTGGATAGTGAAAGAGAAAATAAATTTTATGAATTATGTGAACTATAATACCCAAAGTTTTCTTTTGAAATGATACAGGGGGGGGGGGTGAGATTATCCACTTAGGCTCTATATGATTCACCATAAAGAATCCAATCAGATACATGTAATCTAGAAAGGTTGTAACAAAAGATTTAAATGAGGAAACAAGAAAGATTCTACATAGAGAGAGAGAGAGAGAGAGAGAAAGGGATAGATAGAGACAAAGACAGAGATAGATAGATAGAGAGAGAGAGAGAGAGAGAGACCAAGATAAAGATGGACAGATGGAGATGGAAGGAAAAATATAAATACACAACTAGAAAGAGAGAGAGGCAGATAGAGAGAAAGAGAGAGAGAGATAAATAGATGAAGACAGATATATATATATAGAGAGAGAGACCAAGATAAAGAAGGACAGAATGTAGGAATATAGAGCTAGAGAGAGTGAGAGAGAGAG
This sequence comes from Paracentrotus lividus, assembly GCA_940671915.1. Classification (NCBI taxonomy): domain Eukaryota; kingdom Metazoa; phylum Echinodermata; class Echinoidea; order Camarodonta; family Echinidae; genus Paracentrotus; species Paracentrotus lividus. Next base: position 23,749,067 of record CALNVZ010002974.1, on the reverse strand, counting down.
AGAGAGAGACCAAGATCAAAATGGACAGAAGGAAGGAAATATATAAATATACAACTAGAAAGAGAGAGAGAGAGAGAGAGAGGGTGAGAGAGAGAGAGAGAAAGAGAGAGAGAGAGAGAGAGATAGAGACGAAGACAGAGATAGAGAGAGAGACCAAGATAAAGATGGACAGAAGGAAGGAATATCCAGTTAGAGAGAGAGAGTTGTTTATCAGAGAGGTTACATACCTGTGATGTTTCCGATCCCAGCCAGAAATGGATATTCCAACTGAAGCCATTTCCTTTCTTGTTGGTCTGATAACAAACACAAGGAAGAAACAATGACAGATTAAAATATCAACAGTATTGTGAAATAATGACTACATGTATGTATGACAGATTACATTGACTCTCAATCATTCAAACAATTAATATTTCAACTATTTTTCATCTAAAAAATGCAAATCAAAGAAGATTCTAATGTTAAAATTATATTCAGAATTGAATAAAAGGGCAATTGTATCAGGTTCAGTTCAAAGCTAACATGCTTTAAATAGATCAGAGCAAGCTTAGTTAAATCATTTTTTTTTTAAATACTACATTGTAAACACCAAATACACCTGTAACAAGTGTGCATGAACATGTAAACATTGTTGCATGGTATCATTAACCTAAATAAACATTTACATGTAGGAAAAATAAATTTTGAATGAAATATTATGATTGCCAACATACATGTATGTTTCAAACTATGGTGAAAATTACGAGGGAAACCACAAAAAAATTTCTATTCATGCTGCTCATAATATGCTTCAGCAAAGAAGCACTATTCAGTTTTATGAGCATTGGGTAAATAATCCATCCCCATTCATGAAATGTTTTCTGCAATGAGTCTCAGTTATGTGTACAATGTAAGCATGCCTCATGGTACATTTGTTATTATATTGTGAGAAGGGCGCATGAGAATATTTCGCAAGAACAAGTTCAATGCAACCATAAATATATAGAGAGACAAATATCATGCTCCATATGTTGTAGCTTTCAAAATGTACACAAAGTTTGGATTTGGTTCAGGAATGCAACAAGAACAAACAAGAAACTGTGACAAATACGCGGTTTAAATCGACATAGTTTACAGTTATATGTCATTCAGGGTATTGACGGAAACAAATCAACTATGTATGCTTGTGACAATACTTTTACTTCCTACTGTCTATTGACAAATAAAATGGTGTGCACATCACTGCATCTGCATATATTTGTGAGGTATATTGACAATGAGGTTTGTCCCTGTGTTCAAAATCAACACCCCCTACTTTCCAAAGAGTTGAACTGTATTATGATATCAAAGCATTACTTCAAGTACATTGCACATGTGTCTTATTGTTGTACATGTAGCTTAATTTGTCTCAAGTGGGAAAAACAGCAACACTGAATTTCAATCCCTCCTGATCTCAATATTTTTCTGACTTTGTCTTCACTCACATTAAGCATCCATTCAGGTTAAAAATTTAGTTTCCATGCTGAAATTCTATACATATTAAATGGCATGTGCCAAGCATCTTTTAGAATGGGAGTAACCCCATACGCCCCCCCCCCCACGCCCGAGTAGCGCAACTGGCTCTAAGGAACCCCTTCCTTCCAAGTAGACGTAATTACAGAGGTATCTTTCTCCCACCAAGTCTCCACAGAAGAAGATGAGGGATTGACGCGTACAAATGTATGTTACAGAAGGGGGGCCAATGTTCCTTTGCCCTTAGGTTGTGGGGAACATCTATTTTGACAAGCCACCTAAAGCCGAAAGTCACACATCCCTCAGGGCCCGAACAGCTTGCGAAAAAGGCCAAAAGGGCCATTTTTACATGCCGTACGGGTCCTGTAGTGATATGTGACTTGGCATTAGCAGTGGGGTAAAACTGAAAGAAAACTACCTTCAAGCAGATGTAGGAGTCTCCCTTGTGGAACTGTCCGTAAGACTTGTCCGGAATGGCTACCACTTTGAGGTTCTCAATCCGCCATATCTTCATTCCTTCTTTCTTCCCCACCCCGTTGAATGCTGCGTCAACCTTGGACATGGTGAAGGCCGGTCAGTCAGTGGTCTCAGGTCAAAGGTCAAGGTGATGAGTGGGTTACTTTTGAAGGCACTATGGTGTCCTGGAAGTTAAAAAGAAAAATAAAGGTGGAAAATTTACTAGACTGTATTATACATGTATTATACAAATCCGATTGACATACTGAATTCATTGAAAAAATGAGGATTCAGTTACATTTTTACATATACGTAGCACATCAAAACAAAGTTATGCCATAATCAGATACATGTAAGTAATGGGATAGTTAGATGCATGTTTGCAGCTTAAATGAGCAAAAAGTGAACAATATTCTGATCTTGAAATCCCATTTAACATACCGGTACCGGTAGACCTACATGTATCAGGGGGGGAGACAAAATATTAGAAAATACAAACAGTAGACCTTTAAATGATTTTACAATACTAATATTTCACTGCGATGTCCCTGGATAACCTTTGCCCCTGATAATGAGGGGAGGAAGGGAAAATGAGGTAGAACAGTAGTGAAGATGAGTAGGAGGTACCCACAAATCCGACCATGATCTACTAAAAATCCTACTAAGCCAGGCAGGAATTTGTGTGAAACATGTGCCTTCTGAGTCACTGAACTCTGGCTGGGGTGAAAGGAGGGCTCAGCTTTCAAAGTTGTTGTACAAGATCAAGTACATTCATATTTGTGATGGGTTAATAAATGGTTCAACAACACACATATAATATTTTGTTTTCCTGACATTGCCTGTTCAATAGATGAAAGATGATGTAATCAAACTTAATTTGTACTTATAGGCCTATACATTTGTCATCAATCAAGTACCAAGTAGTGGGAGTGTGTCACTGTACGATACATTAAAATAACTGTAAATGTTTGAAATATATAACACATCTTCCAAGTTACAAAATAGGCCCATAAGTGTACTACATGACATGTACTACTTCAAGCATTTAAGCATATTCGTTTGACAGACACATCAAGAGTTTACATTCCTACTGCATGCCATACTGAACATTCATGTGTTAAGATCGAGCCATCAAAACACTGTTCACACTAGCAACATTTAGGTGTTCTCCAATATGTCTCAATCCACTTTTAGCATTTAAGAACTGAGGCAATATTTTATTATTTATTGATATCAACAGGGTAGTATCATGTAGCTTCAGCAATACAGCTCAACTTCTTAATGTATAAAGATTGTGTGAGTAGGCATTTGTACTAAAATATTAAAATTATTAAAATTAGGGTCACAAGTATAGGCCTATATGGTTATTAATTCCAATATCATTCCAGTGCTCTGTAATACAATTTATGTGTAGTTTTTTTTTATTTTTTTATCATAAATAGGTCTATATTGTATACATTTCATGGTGTAGTTTCGTTATTTCTGAACATCTCAAAGGACCAGTATAATATAGTGTGAACAGTTTTAGGCTGTACCCCCAAGTGTGTAAGGCACTTTTGCCTGCATGGGATTTTTTGAATGGGAATGCAAGCACCAACACACGGTATCTTACATGGAGTCTGAAATACATTTTGTGAGTGATCACATACCAAAAGAATTCTGAATTTTTATTTTAATGCCCCTTTAAAAATTTAATCTATAGATCCAAACTAAAATATACATTTTTTGTTGTTGTTGAAATATTGTTTCTTGCCTATATTCTAATATCACTGCCCTTTCTTAAATACCTTATGTTTTATCTTAATTAATGCAACACTAAACTATACTATACTATACTGAATTCTCTATTTCCATTGACAGGAACCACCCGATTAATAATTTAATATCATATCTTACTGCAATTTTTATCTGTTGACTGAAGGTTCCCAAGTCCAAAGGCCCACCAGACATCTTTGCCTATTGTAGACCTTCTGACTAGTCAAAACAATCTTAGCCCTTGAGTCTGTGAACTCATGAATGACCCTTGGAATATGCGACTTATCTTAATTGTGTTTTTATTAAAGCATTTCCAGTTGATCAAAACACTTGTACATGTATGTACTATCATATAATCATGTAGTATGGGGAATATCCATTGTTTAACCTCTCCTCTCCTCGATCCAATCATTGGATTTAATCACAATTTTGCATTTAAGGTGACCATATTACAGCCTGGGTGCACATCATAAGCCTACTTATCCTAAGTACTGGATAACCATTTACACCTCTTTGGGAAGAAGCAATAAAGATAAACATAAAAATTATCACTAATTTTATTATTTACAATAAAGAATTATATATTTGCCTACTTTGCTATTCGTCCTCGAATCGCCCAACCAACCGATACTTTAACCCCGAAAACTTTTGCTCTATTGTCTCCTATCTTCCCCTCCCCTGTGAGAAGGGCGCCCTCTCATGATGAGGGCACTCAGCCAAAACATACCCAACAAACTTCCTCTTGTCTCATACCACCCTAAAACTTTAAGTAGTGATGGAACGGGGGACGGAGGGAGGGATTGTAGGCAAATATATAATTCTTTATTGTAAATAATAAAATTAGTGATAATTTTTATGATTTACTTCAAAAGAATGATATATTTGCCTACTTTGCTATACGACCAGCACCGATTTGTACTGGGGAGGTACAACACCTACAGTTTTAGATAATAAGGATGACGCCGTAGCAATGATAGGAACAAAGAGAAAAGTTTCCTTCCATCGCAGAAACGTTCACCCATTATTTGATAAACATACACTTTCCACGGGAATTTCCCTTAAAAACATGTCCCCGAAAGGCCGGTACCCTCACATCGAGGTCCCTAGGATAAACTAGGTACCTTGGTCCTCGGGTCCGCATCTATCTCGAGATAGTAGGGGAGACTCAGGTTAGTTGAGCCACTTTTTACTCAAGGTCACCTGGTGCCCATGTGTGAAGTATTTTTTAGGCTGTTGAGGATTGGGATTGAAAGAGTAGTATGTTAGGCAAATTATAAAAGGTATATCCCGAAAAAAGCACTTTCGGTTTTAGAGCCCCGGGCAATTAAAAAAAAAATGTCAAGTGGCTCAACTAACACCAACACGCAGGTAAGTTGAGCCAAGACGTTGGGTTAGTTGAGCCATGCGACATAAATCAATTTGGGGGGGCTGACTCCCCCATCCCAAAAGACACACATAAACACACACCCACACCCTCACATACACCAAATCACACGCATGCACGCACACATTACGGTTACTTTTTGGTGCATTTATTTATTTTTTCCTATTTTCGCAGGTACATCCTTCATAAATAGTCTTGGGGTATGACAGATGCTTTTTTCCTGTTTAATAATGATAACAAAATAGTTAATTCATGTCACACGCCATACAAAACCCCAAATATTCTTGTCAAAAATTTTAACCCATGTAGTAATAGGCTCAACTTACCCCATCAACAGCGGCTCAACTAACCCCACAGCTTATTTTTTTACTAATTGGGGTGGAAAGTGAAATTCTTACTAGACACAAATCTAATGATATGGTTAAATTTATATACAATGATACTTCTTTCAACTGTAGAATGATAGTCCGTTAAATATTTAGGGTGTCAAAAATATGAGCACGCATGTAATTTTTCTCGGAAGTCACTTTGACCAGCAAAAATCAAATTTTGTTGATTTTAACAAGCTTGCAGTCTGCACCCATGTATCAAATTTAGCATGTATGGTCCATCTATCATTATGCAACAATAGATGGAAGCATTATACATTTAAAAATGGTCTTGACCTATTTAGAGGGGGTGGCTCAACTAACCCACTGGCTCAACTAACCTGAGTCTCCCCTACTCCAGTACTGGTCCGAAAGATTCCATTGATATAACCAATTTGGACATTTTTCAGGAATCAAAAGTGTCTTCAACGGCGCCACATTCTTGTCAGTGCGCAACGATGAAATTTGACTAAAGGGACGTAGGAAAATTTTAACAGACCGGAAAATCTGTCTGATTTTTCGTTCAAGCATGTCGAAAGAGAAAGGATGAATATCTTCTATAATTCCAACCTAAGTGGCTCGTTGATAGAAGAGGAACGAGCAATAAACTTAGCGTTTTCCCCGACATATACAAATCAGGAGAAACCTTTGGAAGATCTATCCAGGCAGAACCTAGAGACGGTGGTGTGAAGGAGGGTAAAGCTAGAACCTGATGTCCTCGCGACCACTCAATTTAGAGACCCGAGGTTTGGCGTAGGGACTCTTAAGAGATAGAAAAAATAAAGGAAGTGATGACAGAAGAACCGCTGGAAATGACTATCCCATCGAAGAATTTGAAATAGCTGGTATAGCTGAAAAAGCTGGATAGCTGAATAGCTGATCCAAATCCCTCTGGGGTAAGCAGATACATTACCCCGCTCGAGTGAAGAGTATGAAAAACGGTATGAACGGGAGAAAAGTTTTTCTCGGAACCCACAGAAATATTACCGTTCGGAAGAAGGTTTTACTAGTGGATACACACCTACTCCCTTAAGGTCGAGAGGAGCACATTCGTCACATCCTGTATGCTCGAATTGACTTCTTGATAACGGCTGAATATAAAAGGAAGACGTTTCAGGTGTTCGCAGAGTTAGCTTCTAACCGCTGCCTGTTATGCTAAAACTCACACCACGGCAAGTGTCTATAGGTTTCTCCGTTAATCAGAGGGAGACGACAAACATCGCACCAAGCTCCGCAGGCTGGGTAGAGGGAGTAGTGAGATACCGTCGACTCCTATCCTATAACCCCTTGGGGGACTGAGCCCGATTATTCGGGCGAAGGTCTATGGAGAAAAGTGTGTTGTACCAAATTTATCGCTCGGTCTCCAACAAGTTTAATACTTCCTAGGTATGAAACAGGAGAGAAATACTACCCGACGAAGAACAGCAGAGGAGTTCGGTCAGTTCCGGAATTGAAACGACTAACCTGTAAGTAAACCCAAAAATATCTCCTTTATATATAGCTAACCTAACTCAGAAAACAGAAGATCTTTACTGACTTGAGGAAGTCCAAATCTGACGCAGAAGTCAAACTAGAGTCGGACCTTGCCGACTCAAGTCATGTGAAATCCTTATGAAAACAGCGACACTGCTGAGTGAGTCACTTATAACGTCGTGGGAAAAAGGAAAAGGTTTCTAACCACATTTATTTTCCAAAATCGGATGTGCGTAAGCGGGATTGAACGCGATGTTCTCGTTGTTGCATCAGAACTAGTAGTTTGAAAGTGCTACTCAGCTGCTCTAGCATGAGAGTAAATTCCTCTATGGCGTAATGAAAAAGTAAAGACATCATCCCTCCGATGCGTACTTTCAACCTAAACGTGATCCGCTATAATCTTGTAAAAGCTCCTTGAAGTGAGGTGAAGAACATTCTTCCACCTTCAGGCTCTCCAACGTCGGTGAGATAAGAAGGTTCTCGAAATTCCAATATCAAACGAAGTCAAGGTAGGCCTCGGATTAATGGACTACCCTCCTATACTGTGAAGCATATGCAGCTGTCACATATTATAGTTGTTAGAGAAACGGATGCGTGCTCCCATGTCTTCCCTAGGAAAAAAAAAAAAAAAAAAAAAAAAAAAAAAAAAAAAACAAAAAAAAAAGAAATGCTGAACTTTTTCCCTTAAAACCGCCCCAAAAGGAATATGAGGTTTAATTTTCAGTAGAAAGGAATTCTAGACGGAGGCGGACTGAAATTCAGGCTGGAAAAACTCAAGAGTCGAACATTGAGAGGTCACGTTAAAAGTCTGCCAAATTGGGAACCTGGACCAACAACTTCGATAGCCAACATGACATCCTTAATGTAATAACACTTAAAAACCTCCTCAACGCGATCCAAGACTCTCTAAGTAGATCGGAAGTTCTACTATCTCCAAACTGGGTCTCATCAGATGATTTGCGGTGTCCGGTTGAGTCCCTAATACATGGGAATCAACTCTTAACTCAATCAACACATGATGCAGTTTAGAACTTAAAATCTGTTGCTGGTCCTCCCAACTGAGACTACGTGTATCGAGTCTCCGCTTTTGGGGAAAGGAATGTAGAAATTAGACACAATTTAGGGTAGATTGTGACTTTCTCGATTTCTTCCTTTGAGCTATGTTCCCGGACAAGGGACCCGTTAAGTGGTTTGGGTGGATGACTCTTGAAGACATCCCTGGATCGAGGTTTCTCAAAGTCTAAAATGAGACCGAATCTGATTGCCGAAACGATAATAATCGTTTGAGATCGGAAAACAAATAGTCGTTCCATCGGACCTAAAATTTTTCAAAACGTAGGTGGGAGGTCACCTCAGGCGTTTTCCTCCCATACTAAAAAGGATGAGAGTTCGAAGCGGATCTGAGCTACTCCCATCCTGACTTCTACCCCACTGACCAGTATGATTTCCTCGACCCGACTGTTGTGATGAAGAGTGTTATGTCTGATCCCCTTGCAGACGGCTTATCAGTTCGGTTCAGGAAAAGTGACGTGAGATTGTAATTACACGTTCAAAAAAGTAATAACAACTTGGAGGTTGATATCAAGCTTTCTAAACTACCCTAAGCTCTTTGCCGAATTCTCTGGCCTCTTGAAAAATTCCGACCCCACCTGGGATTGGGATCCACCCGGAAAGCCAGTCCAGTGAAGACTGGGGATAAGCCAACCATGACCCCAAGAATGTTCAGAATCTCTTCTTGTAGACATCTTGTCCCCTCTGGTGCGGGACAAAGGGCCGGACGAAAATGACCGTGATGAAGATTTTCAAGGTAAAAATTTTTCCTTGTCTGAACCTCGACTCCAGTTCTAATCTACACCTCCCTTCATTTAACTACGGGAGCGATCAGCCAGTTACAAGAGAAAACTTCTCTGATCATGAGATTCAATTAGTAGACCCGTATTTCGTCTGTTATCTCCAAACTTATTACGATAATGTCTGAAGAGTGGTCCTAGTTCCTCCTGAGTAAGGGGAATAAATCTCCCTTCACACCTTTCCTTCATTCTTCCTAGTGAGTTTAGGTTAGAAAACTTAAGGCTCTGATCTCATAAACTAATTCGGAACAGCTGAAATCTGGAGATACTCCGTTTAAATCCTACATACAGACGTATAGCAAAGCTCGTATTTCTCGACACAACTCCGTGAGTCCGAACTGAGTAATAGAACTGCTTCTGAAGAACTAAACGGACCCTCTATCAGAATAGCGCCTAAAACGTCGCAGACATAATCAACATCATCAAGCTGGAATACACCGATGGACGGCGATACTGTGTATCAAACACCCCCCCCCCCTTTTCTCTAAGATAGAGAAATTCTAAAGTTTCTCAATGCGGATTATCGAGAAACCGGAACTCCGAGAGAAGACGGTTCATACTCCCGAGTCAATCTATGTAGTTCTGTCTCCGATGGAAACCCTACCACGGAGTGGTCGGAAGTGAGGGCGCGACTCATACAGAAGAACTTGGCTGCGACAGTCCTGCCTCCGACATTATCGTTCCACGGTAATTACCGACATGAGGATTAACCCATACGAGCGACTCCCGGGTAACCTAATCCTGAGTCCCCCTTCGGATGGTTCCGAAATTCGCTTCGAACTCGCAGGAAGCTTCTATTTCCCCCTCCTAAACCTTGCGAAATCGATCTCCCTCGGGGAAGAAACTCGAACCATCAAGTCTACTAGATAGGTACTCTACCATATTTAAAATAGGGTCGATATGAAGAAATAGACCGAGAGGAATATCGAAAGCCTTGAAAGAAGAAATAAATTTTCTAAACACATTAATGTTCCGTGAAGAAAAGATATTTCCGGACAATCATGGTAGATTGACACCCTCCTGACTCATTAACTTCTGGATCGAAGTCAAGTCAAGGTGACCTAGTCAAAGGAATAGGGAAGAACCATCCATCCCAACCGTTTCATAGCGCAATCAAATTGTGGTGAAAGCGATATGGACATGATAGCTTGTTTAGAATGATCCTTCCCTTAAGGAAAAAGTGATATGAGGTTTCTAATAATTTTCAACCGGAGAGAAGTGGGACGTGGACGTGGACTCGACGGGAAAAGTCCCCACTTCTCATCCTTGTGCCAGTGGTAGTGAAACTCCGACTTTTGATCACGATGAATAACTACGGATTGCGTATCTGACTTGAATTATTTCCATTAAACCAAACCAACATGATCATTCTGTCTACAAATGACTCTGTCGGGATGATTTACCAGGGCAGAACCATGGGAAATCGATGTAGAGGAACAACATGACTGTAAATCGATTCTGACATGAATATATTCAACAGAGATCGATTTAGGTGAGATCGATATTATAATCGATTGTTGTCTGATCGATTCCTCGGGATCCGATTTGGCGGGATCGATTCAAATCTTTGATCGATCTGGCGTTGATCGATTCATCTGTGATCGATTATGTTTGTAAATCGATTTCCAACGTGATCGGATTGGTTGCTGATCGATTCAAAACTGTATCGATTATGTTGTGATCGAATTCAATCGTGATCGATTATGTTGTTAATCGATTTCATCGTGATCGACTTATGTTGTAATCGATTCAAGTTGTAATCGATTATGTTGTGATCGATTCAACTGTGATCGATTATTGAAGTGACCGATCGTATCGATAAAGTTCATATCGATTGATGTGTCGATTTACCTAACGCGATATCGATAACGATACCGATACTGGCTATCGATACTAGACCTATCTCAGGTGGCAAGCCAACCTTCGATCGATCTCGGATCATGTTGGAAAAGATCTCACGATCGATTCCTACACTTCCACTAGATCCGATGTCAAGACATGATCGTTAACGAAGTTGCCCTCCTCGATCCCCACAAGATCGAATTGGTGCTGCGTCGCTGGGTAGGCCGACGATAGGCGAACTGAACCCGTCCCCAGGTTCACATTACTGTCAGCTGACTCCCACACGACGACTTTCGGGGCTCGCGAGGCGAGTGTACCGTAAGTTGTGGATCTTACCCACTGCCACCGGCCCATACTCGCCCCGGCGGGGTTGTGAATCCCGACTTACCTTTCGTTTGAAACAGATGTAAACAGCTTTCGTTCCCCGTCTAACTGCTTCTTCCCCGTCTAACTGCTTCGCGGCCTCTATAAAATATGCAGAGAATCCAGACTTCGTGCCTTCCTGGTAGATGCGACTCTCCGATGAGTCGGCGATGTTTGAAGTCTCCGAGATACAAAAAAGGATGAAAGTCTTCTTCCCTCGGAATAAGAAAACACTCCATTTGCGGGAGCAAGTTCTCGAGGTTACTCGCTCGGCGGCAGCCGATGAGAAAAGAGGAAGTTTGTTGGGTATGTTTTGGCTGAGTGCCCTCATCATGAGAGGGCGCCCTTCTCACAGGGGAGGGGAAGATAGGAGACAATAGAGCAAAAGTTTTCGGGGTTAAAGTATCGGTTGGTTGGGCGATTCGAGGACGAATAGCAAAGTAGGCAAATATATCATTCTTTTGAAGTAAATCTACCTTGGTTAAATCTAGGACAAAGTGCCTGTGCCATGGATGATGTCAATCCCTTTACATCTCAGTCTAGAAGATTAGACCGCTGGAATCTGAATCCTACACAGCATCTTGCTTGTTTCTTTCTTCTCTCTCTTTTTTTTTTAGTAGAATATCCATCATGATGCCAATGTTTTTAGTCTCGAAGGCTGTCAGTCACTTGTGTTCCATCAGTCAAAATGAATATAGTATGCCTCAATTTTAAATGCAGGTTCGAGGACAATTACCCCCACCCCCTGAAAACTAAACTTACCTCCAGCCAGCAACCTTTTATCTTACCTTATGCGGCGGTTACAACTCGCCGTACCTTCGACGTGCAACTCCCTACGATGGATTTCGTAGAAAATTTGTGCAGCGTATGTACCATGCAGGCACGTTGCCTGTACGACGTGCAGGAAGTTTTTCCAATACCCTTACTACAGAAACGCAGGAATCGCAGAAATTCACCCACGAACTGTGCGTGCATTGTGCATGCAACGCAGGCTACGTTGATTGCACGTGGCCGTAGCCTGCGACGAGTTGTGTCAGCCGCATTAAGGGGCTTTCACAATTGCTCTTGCAAATCGTTTGCTATCATTTGGTCACAATACATGTATATCTTGCACACAATTGCAACGGTTGTAAGCAGTCACACCACCAATTGTGAAAGGGGCTTTACACCTTACCCAACCATATTTCTGGAGTCCGTTGTCCTGAAGGGTAAAGTCCCAGGGGTAGCTGGTCTGATACATATACATGTATGTTACATAAAGATTTTAAAAAATACAGTTCAAGCTTGTCTATTGTCTCCTGGTACCATCACACATTCGTAGTTGTGATGTGATCGCAGTATTATTATTACCAGCACATATTTGTATGGATGTACAAGTGGTATCATTGCTACCAGCAACATACCAAAATATGCATCAATATTGTGATTGTGGAGGGAATTCATTTGGAAATTACTGATCAAATATTTGTAATTTGGGAGAGAAAGACTTGATGAAAATAAATACAAGGAATTTCAAAAGAAAAAATGATCGGTTGCACCTGTAACCCTACAATAATTTTAATGTGAATATGTGAATAACAAATTTAATTAATTTGTATATACACGTAAGTCTAATAACACACACAAGTGCACTTTCGATAATTGAAAACAGTATCCCTCCATTAATTAAAGGTCAATTCATTCAATGCAATGACAATGTTGACCAAGATATAACAAACTGAAGCATCCAAAAAGTGTTTGGATTAATCTACACAATAACAAGCCTATCCATTGACAGACTATACCTATCATACACATTGTGTACACTCCCACTATTCAAATATGAAATATGACTCCTTTCACACTGAAGTGGCGCTATACAGAGAATTCACCACGCCTCGCTGCATTGATCTTTGTACAGAATCAATTGTCCCCTGCTAATTTTGTAGGTCGAAGGCCACAAGTCATTCATAAATTACTGAAAATCCTCAATTGTACGAGAACTACATGTTCAATGGATACACTAATATCTGTATACAAAGAGTCAAATTGAAATACTAGTAATTCTCCTTCCATACTACACATGTAGTTTAGACTCATGTATGATTATGTTTTTAAAAAATAAGGCAAAAAAAAAAAAACTGCTGAAAAAAAAATGTAATTTATGCAGTACTGTAAACTACTCTAGAAATAAATTCAACCAACAATACAAACGTAATAAAAAAATTGATAATGTTATATCTATAGCACATGTACAAACATGATTTGTTTGGCAAGAAGGTCCACCCTTACACTGGAATTAATAGAAGCAGTTCTTTAAAATGAGGAACACTTATTGGTACAAGTCTGACAAAAATCCATCAAAAAATATCAAGTTATGGATGTTCGAAGTTTTGATATTTTGAAATCAATTGAAAGCTGCTCAATGTTTTGTGTATAGAGTTAATTCTATAAAGTGGTGTTTTTCATAGTTTTTGGCAAGAAAATCCATGTAGATGTATTTCCTCGAGGCATATAAATATGGGTTTGGTTGTATGCACACATTTTCTTTCAAAAAAGGCAATTAATGGACTTTATAAAAAATAAGGAAAACAACTTGATAAAGGAACTCGCGAATGATACCACAAAATAAAAACTTTACAATAACTTTGCTTTCATTTTTATGGATTTTCTTCAAACTTTCACTGATATTCTTTCATTTTTTTTCTGTGTTCATTGAAACTGAATCAACTTCCAGATGCATTGACTTTTAAACAAACATTGAAACACAACGTAATAAATGACTACTGTACTCAATCACATTGCATCTTTCCTTTGGAACATTCTACAGTAGTTGAAACTATATTTATTGTTTGTATGTTCAGGTTTCAGGATAGGGGGGGGGCGCCACCGAAATTTTCTGATTTTACATGTTACAGTCAATGAGTGTGTTTTATTATTTGGGGGGGCACGTCCCCTGCACCCCCGCTGGAATCTGCCACTGACAATGTTTCGTCAAGTGTGCTCCAGCCTCACAAACAACACCATTGAACCCCAGATACTATCTCCAAAACTATAGGGTAAAGAGATACGGTATAGAAACCATACACACAGAAACTAATGCGGGTCTCCTGTCTCACATAGCTTAATTAATTGCTGTCGTAGATATAAGGACTGAAATAACATGTTAATTAATTGGTTTGTTTTCATTAAAAAAAAAAAAACTCTTGTAAAGAATGATGAAACTGGAACAGAATCTATCAGAAAAAGGAAGGTACTGGTAATTTTAACTTCATGATGAATTCAATATAATTATATTAATGTACAAATGTATTTTATAAACATATTACAAATACCAGGGGCCACAGAGTCGGGGGCTGGCTTGGGAGGAAACCCCCTGCCCCCCCCCCACTCTTCTTAACAACATGTACAAACGTTGTGTAAGAACTGTGAACATTATCATAGATGTGTAAACTCTTTAGCATGTTCACCCCCCCCCCCCCCCCCAACTTTCAGTTCAGCTAGCCCCTCCACTTTTAAAAGTGCTCCACATGTTTACAAAACCAAAATTCTCAATGGAGTATTTGCCAGATTAATAAATCACTTTGTTTGTAGCACTCCATTGTAAGAAAAATAGTGAAATTGGAACAGAATCTGTTTGAACAAAGAAGCTATTGTAAACTAATTACCAATTCATAAATAGAAATGGAGACCTGTACAAAACCAAACTTGAAAAATTAAGTACATGTATTCACAAGATATAAGTTTCAATATAGATCTGGCTTACCTATTAAAAGCCTTAAAAACAAAACGATGCCTGTCCTCATGTACATGTACCCAAATTTTCATGGGTATAAAATCAATCAGATGCTTCAAAATGAAAGTATAGATAAACTCTGTCGGCACTGGTTGACAAGAAAATTCTTCCTCCAAAATTCACCGGTTACAGAGAATGCATGTACACTATATCAAGGCACTTCCTTCTGCTGTAAGCGTTCCTGACCTAAAGTGATGGGCTTGCTAGCTATATAGTTCCACATGTACTCGTGATTTATTCCTTGTTTTTAGCGCGGTTGGATCCATGATGGAAAGGGGGTATTGCATAATATTTCCAGATTAGATTTTTTTTCTTCACACTATTGCAAACCCCCAAGATTTTTTGAATAGCATTAGACTTTGGAGCAATTAATCCCTTTGCATCATCTTTTCATTTCTCAAGGGGGGGGGGAGTAATTATAACTGAAATTTTCATGGAAAATATTAGGGCCTATATTCTCTTTCTTCAAATCTAAAATCATTGGTAAATATTCAGAAATTATATTTTCATTCTTAATTCTTTATTCCACTGTTCACTCATAATATTCCCATGGTATAGTTGTAACTTGTATTTCCGAACGAACACTGTCTAGAGGCATTGCATCATCAAAGTCCTCTAATAGGCCTATATAGCAGATTTTTCTGTGACAAGGAAGTATTAACACACTACTGCCTTAGGTTTTAGATTTATTCTTTTACCAAAATTTTGTAAATATATGGTATGGCAGGGGGACCAAATCTATGGGGGTCCTGATGCAACATGCTCTATCTGTAATGCTACAGTCACTTAAGTTTAATTACGTTTCTGTTGTTTTTGTCCGAATTTCATCTTTTATTCTATCATTTCTCATTCATTTCTTTGTTTTATTAGATTAACAAAATTATCACCACTTCCACTGCTGACTACGACGGGAAGGCATCCCTGGGGATCCACAGAAAAAATTAATTTTTGGACGCAACGCCAGACTTAACTTAACATAAGTGTCTGTGTGACTGTAGCACAATACGGGATCACTAGTTAATTGCTGACTTAGACCTGCATTAGGCAATGCAACACTGTATAGGCCTACGTTACATAATACAGCTTTGTAGCTGATAGGGACAGATGTGAATGGTGTCACTAAAGTCACCAATATGGATCAAGACTAATCTAATCCTCCTGATCCAATTAAAATTAATGATGATAATCCCCTGGTGATAATGATTGGATTAGGAAGTCCTGTTTCAGTTTGTATAATGATTAGCCCTTAATTGGCTTCTCTTAATGACTATGACATTCACTTTCCAATACATGCATCAATTTAATGGATTAATTATGTTTTTTAAAGAGATTAATTTCTTTATCCTTTGTTGTATTAATCAGAACCCTCATTTTATTACCATGGGCTATAATATGCTTATGACTAAGAAAAATAGGGTACAGCCCACAAGACCGACACCCACGAGACCGACGACCCACGAGTCCGACAGTAAAGTAAATAGGCCAGCGAGATTGACTATAAACAATTTAGGCCCACGAGACCGACAGCCCACTAGACCGACACTAGATCAAACAGGCCCAGGAGACCAACACTACAACACTATGACCCACGAGACAGAAAATTCGCAATGAAGGCCACCGACATCGACGGTAGAGCAAAACAGCCCACGAGACCGACATTACATGAAGTATACCCACGAGTCAGAAAAGGGACGTCTAAAAGGCAAGAAAGAGGTGGAAGAGGAAAAAGAGACATCGGGCAAGGAGCGAGGAAAAAAGCGAAAAAAAGGAAAGAAAAAAAAAAAATGCGGCGGGATGGAAAGGGCAACACAGAGATAAATGAAGTGCCGGGGGGGGTGGGCATGGCCCGATGCCCGTGATTACCCCTGGATATTCCTTTCTGTTTCGTTTTTCTGGGCCTAATTGAAGAAAACGTACGATGGTGGGCTTATACATTCATGTATGTCGGGTCTCTGGCTGTATTTGCCTTTCTACCTGTCGGTTCTGTTGGGCCTTATTTGCGAATTTTCTGTCTCGTGTGGGTATATTATTGTGGTGTCAGCATTAGGTCTCGTGGCCGTTGTTTCTAGTGTCAGGTCTTATGGGTCGTTTATTTTGCACCCAGCGTCGGGTCTAATAGGCCTTTTTGTCGTAGTGTCGACTAATGGCCATCCGGTTCTCAAGTGGGTGTCGGCCTTGTGGGATGACCCCGAAAAAATAAGGTGCATTTATATTTTTTTCAAGGCAATCACATATTGCCGATGTATGTATTTTATGTTTTTGTGTATCGTGCCATAACCATTATTAAATACTATTATCATTACATACAGCGTAAAAATATGTACACACAGATGTGCGATGCTATAAACCTTTGCCTACCAAAGGAGTCTGAATATTGCCACAAATTAATCAACCATTGTAAGGAAATAATTAGATAGTAAATGACCCTGTCACCATTGGGCGAATGCACGGCTAATTGCTCCATTTAAATCACTCATACTCCATTCATGCCACGAGCGTTTAAAACCCTGTAAGATAAACATTGTAGTACTGGTAAGACTTTATCTAATGTCATCAGAACTTTAATTGGAGACAAATTGACGGTGATAAAAATGACAATTGTGATTTATAATCTTCCAAGATTGATACACAGCTGCATTTCCTGCAGCGTTATTCACACTCTGTTTTTTCTTCTATTTCCTCTTCCTTATGCATTTCTTCATTTTCCTTCCTTCTCTCTCCATTTTCTTGTTATTTCTTGTTTTTTCCTTCTTCTCTTCTCATTTCCATATTCTTTCTTTGTACTTGTACATATCCCCTCTGCAAGACATTGGGAATCTGAACATTCCCTTAAACCATTATGTGCAAATTTGATAGTCAGTAGTAAGATGTTACAAATGAAACAAGATGGTTTTGAATTAATGGCTATTGGTCTATGGCTGCATCTTGGCATTTGCAATGCAAATCACCAGTGAGCGCGACAATACCCGCTTGCCCGCTTGGCCCGGGGCAGTGAATAACAGCGGCGGGCAAGCAAAGTTCAAAAGTCACTTGCCCCGATCGGGCCAGCGATAATCAGCACGAGCGTGTTGAAGGCGCATTTGCAGCCAGCCCAAGGGCCCAGGCATCGTCGGTGTTGGGTGAATCAGCTATTCAAACATTTCCCCTAACATTCACCTCAAAACACAACTAAAGAGTTATAAACAGCAACTAGACAAACATACTATACACAGGGCTCTCCCTACTGTAGAAAACATTACCTACATTGAAATGATAAATCCCTAAAACTTTTGAAATAAGCCAATTTGTTATTCTAAACCATCTCTGCCGATCTTGCACTGCAGAGCTTCCCGATGTATGTGCTAGTCTTAACACTACAGGACTCATTGTATATTTATAGATGAGAAATTATTAAAATTCGGATTATTTTCTTTCTTACCTTTTGTTAAGTTCATTTCAATGACTATTTTTCTGCTTTGTTACATATACAAATAAAGATAATTGGCCATGAAAATTTATTTCCTAATTTTAATTAATATTTTTAGATATTTTTTTTTTTTTTTTTTTTTTTTTTTTTTATAGATCCAATTTAGTGGTGCTATTTGGTCTTTTAGGCTCTTTGTCAGTGGACATTTTGAGATGATATTGCTACTAAAAAATATCTTTGAAACAAAGAAAATGAAAATAAAATTTGGGCAAGTGTTTTTTCCTCTCGGCGCAAGCAAAAAAAAATTTCACTTGCCCAACAGGGCAAGTGAAAAATAAATTTTTTGTAGCGGCCTGAAATCATGATAAGATTTCTTATCAATCAATCTCTTGACAGATTCGTGACAAATATCGGCATTTTCTCAGCGTAATGGTGCTAATGTGATGATGCTTACAGCCGCAGATATACACAAAAACTTAAATGAAGTATAAGAGTATTACGGTAGGCCTACATTGTGGAAGATATTTTAGGCCCTATACCAAAACTAAAACATATTCAGTTAATACATTACATGACCAATACAGAAAAAGAATGGTCTTTTATCATACTAAATAAATACATGTACACGCTTTAATGCGACATCCCTGAATTTTCTTAGTAACGGAATGTGTCAAGGTGTTTTTGGTGAGTTTTGTGGTTTAATTCACCTTCTAATCCTACCATTGTCATCCCTGAATTCACAGTCACAAGGTAGCTTTCAACTAAACAAGGAAATTGCATTAATAGTAGGTCACTGAACAATTACTCATCCAAAACATTAAAATCAGCTACAGTGAGCTACAGCATATGTGTACTAAATTATACAATGTATGCTCTGTCTCTAGGAAAAATTCCTTCTTCCAAGGAAATATAACAAATTAGGTACTTTTTTTTCTTACACAAAATTGTTGTTTCACAGCACTTACCATAAATTTTCATTTTGGTCTCTGTAAAATGAAAAAGATAATAATCATAGGAACCTTGAGCAAAGAAAATGGGATTTCATCAGGATTCAAACCTGAGACTTCCAGATTGCATTCTACCGACTGAGCTATGGAAAACCCTATGTCGTGTTCCTCCCAGAAAACCCTTAACTTTCAATGCTGCAGTGGTCAGCAGCTATAGAACCAGACATATATCCAAATAATAGGTGTCAACTTTAAGGATAAATGCGACGGATTATGGTGAAGTGATGCAGATTTTTTAATATAAGTTTGAACAAAGAGGGAAAGTTTGCCATAGCTTAGTCAGTAGAGTGATGTCTAGCAATCAGGAAGACTCGGGTTGGAATCCCGGTGGATTCCATTTTCTTCGCCCATTTTTGATTATATATTTCTGGTCAGTTTTCCTTTATGGCCATGTGTTTTAAACTGGGCCCCCATATAGGTGGTGCCGTTACATTTGCGCGACAAGCACAAACATGAAAAATGATATAAAACGTTTTATTGGTGAATTACTGGCTTTTTAGAGTTTTTATGTGTAAATTTGTTTCAGTTAGTTTGTCCATTTCATCCTCATTCCTTTAATGAATTCGATACATGATTTTAAGATTGAGTAGAATACATTAGAAATTATATCGATTATGATTTGGTTAACATCGATAACAATTTTCTTTAGATTTAGATAGTCTTCCTTAGTAGCTCAGTTTTTTATTTTGCTTTTGATTATTCTTCACCTTATTCATGGTTATTCAAAAAGTATGCATTGTATGGTTCATTGTGTCACATATACATGATAGCCCTATTCTAAGATTTTCTCCTGTAAATGTATCGCATTACATTAATTTATAGATCAGGATATGGCTATAAATGTCAAGTATTATAGTCGTAGCACTTTCAACATTGATTTCTCCTAGTTTTATTTTCTTTAGTTTCTGGTATCTGTTGACCAAAATCATGGTCCGGGTCAGAACCCTTGCATTTTCATTATAATATTGTGATTGTATGCTATTATTTGGTTTGCATTAGTAACCTTTTGCTTTTATTCGCTTTTGTTTTATGTTAATTTGCAGGATATTGTTAAATTTTTCTAGATGTATTTGAAGTAACAGTTTGTGGCTACCGCACAGGGTCAAAATTTACTTTTAGTTTGCTTACACAGTCTTTTTCCATTTCGCCAAGACATTTGGTTGATGCAAGAGGATGCAATAGCAGGAAACAACCTCCTTTTGTTCTATTTTTATTGTGCCTCTATTCAGATCGTGATATATGCGATGCTGGCTGAGAACAGAGGGCCATTAACTTCATGTGCCTTTACGGTAGTTTTTATTCAGCAGACTATTCGGCTACAATTTCTAGGCCCCTCAAAATGTGGTTGTGGCTAGTCATCAGGTTGTTTTATCATGAATTCATCTATCCTCAGATGTGATTATGCGCAGACATCGTCTAAGTCATTTGCACCTGCATTAGCGTCTGTGTAACGGGGGTGGGGTCCCCTCTCCCTACCAATGATTTACCGGCGAAATTCCTGCTTGTTCCTGTACAGGGACGCTTTGACGTGGGGAACGAAATGGCATGATATGGTATACGCGATTCTACCAGAGACTCTGGCTACTAGTACTAGTCAGGGCTTACCCAGATGGCTATGTAAACCTCTGCGGTCCATCCTGAATACTGTTACTCTTCGATGCGACAATAGTATTTGAATATATATGATTTCTTTTTATTAGTATTAATTTCCTGAGTTAGTTTGTCTTATTTGGTGGCACTGCGTTACTAACTAAGATATTTGATAAATTGAGATCTGCGATCCTGCTTGATTTAGATGTGCTTAGATGTTTACGCAAAATGTCAATTTGGAGAGTTGTCAAGTTTGTGGTCTTGTGGCAGAAAGGAAGTTATAGTTTTACCCAACCATGGTGTTGCTTCTCACAGCGAATTTCAGATTTGACTGAGTGAAAAGGGATGTGTCTCATGAGGGATTGCAGAAGAGACGAATGGGGAAAGAGATATGAAGAGGATTAGTGTAATTAATGAAATAATAAGAGAAAGTTGACAAAGGGCCATTGCGTTATGAGGTGGGGCCCTTTTCTGTTTACACCAGTTTTCCAAGGACGATGTACAAACGTTTATTTTCATCTATTATTCTTCTTACATTGACATCTTCTACCTTAAAAGTATCATATCTGACAAGGAATTGTGGGTGGGAATCCAAGAAATCTATCAAGAAGGGGATATGGGAGTCTAAGGTTCAGAGGCCATTTGTCGAACGGTGGAAAGTACCGAAGGAAAGGTCCCTTGGAGTCACACAATTTACACCCTACATAACAGACATGGTATTTGAACTCATGCCAGAGGGTCGACTCTTTCCACAATGTATAACTTTTATATTATGAGGTAGCCTTTTAAATAATTAGCAGCGATCTTTTGTGGTCAGGCGAAAATTTTTGATAGGAAATTTGGGTCAAATAAAATAATCAAACGGGTGTTACATGAGTATCTGAGTTTACTATCATAAACGGACAACAGTTTTTTGTTCTATGTTACCTATTTGAGTTTATGAGGGTTTGTATACTTGGCATACTTCCTACAATAATTATTTACAGTTGCTTATTTAGGAACATTAATTTGACTAGTTATGTTGGGCTTGCCAACCGACATGTGCAAGGTATATTGAGCTGATCTACCTGGTGATTTGTAAGCTATCAGCAAATGCAGTGATGTTCATTGTTAAATGTAGAGAAATCATTATTTATTTGTTTACGTAAAAATGAGGTACTGTATCGCTATGAAGTGTATTCATGCATTTAAATGGTTAGGTCCTGGGTTGAAATTCATGCTTACGGGTAACATGTCTCTGCAAGTGTGTTTTGGGTAGGTTTGATTTTGCTGTGCTATCATCATAATACTTCAATACAAATATGTACAGTTTTCTTGGTGTCTTGATGTTAAAACAATGTGGCATTTAGGTATGGTAGATGATGATGAACTTAATTATCTGTTAGGCTGCATAAATGTAAACTCAATGTGCCATATAACTAATACGGGTGGTTACTTACACTGTTGGTGACATCATTAGAGAACAAAATACGACTGCGCCGCCACACCCCTGCGACCACATCTAGAAGTTCAATCCATTTTTTACTGTTTTACATTATTCTTAAATTGATTATTAAATGGCCTATTTACAGGTTTCTTGATTCTATATTTGAACACACTGTTACTATGAATGTTATATTCCATTATGTATGTTAGTTTGTGTTTAACTGACTTTTTGCCAGAATTTATGCTTCTCTTCTGCTCGTCTCTCCCCACCGTGTGCTCTTCAAGTTAATTAATTTGTTCATTACTTGTAAATGGTGCTACTTGGTTTCTTCTATGTTGGTTATGGCAGCTCTATTTCTTCCATTGGTCCTTACCCCTGATTGGCATGTATAATTAATTTTTTTTCTGTTTGTGTTGTCGTGCATGAACGGCACACCTATATGGGGCCGTTTAAACACATGGCCTAAAGGAATTGCCGAATCTTAATCAATGGGCGAGACAATGGAATCACGGGTTCCAACCGGTCTTCCTGATTGCAGCTATCTACTGACTAAGCTTGGCATTTCTCTTTGTTCAACTTTTTAATCTGTCATTCATATCCGTCGCATTTATCTTACAGTTGACACCTATTATTGATATACTGTTGGTTCTATAGTGCTGACACTGCAGATTGAGTTTAGGTTTTTCTGGGGGACCGACTTGGGTTTCCACTAGTCGTCGGTTAGAATGCCATTGGAGTCTCGGTTGATCCTGTTGAATCCTTTTCTTTGCCTCAAAGGTTCTTGATTTTATCTTTTTCATTTCAGGACCAAATTGAATTTTGGATAGTGCTGTGACACAATTTTGTGTTAAGAAAATTCAGTACCCTATTTGTTAATTTCTTGGGAGAAGGAGTTTTTCTAGGACAGGACTGTATTTAGTACTATGCTGTAGCTCATGTAGCTGTTTTTAACTGTTTGGTGGAGTATTGATTCAGTGACCTAGTATTAAATTGCAATCTTTCTTGTTTCGTTAGCTACCTTGTGACTAGTTGTTCAGGGATGCAATTGGTAGGCTTAGAAGTGAATTAAACCACAACTCACCAAAACACCTGGGACACTGTTACTTAAGAAAAATTCAGGGATGTCCGTTAAGCGATGTTACATGTTGATTTATATAGTATATATAAAGTCCAATTCTTTTTCTGTATTGGTCATGGTTAATGTATTAACTGAATATGTTTAGTTTGGGTATTAGGCGCTAAAATATTCTTCCATATGTAGGCCTACCGTATACTTTATCTTCATTTTAAGTTTTGTGTTTCTGCGGCTGTAAGCTCATCACATAGCACATTTCGCTCTGCGAAATGCGATATTTGTCCGAATCTTGTCAGAGATTGATTGTAAGAATCTTATTATGATTTCAGGCGCTACAAAAATTTATTTTCACTTGCCCTGTTTGGGCAGTGAATTTTTTTGCTTGCCCGAGAGGAAAAACAACTTAGCCAAAGTTTTATTTTCATTTTCTTTGTTTTAAGATGATTTTTTAGTGCATATCATCTCATAATGTCCGACAAGGCCTTAAGACCAAGCCCACCACTAAAGTTTGGATTCTAAAAAAAAAAAAAAAAAGAAAAAATATCAAATCATTTTAATTTAAATTAGTGAATTATTTTTCATTACATTATCTTTTTTATGTACAGCGAATCAAGCATTTGATTGACATTAACAAAGGTAAGAAAGCTATATCCGAATTTATATTTTTTCTTTAATACATGGTCTGGTATGTTTAGACTGCATATGGGAGCTCTGGCGTGAGATCGGCGAGATGTTTTTAGAATACATTGGTTTTTCAAGTTTGGGATTTCTTTCATTGTAAGGTATGTTTTCTACGTAGGGGCCTTTGTAAGTATTTTGTCTAGTTTGTGTTTATAACACCTCTTTTATTGTGTTTTTGATGGTGCAATGTTATGGGGGACATCGTTGTGTGATACCCACCGCGATTCGCCTGGGCGCTTGGGCTGGCTGCAATGCGCTTAACCGCTCGATGCTGAATTATCGCTGGCGATCGGGAGTGCTTTTGAACTTTGCTTGCCGACCGCTGTTCACTTTGCCCGGGAGCGGGCAAGGGGTTTGTCGCGCCTGTGATTGCATTGCAATGCCAGCAATGATGCAGCCATTAATCAACCTTCTTGTATTTGGTACTTTTCCTATAATTTGCACATATGGTTTAGGGATGTTCAGTCCATGTCTTGCAGGGGGATTGTACAAGCTTAAAAAGTTATGGGAGAGAGGAGAAGGAAAACAGAGATACAAGAAATGGGAGGGAGGAGGAAATTTGAAGAATGATGGAGGGAATGAGAAAAACAAGTGTGTACGCAGGAATGCACGTGTATCAAATCTTGGAGTTATATTCACAATTTGTCTTTTTTATCACCTCAATTTGTCATTAATTCTGTGACTTAGAAATACAGTCTTTACCAGATACATGTTTATCTTACGGGTAACAGCTCTTGGGCAATGGATTTGAGTTGGATTAATGGAGCATTGCTGATTTCGCCCATGGTGACGGGGGTATTTACTTCTATTATTTCTTACATTGGTTGGATTAATTTGTAGGCTTTACTCCCTTTGGTGCGAGGTCGTTATGCTCACTATTGTGTACATATTTTTACCTGTATGTATATATAGTAATTTAATTGGTTATGCCGATACGCATTCATTCCTACAATGCAAATATGTGATGTGCTTGAAAGAATTGAATGCCCTTATTTCGGGGTGGTATCCGGCCGACCGAGGACGATGGCCATAGTCCCGCTAGACAAAAAGCATTGACGCGGGATAAGCCCTAAGCCGCTAGACAACAGGCCCACGAGACCGACCACATAATTACCAGGACAGAATTCGCATTAGGCACGACACCGCGTAGAGCAAAGCCCGGCCGACTTATGAAGTCTTACCCGTCGACGTTTCTCATTGGCCATGAACGGACAGGCGATATTCCGGGGTATCCGGGGACCGGCTGCCCACCCACTTCTTATCTCTGTGTGCTTCACATTTTTTTTTTTTTCCTTTCGACTTCTCTTCCTTGCATGTTCTTTTTCCCTCTCCCTCTTTGCCTTTAGAGTTCCTTTTCTGTCGTGGTTACTTCATGTTGTCGGTTGTGGCTGTTTGCTTCCGTCGTGTCGGTGGCTTCTTGCGATTTTTCTGTTCGTGGGTATTGTTGTAGTTGTTGGTCTCCTGGGCTGTTTGAGTGTCGTTGTGGGCTCGTCGTTCGTGGGGCTAAATGTTTTGTCATCTCGCTGGCTATTTTACTTTATGTCGGATCGTGGGTCGTCGGTCTCGTGGGTGTCGGTTGTGGGTGTACCTATTTTTTAGTCATAATTTATAGCCCATGGTAATAAAATGAGGGTTTGATTAATACAAAAGGATAAAGATTATTTCTTAAAATAATTAATCCATTAACTTAGATGCATGTATTGAAAGTTGATGTCATACGTCATTAAGAGAAGCCATTAAGGGTATCATTATACAAACTGAAACAGGCTTCTATCAAATCTATCACCAGGGGTTATCTCATTAATTTTTAATTATGGTCGGAGGATTTAGATTGTTCTTGATCCTTGGTGCTTTAGTGACACATTACATCTGTCTATCGTTAAGCTGTATTTACTGTAACGTAGGCTATACAGTGTTGTTGCCTATGCGAGGTAGTCAGCTTACTAGTGGATCCGTATTTGTGCTACGTCAACAGACCTTTGTTAAGTTAGGTCTGGAGGTTGCGTCCAAAATATTTTTTCTGTGGTCCCAGGGATGACCTTCCCGTGTAGTCAGCAGTGGATGGTGATCATTTTGTTATCTAATTAAAACAAAGAATGAATGAGAAATGATAGTAAAGATGAAATTCGGACAAAACAAAGAACGTTTAACTTAAGTGACTGTGCATTACAGATAGAGATGGTTGCATCAGCGATCCACCTGATTTTGGTCCCTGCCATCCATATATTTCACAATTTGGTAAAGAATTAAATCTAAACCTAGGCGTAGTGGTTATACTCTTGTCACAGAAATTGCTATTGCGCTATTTAAGAGGACTTTGTGATGCAATGCCTCTAGACGTGTGTTCGGAATACAGTTAACTATACCATGGGAATATTATTAGTGACGTGGAATAAGAATTAAGAATGAAATTAATTTTCTGATATTACGCATATTTTTGATTTGAGGAAGAGATATAGGCCTAATATTTTCTGAAATTTCAGTTTATAATTACTCCCCCCCTTGAGATGAAAGATGATGCAAGGGATATTGCTCCGAGTACTATGCTATTTCAAATCTTGGGTTTGCAATGTGTGAAGAAAAATCTATCTGCGAATTATTATGCATACCTTTCCATATTTGTCCACCGCGCTTAAAACAAGGAATAAATCACGAGGTACATGTGGAACTATATAGCTAGCAAGGCCATCACTTTAGGTCAGGAACGCCTTTAACGCGAGGAAGTGCCTTTGTATAGTGTACTGCATTCTCTGTAACGGTGATTTGGGGAAGACATTTTCTTGTCAGTTGCCGAGAGTTTTCTTACTTCATTTGAAGTTGATTGATTTTTACCATGAATTTGGGTAATGTACCATGAGGACAGCATCGTTATTGTTTTTTAGGCTTTTATAGGTACCAGATCATATTGACTTTATTCTTGTGAATATGTACTTTATTTTCACGTTTGGTTTTTGTACGGTCTCCATTTCTTATTATGATTGGTAATTGTTTATAGTTTCTTTGTTTCAAAGATTCTGTTCCATTTCCTATTTTCACAATGGGTGCTTACAAAACAAGTGTTTTTCTCTGGCCAATACTCTTAGGCACTTTTGGTTTTGTAAACATGGGGCACTTTTAAAAGTGAGGGGCTAGCTTGATGAAAGTTGGGGGGGGGGGGGGTGAACATGTAAAACGTAACATCTATGATAATTGTTCCGTTTCACGTTTTTGTACAGTTTTGTTAAGAAGGTGGGGGTGGGCCATTGGGGGGTTTCCTCAAGCCAAGCCCCGACTCTGTGGCCTGGTATTTGTACATGTTTCTAATATTTGTTATTATTATAATAATTGAATTCATCATGAAGTAATTACCAGTACCTTCCTTTTTTTCTGTAGATCTCTGTTCAGTTTCTCATTCTTCAAGAGTTTTTTTTTTTTTTATGAACACCCAATTAATTACATGTTTGTTATCATCCTTTATTAGACAGCATTATTTAAGCTATGTGAGGACAGGACCGCTTAGTTCTGTGTTGTATGGTTCTTACGGTACTTCTTTACCCCCCCCCCATTCAGTTCTGGAGATGTATCTGTGGTTCATGGTGTTGTTTGTGAGGCTGGGCACACTTGACGAAATTTGTCGTGGCAGATCCAGGCGGGGGTGCAGGGACGTGCCCCCCCCATATATAAAACACTCTTGACTGTTACATGTTATCAGAATTTTCGTGAATCCAGCCATGGAGTGACCAAGGCCCCCCCCCCTATCCTGAAAATGGAACTCAAACATAACTAAGTTAACTATTAGTGTTCAAAGGAAAGATGCATGTGATTGCGCTCAGTAGTATTATTACGTTGTGTTTCTGTTTGTTTAAAAGCATGCAACTCTGCGAAGTTGATTCGTTTATGACACAGAAAAAAATGCAGAATATCGTGAAGTTTGAAGAAAATCATATGAAGCAGTTATTGTAAGTTTTTTTTTGTGGTTTCATTGCCGAGTTCCTTTTCAGGTTGTTTTCCTTATTTTTTAAGTCCTTAATTTGGCCTTTTTTGAAGAACATGTGTGCTAACCAACCATTTATATGCTCGAGGATAATTACAGGATTTTTCTTTGCCAAACATGAACCAACTTTATGATTTAACTCTTACACAGAACATTGAGCAGCTTTAATTGATTCAAATATCAAAATTTTCTCATCCTACTTTGATTTTTTTGATGGATTTTTGTCAGGACTGTCATAGTGTTCCTCTTTTAAAGACTGCTTCTCTTAATTCCGTGTAGGGTGGACTTTTGCCAACTCCTGTTTGTCTGTGTATAGATTCCATTATCTTTTTTTTTACGTTTGTTTGTTGGTTGAATTTTTCTGGTGTTTACAGTTACTGCATATTACATTTTTTTTTTCAGCAGTTTTTTTTTTTTTGCTTATTTTTTACTTTAATGGTCTAATATGTGTGTAATGGAGGGATTACTTGTATTTCAATTTGACTCTTGTGTATCAGTTTAGTGTATCATTGAAGCCATGTAGTTTCGTACATTGGGTTTTCGTAATTTTGATACTTGTGGCCTTCGACCTACAAAATGCAGGGGACCATTGATTTCTGTCAAAGTCAATGCGGCGAGGCGTTTGGTGTCTCTGTATGCGCACTTTCGTGTGAAGGGTCAATTTTTATTTGAATAGTGGAGTGTAACATGTGTTGATAGGGTTGTCTGTATGGATGGCTTGTTCTTTGTGTGTTAATCCAAACTTGGATGCTTCGTTTGTTATCTCTGGTCCTTGTCTTGATTGAATGATTGCTTTATTAATGGGGGATTTGTTTTTTATCGCAGTGGCTTGTGTGTGTATTGATTACGTGTATTACAATTATTATGTTTTTTTTCATTAATATTGTGGGTTAAGGGCAACCGATCTTTTTTCTTTTGAATTCTTGTATTTTTTTATCAGGTCTTTCTTCAAATTAAACTATTTTGTCGTATTTCCATTTCCCTCCATCCATTGTGCTATTTGATGTTGCTGGTAGCTGTCCAATGTGTAATCCATACATATGTGTGGTATTAAAATCTGCGTCAATCAATATGTGTGATGGTCCAGGGGACTTAGCAGCTTACTGTATTTTTTTTAAATCTTTATGTATAATTCTTGTATCACAGTCCCTGGACTTTCTTCGGCACGGCTCCAGAATTATGGTTGGGTTAGTGTAAGCCCTTTCCATTGGGGATGGTGTGATGCTTACCGTGGCATGTGTGCAGATTCTGTATTGTGACCAATGTAGCCAGCGATTGCAGAGCTTTGTGAAGCCCTTAATGCGGCTGACACAACTGCGTCGCGGCTACGGCGTGCATCACGTCTGCGTTGTCACATGCACGCACGTTCGTGGGTTGATTTCTGGATTCTGGTTTCTGTGTATGGGTATATGGAAAATTCCTGCACGTCGTACAGGCCCGTGGCTGCATGGTATTACGCCTGCCATTTTCTCGAATCCATGTAGGGGTTGCACGGTCGAAGTACGGGGTTGTACCGCCGCCTAGGCTAGATAGTGCTGTGGAGGTAAGTTTGTTTTCAGGAGGGGGGGTTATGTCCTGCACCTGCTTTATTGTGGTCTTATTTTGACCTGATGGACACAGTGTGCAGCGACCTTTGTATCTTACTATGCGGCGGTTCACTCGCCGTCTCGACGTGCTCCTACGATGGATTTTCGTCGAAATTTTGTTGCGGTATGTCCATGCGGCACGTGCCTGTACGCGTGCGGGAAGTTTTTCCAATACTACTACAGAAAGCAAGGAATGCAGAATTCCCACGATTTTGCGTGATTGTGCATGCACGCAGGCTACGTTGATTGCACGTGGCCGTAGCTGGACGGAGTTGTGTCGGCATTTAGGGCTTTCCATTGCTCTTGCAATCGTTGCTATCATTCGGGTCACTCATTTATTTGACATTCAACGGTTTTGTAGCGTTCCCCCATTGTGGAGGGGCTTACCACTCTTAACCATATTTCTGGGTCGTTGTTGAAGGGTTAAGTCCCAGGGGTAGTGGTGACATGTATGTTACTAACGATTTTTAAAATCGTATAAAGCTTGTCTATTGTTACTCGGTACCATCAAATTGTGTGTGTGATGTGTCGCCGTTTTTTTATTCCGGCACTATGGGTATGGATGTACGTGGTATCTTGACGCAAAATTACCCAAAATATGCATCTATTTGTTGATTGTGGGGGTATTGGAATTACTGATCATATTTGTATTTGGGGAGAGAAAGACTTATTGGAAATTACTACGGATTTTTCAAGAAAATTGATCGTTGCACCTGTTACCCTACATATTTTATGTGATATGTGAATAACAATTTAATTAATTTGTTTACACGTAGGTCTATAACACAAGTGCACTTTCGATCCTTGAAAACGTTCCTTCCATTCTTAAAGGTCATTCATTCAATGCAATGCAGTTGACAAGATATACAAACTGAGATCCAAGTGTTTGGTTAATCTACACAATAACAAGCTATCATGACCAGCTATACCTTATCATACACTCTGTGTACACTCCCTATTCAATTATGAAATATTACTCTTTCACCTGAGTTGCGCTATAAGGAATTCACAGCTCGCTGCTGATCTTAGTGTACGTAATTGTCCCTGTAATTTTGTATGGTCGCCAAAGGCACAAGTAATTCATATACTGCAATTCTCAATTGTCGGACTCCATGTTCATGGAACACTTATTCTGTATACAAGAGTCATTGATACTAGTAATTCTCCTTCCGTAACTCACATGTGTTTAGGACTTGTTGCTTATGTTTTAAATATAAGGCCAAAAAAAAAAAATGCTGGAAAAAAATGTATGTTATGCAGTACTGTACACTACTCTAGGATATTCAACACAATCAACGTAATAAAAAAATTTGATTAATGTTATATCTATAGGCATGTCAAACTGATTTCGTTTTGCAGAAGGTCACCCTTACACTGACTTATAGCGCCGTTCTTTAATGAGGACTTATTGGTACAGTCTGACAAAAATCCAATCAAAAATATAAAGTTCATGGATGTTCGAAGGTTCTTTGATATTTTGAATCAATTGAAAGCTGCTCAATGTTTGGTGTATAGAGTTAATTTCTATAAGTTGGTGTTTTATAGTTTCTTGGCAGAGATAAATCCACTGTAGATGTATTTTCCTCGAAGCACATATACTATTAGGGTTTGGTCTAGTCAATGCACACATTTCTTTCAAAATTAGGCAATTAATCGCTTCTATAAAATTAACGGTTAAACACTTGTAACGCGCCTCGCGAATGAACCACAAAATACACTTTACCATACTTTGCTGTCGTTTATTATTGGATTTTTCTTCAACTGGGTTCACTGATTTTCTTTCCTTTTTTTTCATGTGTTCATTGAAACTGAGGGTCTACTTCCAGATGCATTTGCACTTTTAAACAAACATTGAACATCACGGTACTAATTGCCTACCGTACTCAATCCCTCTGATTCTTTCTTTGGACCATTCTACAGTAGCTTGAACTATATTTTGTTTGTCATGTTTCGTTTATATGACGATCGGGGGGTGGGCTTGCACCGAAACTTTTATTGATTTAAATGGTACAGTCATGAGTGGTTTTCTATATTATGCGGGGGGGCACGTCCCCTGCACCCCCGCCTGGGATCTGCACTGACTGTTTTTCGTCAAGTGTGCTCCGCGCACAAACAACAGCATTGAACCGACTATATCTCAACTAAAGGGTAAAGAGATGTACGGTAAGAACCACTACACACAGAACTATGGGGTCCTGTCTCAATAGCTTAATTAATTTGTGTCTAGAATATAAGGACTGAACGAATCAACTGTTAATTAATGCTTTGTTTTTCATTAAAAAAAACAACTCTTGTAAGAATGATGAAACTGGACGATCTATCAGAAACGGAAGGTCTGGTAATTTTGAATTCGATGACTTCAATATATTGATATATGGTTAACAAATGTATTTTATAACATATTAATACCGCGGCCCAGGTCGGGGGCTTGGCTTGGGAGGAACCCCTGCCCCCCTCCACTCTTCTTAACACATGTACAAAAGTTGTATAAGGAACGTGAACTTATCATAGATGTTGTAACTTTGATGTTCACCCACCCCCCAACTTTCATTTCAGCTAGCCCCTACAACTTTGAAAAGTGCTCATGTTACAAACCAAAATTTCAATGGCAGTATTTGCCGATTTATAATCACTTTGTTTTGTAGCACTCCATTGTAAGAAATTAGTGATTGACGATCTGTTTGACAAGAGCTATTGTAAACTATTTACCAATTATCATATAGAATGGAGACCTTGTACAACCACTTGAAATTAATACTATGTTTCACAAGATATTTTACGTCTATAGATCTGGCTTACTATTAAAAGCCTTAAAAACAACGATGCGTCCTCATGTACATGTCCCAATTTTTATGGGTATAAAATCATTCCGATGCTTCAAACCTGAAAGTTTAGATAATACTTCTTGTCGGCACTGGTTGCAATGAAAATTCTTCTCAAAATTCACGGTTACAGGAATGCTGTACACTTTCAAGGCACTTCCTGTCTGCTGTAGCGTTCCTGACCTAAAGTGATGCGCTATGCTAGTCTATATGTTCCCATGACTCGTGATTATTCCTTGTTTTTTTAGCGCGGTTGGATCCATGATGGAAGTGGGTATTGCATATATTTCCGATTAGATTTGTTCTTCACTATTGCAACCCCCAAGATTTTTTGCAATAGCTTAGCTTGGAGCAATTAATCCCTTTGCTCATCTTTTCATTTTCTCAGGGGGGGGAAGTAATTATACTTTTGGAATATGGCGTTATTTCTCTTTTCAATCAAAATTATTGGTAAATATCAGAAATTATATTTTATTTCTTTTATTTTCTTTTTTATTCACTGTTCATTCATATATCTCCCATCGTTGGTATAGTTGTTAATTGTATTTCCGAAGGACACTGTTTAGAGGCATTGCTCATAAGTTCCTCTAATAGGCCTACGTTATTCAGATTTTTTCTGTGAAAGGAAGTTATAAACACTACTGCTTAGGTTTTGATTATTCTTTTACCAAAATTTTTGTAATATTGGTATGGGCAGCGGGGACATCTTGGGGTCCTGATGCCTATGCTCTATTGTAATGTTCAGTTCACTTAAGTTTAATACGTTTCTGTTGTTTTTGTCGAATTTAATCTTTTTTCTTCATTTTCTATTACATTCTTTGTTTTATTAGATTAACAAATTATCCCCACTTCCACTGCTGCTCGACGGGAAGGCATCCCTGGGGTCACAGAAAAATTAATTTTTTGGACGCAGCCAGACTTAACTTAAATAGTGTCTGTGTGACTGTAGCACGAATACGGGTCACTGTTAATTTGCTGACTCCTAGCCTGATTAGGCATTGGCACATGTAATAGGCTAGTTACATATACAGCTTGTAGCTGGATAGGGAGATTGTGACTGGGTGTCATAAGTCACATTAATGGTCAAGACTATTCTAATCCTCCCTGATCCAATTACAATTAATTGTGATAATCCCTTGGTGGATTGATGGATTAGGAAGTCCTGTTTCGTTTGTAATGATTGCCCTTAATTGGCTTCTCATAATGCTATGAATTACTTTCCAATACATGAATTTCATTTAATGGATTAATTATGTTTTTTAAAGAGGATTTAAATTTCTTTTCCTTTGTCTGTATTAATCAGAACCTATTTATTACATTGGTGCTTATATGCTTATGACTAAGAAAATAGGGTACCGCCACAGACGACACCCACAGGACGACGACCCGAGTCCGACAGTAAAGTTAATAGGCCAGCGAGATTGACTATAACAATTTGTAGGCCCACGAGAGCGACGCCCTAGGACGACCTAGATTCAAGGCCAGGGACCAACACTACAACATATGACACGAACAGAAATTCGCATGAAGGCCACCGAATCGCGGTAGGCAAAAGCACTGGACCGACATTAATGAAGTATACCCCGGAGTCGAAAGGGAGTTCTAAATGCGAGAGGTGAAGGGGAAAGGCTTGGAGGAAGAGAGTCGAAAGGAAGAAAAACAATTTGTGTGAAGGGCACACAGGATATGAGTGGGGGGGGGTGGGCATGGCCTCGTGCCCGGATACCATTGGATTATTCGCTTTGTTTCGTTTTCATGGGCCTATGAGAAACGTGGACTGGTGGGTTCTTCTGATGCGGTTCTGGGCTGTTTGCTTACCGTCGGTGTCGTGGGCTTATTGCGATTTTTCTGTCTCTTGGGTTTATTGTGGGTGGTCGATCTCGTTGGCTTGTTTGTTCTGTGTGGTCTTAGCGGTCTTTATTTGCAGCGTCGGTTTCTATAGGCCTTTTTTTGTCTCGTTGTCGGATAATGGGCTCGGTCTCGTGCGTGTCGGCTTGTGGGTGGCCCGAAATAAGTGCATTTCATTTTTTTTTCAAGGCATCACATATTGCATTGTATTATTTATGTTTTTGTATGTATGTGATAACCATTTTCTATATTATCTTCATACAGTAACATATGTACCAGTATGTGATGCTCTAACTTGCCTACCAAGGGGTTATATTGCCACAATATAATCCAACCATTTGTAGGATTTTTAGTAGTAATGCTGTCACTGGGTGCAGGGCTAATTGCTCCATTTAATCATCATACTCCTTGCCACGAGCTGTTAAACCATGTAAGTTAAACTTGTGATGGTATACTTTTATCTATGTCTATCATGATTTATTGGACATTGAGGTGATAAAATGCATTGTGAATTTATATTTCAGAATTTGATACACGTCATTTCCTGATAGGTTTCACATTGTTTTTTGCTGGTATTTCCTTTCCTTAGTGATTATCTTCAATTCTTCCTTCTCTCCTCCAATTTTTTTGATTTATTTCTTTGTTTTTCTTTTTTCCTTCTCTTTTCCATTCTTTTTTTGTTAATTGTACATCTCTGCAAGCAATTTGGGACTGAACTTCCTAACCTATGTGAACTTGAATAGGGTAGTAAGTGTACAATAAAAGAATGTTTTTGATTCATGGCTTTGTCTATGTGATTTGCTTGCATTTGCAGGTGCACATCACAGGGCGCGATCAAGGACGCTTGCCGTGCCGGGGGCAAGTGAAAACAGCGGCGCGGGCAAGCAAAGTTCAAAGTACTTGGCGATCGGCCGCGATAATTTCAGCACGGCTGTTGAAGGCGCATTTGCAGCGAGGCTCCCAGAGGGTTCCAGGCATCGTCGAATCAGGTTGTTGGTTTATCTAGCAATCACGAGGGTTCCCATAAGCGGTTTCCACCTCAACAACACATAAGAGTGTTATAACGACAACTAGACAATCTTTACACAGGCTCTCATCATGTAGAGACTACCTTACTGTTACTATTGAAATGAAATCCTAAGAATATTGATAAAGCTCGAAATTGGATTAATTTCTCATCTATTCGTTCGTATACTGCTCACTGCAGAGTTCCCGCTGGTATGGTGTTCATTAAATACGACAAGTCATTGCATATATTATTTAGACTCGAAGATCTAATTAAATAATGGAAGTATATTTCTTTCTTCTTTCTTGTGTTCATTTCATATTTATGTCATGCTTGTCTAATATAAAATTTCAAGATTTATTTGATGCATGAAATGGTATCAATTCATCTTTTTAATTAATTTTTTTGATTAATTTTTTTTTTTTTTTTTCCTTTTTTTTCTTTTTTATAGATCCAATTTAGTTGGTGCTTTTGGTCTTTAGGCTCTTGTTCATGTGGACATTTTGAGATGATATTGCTACTGAAAACTATCCTTTAACACATTAAGAAATTGAAATCAAATTGGGCAAGTGTTTTTTCCTCCTCGCGCAGTAAAAAATTTCACTTGCCCACGGGCATGTGACAAATAAATTTTTGTAGCGGCCTGAAATCATGATAGTTTCTTAGTCTCAATCATCGCTTGCAGATTCATTTGACAAATATCGGTATTTTCTCAGCGTAAGGTTGTAAATGTGATGATGCTTCAGCGCAGAGATATATTCACTTATGCGTATAGAGTCTTACGGGCAGGTGGCCTTACATTGTGGAGATATTTTAGGCTCTTTACCAAACTAACATATTCAGTTATACTTACATGACTACAGAAAGATGGTCTTTTTATCTACTATATATGTCCGCTTTAATGAATTCTTCCTGATTGTTTCTTGAGTACGGATGTTCAAGGTGTTTGGTGAGTTTTGGTTTAATCCCTTATAATCTCCATATGTCATCCCTGATTCGTCCAGGTAGCTTTAGATCTAAAGTTATTGCAAGTATATAGGTAGGTTCGCTGACAACTTTACTTTCCCAAACATCTAAATTGAGATACGGGCTAGCAGCATGAATGTGTCGGTAATTATACAATGTATCTCGTCTTCTGGAAAAAAAAGGATATTCCTTCTTCCAAGGAAATTTAACATTAGGTCTTTTTTTCTTCAGGGCAAATTGTTTGTTTCACAGCGATGCTTAATTTTTCATTTTGGCTCTGTCATGGACAAGATAATATTAGGAACTTGAGCACAGAAAATGGGGACTTCTCAGGATTCAACCTGGTTTCCGATCTGCATTCTACCGAAGCTGAGACAAGCTTGGAACCCATGTCGTGTTCCCTACACCACAGAACTTAAACTATTCAGTAGCGTGCAAGCTCGTGTTCAGCTTAGGTTATAGAATACTCTAGTGCAAATAAATAGGTGTCAACTATTAGGATAATGGCGCCGGATATATATTGGTGAGCTTGATGCAGATTTTTTATATAGTTTTGACAAGAGTGGAAGTTTGCCTAGTTAGTCAAGTGAGTGCATGGATTTAGCCAATCAGGAGTACTCGAATAGAGTGTGTAGATATCCGGATGGATTCCATTCTCTTTATTCGACCCATTTTGTTATTATATATTTTGGGTTCAGTTTTCCTTTTGCCATGTGTTTTAAACTGGGCCCTTATAGGCTGTTGCCGTGTTAATTCGTTGGGCGATAAGCCAAACATGCAAAATGAGTATATTTTTTGAATCATTGCCCACTCTATAGGGTATAAAGGTTAACAATGTGAGAAATCTTCTGCCTATAACTCATAACCATTAGGAAGAAATCAATGAGTGTGCTATTTACGTAGAATTAACAATTACTTAAC
This sequence comes from Paracentrotus lividus, assembly GCA_940671915.1. NCBI lineage: Eukaryota > Metazoa > Echinodermata > Echinoidea > Camarodonta > Echinidae > Paracentrotus > Paracentrotus lividus. The sequence goes on along the minus strand of CALNVZ010002974.1, from coordinate 23,712,003 downwards.
TCTTTCGAGTTAGCATTTATTTGCGCATAGGTGGTGAGGAGGTGAAGCAATAGCGCAGTAGGCAGGGGTTCATAGGGGATTCTGTTGGGTCATAAATAGGTTTTTACATCATAAAAACTCTAGGCATAAGCCAAGTTACTTTGGGCATATTTATACGGGTGCTAGTTCGTATCTTAACAACAACTGTAGTAAACGTGTGGTTGTAAATTGTTAGATACTAAATTAGGCTAATTAAGTTAATTCATTTATCTTAATTTGAATGTAATCAGAAACTATGTGACTCTTACTTGTTTAGATTGTTCGGTCGTCAAGGTAGTGTCTATGTTACAAAGGTGGAAGTATTTAGTGATGCTAGGACATGGGTTTATTTATGCAGGGACCTACATGTGTTATTAGATATTCTGCTCATCACCATTTACTCTTTAGTGCTTTGTTTCTACACAAAGGACTGTTATAATGTATTGGTTTATTGATGCTGCTGCAAATTCTTAAGGGCCACCCAAAACACTATGTTGCTAGAGACTGTTCCTTCCTTGTAAGATTATGTTCCCACCAGCATTGTAGATCCTCATCATTTTAATTTTGCATGAATCTCTACTTCAAGTTGTTGTTAGGCATCGTTCTCTGAACCTCCTGCCTGCTTGAAGCGATCGACGGGTACCTAGTCTCTTGCGGCATGACTGTCACAGCCCAAACCCTCCCTCGTCAAAACCTCCCAGGCGCCATCTGACGGGGGTGGTAGAAAAAGAGACACACAGGTAAGAGATTACATGAGCAAATGTTTTTTTTTCTCGGCATCCTAATTTTCAATTAATTGTTATTGTCTTTACAGTTTACATTGACTACTGCATTGGTTGATATGCTTGGTATCTCACAGGTAGATTTCTCTGGCAGATTACTTGCAATGTCGGTTGGCATGCCCTCTTTGAACTAGATCAATTAATTGTTTTAAATAAGCTGTAATACTATTTTTTAGTAGTGGTATTTGCAGTATATTATGTACCCTGTATACTTCAATAGGTCTTAATAAAGACAAAACTGTGATAATTATTTTGACAGTAATCATGCATGTTACTCATTGTAAGCACGAATCTACGGAATTTCTCCTATCGGATACATTTCGCTGACAGAATATCCGCTACTCTGTCGCAATTTAATTTGTAATAATAAAACGTTTACCCATACAAGTTATCATTGTATGGAAGGTCTGTACTGAGAGTTCAATTGCGATGTCTTTTTGTTGTAGGGTGAAATTTTTGTTGGTCCATGGTGACCTTTTTCTGGAAGTACTTTTTCCACGTTTTCGACATATCTTGGCTCTTGTAAATCTTATGATTCCCATATCTCCTTTTCTGATTTTTTTGGATTCCTCGGAC
>CALNVZ010002974.1:23663137-23697080 GCA_940671915.1 Paracentrotus lividus | reverse complement strand
GTGCATCATGAACCGATGGAGGTTATTCCAAAGCATGCCTCTGGGAGGGCATAGAACAAGTAGAATTTCTTCGATTCACTCCAGTTGAAGATATATACTGTGAAAATTGAAGTAATTGACTATGGTTATATTGGTCGTGTGAAAAAATGCTGGTTATTTTGAAACACTTTGTAAGAGACTCGAATGGTATGAACCCGCTAGTCTTGATATAAAAAATGTCGTAGCTAGTGCTAAATATTGAAGCTGTATGGGTGCCATGAGACGTGGTAATGGTCTAATTATGTGAGCGATCAATGATTTGATAAGATTTGTTTTTCTATTGCAAATTTTATTGTTATTTTCTCCAAAGGGCCATCTTTTTTTCCCCATATATTTTGGTAATATTGTTTGTGAAAGTGAGACCTCTTAAGGTGTGCCTATTCAGGAGGAGGGTGAGTCGCGCGGATATTTCGTGAGTAGAAACCCCACCTAATATTTGAATAATGTAATGGGTCAATTAAGACACCGAATTCATCCGACACACTCCTAGCATTTCGGCAAGAATAAACTATAGGAAGAAGAAATTGAGTAAGTGACATTATGAGGGTGGGGTTAGGATATAACAAATGTTTATGTATAAAACAAGTTGAAAGAACAAGAGAGAGGGAGGAAGACAAGAGCAGAGCCATGTGTAGAAGAAAGGAGGAATATGAAAGGAAAAGGAAAGAAAGCACAGAGAGACGTATTAGAATACAACACAAGATTTTTGAAAGTGTGTCACACAAAACAATGGCGCCCAACGTTAAGAACGCATGGACCATATCAATGAGTACAATTTAGACATACATCCGTTACCCTGGCTGGCAACTTAGCCTTTTACAAAATTAATACATGTATCTCTTACTCATGTCTGGTGGTCAAAGAAACTTTATCATCACAAGGGCTTTTTGACCACAATTTTAATACCACATGCTGTCAGGAAACCCTTCTAAATATTGTAAGCTTTTCCCTCCTCAACTATCAGAAAAAAAACTTCTTTTACCATTCTTCTTTAGTGCATAAGGCAACAATCTCAATTTCAAGGTTTAACTACAAACATAACCTTCAACAATTCTGCGCAAACTGATGAACACTTCAAAAACACCATTTAAGTTCAAGCAGTTCAGAATACCTATGAGAATCTATAGAATATCGGGGACAAACGTAGTACTTACTTGGCCTCCACTCACACATCAAAAGGAAAGAACGATTTTAGAATGGTCACATGTAGGGCTTAATCACCACAACAACATCAGAGAACAACATCTTTATAAGTAGATCAGCCGTACCCCATAATTATCGAAACTGTAGATTTGCTGGACCCCGTTCGCCAAAGTTAACATAAACATTGTAACAATCAAATAAGGAAAATATTTGGTATTTTGTACATGAATTGTAACGCAGGTATGCACGAATCTAATCATACATATTTTGGCAACAGACGAAGCAACGAGAGATTCACATTGCCGATGAATTGTAAATCACCAAACTCTAAATTTTCCCATCACCAATAATATGTATTCATTTCACTTATTAGGAAATCCCAGATTTTAAAACATCTCATCATAATTACCATACATCAGCCTAATCTTTTGTGTCATGAATCCCATTTTCACTCAGCAAAAAGATGCGAATTATTTATCTGAAAGACTTCCCTGCAAAATTGGCTAACAAAAAATTCTCCAAATGACAGACTCTCATCATATGTAACGAAGGACAGGAAAAGCTCGAAAAATATAATAAAATTAGGTAGTGGGGGTATTTGGAGTATATTTGCCCACACGAAAGTGCGTCAGTCTCCGAATCCTTTGGCATCAGAACACGAAGAAATATGGCCGCAAGGTTAGGACTAAAGGTGTGTAGGGCTTTTGAAGATCATCATTTAAAGCATTCCACCCCCTCAGGCTATACGATTTCTCCTAGGAGACATCTTTAAAAAAAATGATAGAAATGGACATTTGCTTGACGCTTGATTGTTAGGCGATCATGGTGCGAATGTAAGTGGGCATTCCGCACTGAAGGACAATGGCTCTACTCACAATCTAAAATGGAGGTTTCCCATTGGCCTATATAGTGTAGGAGGCCTTCCCAAACAATTTTCTCAAACCTGCTTATTAATTCGAGTGTATAGTCTAACAATCTTTACTGGTGTCTTTTATGACTGACCCAAAACAATTATATAGCTCTTAACTAAATGTTGTTGATCAGTCGCAAGGAGCTTATTTAGTAGGGAAATTGAATTATTCAGAGTCCAGGGCCTTCCAATTAAATGATTATCGCCCAAGAGACCAAATTTAAAGCAGTAAAAGGTTAAATTGAATTTAAAATTACATTTCAATTGTCAACCTTTTTTTTTTTTTATAAATTTAAGATCTCTCAGTGAGTTTTCCCTGTAAATGATTGACATATCCCGATTAAATAGATTGTTAAAATTATTCTGCTCCTCCCCTTTATTTTCCCACTCAAGCCGCGCCCCACCATTCTCTCCTTGTACATGTCTTGTTACATGAACTCTGAAATTATTATTGTATCTCTCTATTTGCTCATTACGTACCGACTTTTAAATAGTTTTATGTAATTCATATAATCTTGGCTTTGAATGATTCATTCAGCTCCAAGCCATTTTGTCTCAAAAGTGTTATAGTTTCTTTTTGGGACGCAAGTTGTAATATTTATATTATATAAAATATTTATTTTTTTTTTTTGCGCTCTATCGCAAACATTGAATTTTGTTCCGGCCTTTAATATTTGGAATATTTGTGTCCCTATCTTATACCTTTTTTGGTGACCTGGCTATATGAAACTTCCACTTCCCACACATTCACTGTGGATATTTTTCAAAAAAAAGTTTTTGTCAACAATTAGCGCCTCTGCTAGTAGGATTGATGGAATTGTAATGATGCCCATTGTTTGTCAATGTTTTTCTCAAAGATATTTGGGCCCATGATTTTTTTTGTGTTTACGCTATTTACTCGTGATCAACAGCCACCTCAAATTAGTCCTAAAAACCACACCCAGGCGCATCTGAGGTGGTGGGTTGTTGTATTTTGTTTTTTCAAGTTAAATGTATACTAGATTTTATGTGGACAGTAGGCTTGGCTCTTGTCCTATGGGGGGGTTGAAAGTAAAAAGTGTGACTTCGTGAAAATTTCGGCAGATATTGTTACTATTTCATCCTTTAGATGCAGAAAAACAATTAATGAATTAAAAAACACCATCTTAGAATCCTAAAACCATTTAAGAATATATTATAATTTCCAACCAATTTTCTTTTTATTTAAGCCTTATAGATGACCAAGATTGGTACTCAATGGAGTAACCTGTATATATATTTTATTTGATTTATGGCAGGTTTGGCTGATATTAAGCAATATCATTTGGGGAAGACAACGTACAATACGAGCGAGCCCAGTAAAGTTTCCATGGGTGTAAAAGTAAAATTAATCAATTATAGAAGCCCAATCACAAAAATTGTACCTCGCCATAATACATTACGGTTATTCCTGGGATATCGATACACATTAGTGACACCACGTCAATTGACTAACGTATCTCTCCACACACGGCTTACTATCTCTATAAAACTGGTCATAATTTTCATCCTTCATCCTACTCAGCTAAAACTTTTGATATTGTGTCAAGATACCGACTAGTTGCTATCCACTTCTGAGGAAACATAGAATCAGTGCTACTGAAGTGAGCTGTGTTATTTCCGGTTTGTAGGTGGGGTCGTCCGGAGTGTTGGTTTGATTTTCCCCTCCCGGATCAGTTATTATTTAGGTGGTTGGGGTCTGTGTTAGTTTGGGGGTTTTTTGTTTGTGTATGTTTAGTGTAGTTTGTGTTTTGCTGTGTGGTTCGCTGACTGGTTCAAGCAGTTAATATTTAGTGGTAGTTGAGCAATAGGACAATATAATTCAGATGTGTCGTAAACACCAGACAGAATAACAGGAGAGAAATGGTGGGTGGAGGGGGGGGAGCCAAAATTTAACATAATTGGTCAACATTTCGGACTCACTGTAGATCTTAATAAAAAAATGCATGTAATTTAAATAATTAGACTTTGTTTATTTGTTCCATAACTGATGGGGCGCGAAAGATTCATTTCCGCTAAAACAAGCTGTCTTGACTTGAAGAATTAGTTAAGGCTAATATAAAATGTCATTTGGGGAAATGTAGTGAGGTACCACAATTAATTGCAAGTTTAGAAACTTGTTTTGGGTACCTATTATCAGGAGGAAATCCATTTTAGATTGTGGTGAGCCATGTCCTTCCTGCCATTAATTCAATGATCATATCAATCAGTCACAAAGTCATTTTGAGAATCAGGGAATCGTTCCTAGGTGATGCTTAATGAACTCAAAGCCCTACACACTGGTCCAAACCTTGGCGCCATATTCTCTCTCTGATTGCCACAGCAATGGGAGATGCCACTTTTCGAGAAATTTACTCCAAATACCATATTTTTATATATTTTCAGCTTTTCCCCTCGTACAGGCTTTGAGAATTTTTGTTGCAATTTCAGGATTTTTCAATGATATCTCTGTCAAGGTAGTATCTCATATTTGATTTTGCAAATAGTAGATTGTGGCCTCTTAATTCACAAAATAGAGTTGCGACGGCAGCAATTGAGCTGATTTTTAAATTTTCTTGTGTTGTGCATAAGCCTACATGTACATTCAATTTTCTTTCCTTTGATTGGAGGAGCAAAGTACTACTGTTTTGTTTCGAATAAAGTCCGTAGCTTGACACTAATGTGTTTGTTCAGTGTGGCAGAATTTTGAAGCTATGTTTAGTAACTTGAAATTGCGAATGACAGGATGACAGAATTTTTTGAGAGGGAAAAGCTTAAAAATTTTGAAGGGGTTCTGCAGCAGTGAAAGTGGGTAAAAGCCTTGCTGATGTAAAGTTTGTGACCAGACTGTAAGGAACATGTATGTATTTGTAAAAGCCTGTGCAGCAGGGTCGGTGTAGTTAATGTCATCATTTGATTGGCATGCGTTTTAGTGGCCCAGATGTTGACACTACTCAAATTTGTACTAATCGTGCTCCATTTCCATGAAGTGCTTTAACTTTATAAATTTATATTAACCCCCACTCCACAAAGTATACATTTCTGGAAGCTGAATGTGAGGAGTTCGGAAATGCGCTTAAAATTACATAGGTGGCGCCTTGAAAGGTATGACTCTAAAGCCTGAATCATGAAGATGGCTTTGGAAAAAAATTGCAAAAATATTCTACCGTACATATTTTATTGCGATTTGAACTCGTGCACATTTGACTTTTCCAACATGTATAATTTCTTATTACCTTGGGAGAAGTTTTTGCATTTTGGTCCGGCTGGAAAAATGACTTAGAAATTTCAATGTTTAAGAAAATTACCTTGTTGCCGTGTTCTAAGTATTGTAACTCGCCGTTAAGAATATAGCATGTATAGATCTATATAAGTTGTAAGGCAGATAGAAGTACTAATAGTAGTACAACATGTGAAAGTCCTTTATTTAATTGGTAATCATTATTCCATACTGTCTATATAGGCCTTTATGTAAAGAAATGGTCCATTCAGTGTCAGGTCACTATTAGTGTCACCAACCTAATGTTTTATAATAACTACTATTTTATATGGATCAAAAAGGCTAATACAACATGTTGAATGTCAGAAGAGTGGGATGCATTATTTCATTTTAAAAAATCTCATCTCTGAACATGATTTCTCGTTTAAAAAACAGCACATGTCATATTGGTGCGACGGGCTCCTTGTGCGCAGGCCTCCTGCGGGCTCCTCTTCCTCCCCACCGACTCTCGTTAATTAACAGTTATTAAAGACATGATGAATTAATAAGAAAATTTAACATGTTTTTTGCCTGAATGAAGTTTAATTAAGACAATATTTCAGCTATATGCTCGTTGTTTATAGTTTTTTTTTTTTTTTTATTTTTTTTTTTTTTTTCCTTTTTTTTTTTTTTTTTTTTTAAGTAGGCCCCAAATTTAGAATTCTTCCAAATCCAAGGTAGTCATTTCACTGGATAATGTAATGTAAGAGTGGCAAGCTTCGGAAGCTGCAAGCGTATATTGTATCACAGGTTTTACATCACTACAACCTAGCTGATCATAATTAATCTATGTTACAGTTCACATAACAGTACGGTTGTGTAAAACAACGATACACCAACACTATGGAAAGTGTAGGATTACAGTAATAAACTCATCTCAAAACTGATTAGAGCATAGTGAACAATCATTAATGCTGAATACCCATTACATAGCCCTGAGACTCAGAGGTTAGCGTAAGACCACAAAATCAATAAATTACATTTGGACAATAAAGGTCTATGAAGAGTCGGTCTATCGTTCATGTCATTGTCACAAGTCTAGATCTTCTTTTTTTTCCAGAATTTAAAATTTGGGCAAGAAAGACACATGATGAACAGATGATCTTTACTTTGAGATGATACAAAAATTCCTTACTAAAATTACTATGACATAAATGTTCACTTCACACACACATTCAACGAAGATTGTCACCAAAGCAAAGAAATGTCTATTGAACATTTATAGCAGGTGCATGACCGCTACGCGCCACTTTCGCTCGGCAAGGCCAAGGGGCACAGACGGCGTGCATAGATAGCATTCTCATACCCTCTTCTCTTGCCCGTACACGCCCAACGCTCAGCGCTACCTTCGATTCACATTCGAGAAAAGCATTCCATCCATTTCAGGCACAGAACTCACAATCTACTTCATCAAATATTTAAACAACCTTCTCTAAACTACGAAAATGCTAGTCGAAATCTAATATATCGTTAAATTTTCTCAAAGTGTTTGTCTTACCGGTGAAAATTTGGGTGAAATTACGAGGTCCGAGTCACTCCTACCAACATCCAGGCCGACTAAGCTGAGCAGAGCTTCGAAAATATGCGCACGCCGCTAACGTCACAAAATGTGTGTGTGTGTGTGTGTACGAGCTTGGGGAATTTCCCCGACTTTAAACGCGGCGTGAATGTACTGGTATTGGTATCACACCCCATCCTCGCACCCCACACTCTCTCCGAAAACTCCTAATATAAATATTATGTTTTTATTAGTTTGCTTGAAGATGTTAAGGCCCTACATACTTTTGACAGAAATCGAATAACATAATATTATGATTCCTCTGCCAAATAGGCAACATTGATGGAACAATAATCTTGCAAAGTTACTTTGCTCTACCATGAATGGCCGACACTGATAATCACTTTTCTTAATATATACGTATCATGGTGAAAAAATTTTTTTATACATATATATATATATACTTGAAGTAAATTGGCTCCTCTAAGTGATTATCTGTTGTTTTGTATTATTTTACTTTCATTGCTTAACCATGCTTATCGTCGGATGTCAAATTGCACTGTGCATAGATTTTAGTTTGTAAACTTTGCAGACTCTTTGCCTAATGATAGTTAATCAACTTGGGCAAGCATATTTATAATCTCCGTTAACAATGGGTCAATATATGAAGCCCAATTATCATCTGATAACCTTGATTTATAGCTTTTACATTATAATAGATATGTAGGCATATGGTTTGATTTGTTATATCTTTCCCCTGATGGTACAATATGAGGACTAAAATGAACAACTTGTTTTCATTTTCTGTAGAAGTTTTATCGTTTGTGTTACCCTTCCATAATAATCGTAAGCTGCATTATACACTTTTCATCATAAAGGTGGAATATTTTTTTTTGGCTCCAGTGACATCATGTCGCATCGGCATTAATTTATTGAGAGTCTTTGTCACCGCTTTCACTTTCCGGGATCCTGGCTATATCTTGGACGTTCCCTCAACCCTTCCCAGGGATTTTCTTCCAAAAGTTTGTCAACCCCCAAATTGGTAATTTTGTCATTTTTTCTTATTTTTGGGGCCTCTTTTTGTTTACGCGACCCACCAAGACCCCCTCAGTCCTACCCCAAGGAACCACGTCTGAGGTGTAGTTTTGTTATTGTTTTTTAAGTTAAATCTAGTGTTATGGTTATAGGCTCAACTCTTTTGTCTAGGGGAGGGGTCACAATTATTTTGATTGGGCTTCAATATTGATTTTATTTACTTTTACACCATGGAAACTTCTGTCTTCCCCAAATTGTATTGTAAAATATCAGCCAAACATAAATCAAAATAAAATATTATATATACAGTTACCATTTACAATCTTGTCATCAAGGCTAAAAAGAAAATTGGGGGAAATTATAATTATTAAAGGTTAAAGGTTGTTTTTAATTCATTTTGTTTTCAGCATAAAGGTGGAATAAAATATTCCGAATTTTCACGAATCACACTTTTTACTTCAACCCCTCCCCTAGACAAGAGTCCTAAGCCTGTCCACATAAATCTATAGATTTAACTTGAAAAACAAAATAAACAACACACCTCAGATGCGTTTCCTGGGGGTAGGACTGAGGGGGGCTTGATCATCCGAGTAAACAAAAAGGGGCCCCAAAATGAGAAAATGACAATGGCATCATGGGGGTGGACAAACTTTTTGAAAATATCCCAGTGGAAGGTGGAAGAATGTTCAAAATAGCCAGACGTCCCAAAGTAGAATAGAGGACAAAATATTCAAAATATTAACAAGCCGGAGCAAGATCATTTGCTAGAGGCGAAAAAAAAATATATATATATATATAAAATACAGTGCGTCCCAAAAAGAACTATAACACTTTTGAATGGCTGCTAATAAAAATATATGATTTTAGGTCAATGAAATTTTACTGTTTTGAAAGCTCATTATCCCAACTATTCATATGAACCAAAAATGTCTGAAAATAAGTCATGCACGAATGAGCAGCGTCACCTTTTTATAAGCGGTATGAAATTAGGTGCGCAGGAATTGCCCTACCAATTTTGTATTGCGGAAAGTCATGTGGAGCTAATGATTGAGGATATATGCAAAATTACTGATAATTATGATGAGTTGGATTTACTAAGTGAAATTTGTCGAACTAGATTACATTTCATGATGGTGAACGGATAATATTTCCTATTACATTGTAACTTTCCAAGGTATATTTTAGTGAGGTTGCTCAGTGGGTGTTGTTATCTCTCTCTTTCTCTTTTCTTTCATCTCTTTCTCTCTACTCTCCTCGCTTTGTCTTCCCTCCTCTCTCTTCGTTCTCTTTCTCTCTGTCTCCCTTCTCGGCTCTATCTCTCCTTTTTTTTGCATGGGTGTGTTTTGACCATGTCATATTCATTGTCTACCCAAATTATCCGACTACCCCCCGAATCCCGGTCCTACACATTACCAATGATGGTTGATGACAATCTATCCACATCATCGTCACATAAATCAGCAACAGGCCCGACTAGCAAATCACTTAATCAAAGGTACCAGTCTCAATGTTCTACTAATCAATCAGCATGTACATCATCTCATACACGTTATTTCAAAAGTGATCAGAATCGTACCAGCATCTCCATCGGTTCTGCACCCATCCTGACTACCACTAACACACCAACGGAAAAAACTTGTAAAGTAAACTATGCTATAATAGAATATCACTTCGTCACTCATGCATGAACATTGTAATCCCTCGAATCTCACAATTCACTTAGCACCCCAACTCATATCATAATTGAATCCCATTATACCATCCTCAATCGCCATAGCTCACAGATGACTTTCCGTTCCATACAAATGTAGGCCAATTCCAGCCCTATATTCATACCCTTATACATAAAGTGAACGCTCCCTCATCTATCTGACTATTTTCCGGACTTGGTGTCTATAGAAAGTTGACATAATGAGCTTCCAGTACATGTAAATTCATTAAATGATCTAGGAAGATTGACCTCATATAAATCATTTTTTCAACCTTATATTTTATTTTTGCAGCAATTATATCCAAGCAAAGGTGCGTAACACTCCTGTGTTGCTCTTATATATCAGTTTAGGTGAGACGCCCTGCATATTTTATAGTTTTTTTTTATTTTTTGTAAACCTAAAGTATCAACGCGTGAGTTATTGTTACGGACAAGTGTAAATTCCTTGCACTATAAACTTTATACGTTCTTGTTCTCTTATTATTTTCCCCAGACGTCTAGTTAAATGGTATCATGACTTTATTTATGTCTTTTTATAAATTTATCTCTAAATATCTTAACATCGGTGTTTGAAATGTTTTCAATTGATATTAATTAGTGATTTTTCAATTGATTTCATAGAATCATTATTTATTCAATTTTTTTGAATACTTGCTACATACTCTCACTTTCATACTTCAATTTGATAATAGTATAATAATACTATAGTGTATTGTATATATCACTGATCATAGCTAGGTGATTATTCCTTATATATTTAATTGATCGACTATCGTTAGCTTATGCTCAGTGCTAATGCTGAGAAGGCGATAGTTGTAACACTCTCTGAGTAGAAGATGGTTTGAGATGTGGGTCTGTTCTTCCTTCTGTCTGCACCGTTATTCTTCCTGCAATCATTTGGATACTTTAGTATATCATCATTTACAAACCATCACTCTGCATAGCCTTAAAATACTCTATTTTCAAGGACTGATCTAAGCTTTTTGCCTTTTTTCACTACTCCTACAAGTTTTGTGTGTTAAACTTGTGATTATTTAATCTCTAAAGGTGTGTTTTATGTGATCTTACGCTTGTTTGTAAACATTCAAAGTCGACAAGAAATAAAAATCTTCAGACAGCACCCCTTTTTGAATGTTCTATGTGTCTTGATTTTATGAGATGGCGCTATATGATTATACAGATATGGTATATAGATGAAATGAAAATTGTACCGTAGCCCTATCCCGAGGCTTATTTTCATGCTGAGTCTAAACCCCTGGTATGCATTAAAACTGGGGCTCCTTATACATCATTATGTTAAATTTGCAGAGAAGGCTAGAGACGCCCCCCCCCCTCCGGCCCCCTCACAAAAAATAATGAAATGATTAAGGAAAACACAGCTTTATGATTCAGATACAAACACTTAAGTTTTCTTTTTATTGAGGCAATGATTGTGTGAGATGTCAAAAATGAAAATAAACTGAATAAGAAAATTTTATATGAAATAAAACTAATATTGAATAAATAAAAATTAAATCTTTTCAGATTTTTGAACTAAGAAGTAGCCCGGTTATTAAAACTCATTCTCAAAAACAAAAAATAAATGCCTATCACTGTTTTAGAGCCAAGGAGGTTCGTTTCTGATTTAAAAAAAAATGGGGAATTAATATGAGGTCACTCCCATCATGTGGTTAAAATAATAATAATAATATTGATAATTGAGCTCAAGAAGTGACATTTCTGACAAAATGTGGTACGGGGGGGGGGGCAAAATGATATGTAGGCCGATCTTTCCTCCCCATCCCCACACCTCCAATAAAAAAATTAAAAAATCTTGTTGAAAAGTTTCCTAACCATCTCTGTGAAAATGTCCTCATTTTTGACACGCCCATCTAATTTAAAAAAAAACGGCAAAGGAACGCCTGGACTTTAAGACTAAATTGATACATGCCATTGCCACGCGTGTTGAAATTTCTGAAATCTGTCTGTTGCAACCGGGGGGAAATTCTCGAAATACAGGTAATGTACACTCTTAAAATAGCAGTGTTTGGCTCAAAGAAATTTTCACTTATATTCTCAGCATACTATTTGGTAAAAATAAAGTGGTGAGTATACAAATAGCTGACGTTTTATCATGCGAATTGTGTGTTTGTGATGATAATACAGTGAATAATAAATACACAAACATAAGCGCGTGGGACTGAAATGTAAAATGTAAAATGTAAAATTGAACCTGTGTGATTGTTGTTGAGTTACAATTTGTGATCATGTGAGCTATATCCTCTAATAAGTCACCTCTCATCTCATATGTGTGCGCTCACTGTGTAAAAAAAAAAGAAAGAATGTGAGTGGATCGGAAGGATGGATTGGAGGCCGATGTCAAAATGAACGAAACTCCAATGTCTCCAGGCAGAAAAGAATGTGAGAGTTTGGACTTGGACTTGGAGGCTATTGTTTGTGACAGCAGCTGTTGTGTTGATGTAGCTGTTTGACCAAATAGTAATTGCATTGTGTCCATGTTGACATGAAATTTGCTATCTCACAATTTCGATACTAAACTCATATTAGCCAGGGATTAAGTTACAGGGACCCTGGAGCGTTTTTGAAAGTGGAGGGGCTGAACAGGCGCAGGCTGAAAATCACAAAGCTAATGGACATTTTTGCGTTTTGTACATGTTTGCTGCATAAAGTAAAGGGGCTGCAGCCCCCTTATCCCCCGCAGCCCCTGAGTTAGCGTCAATCACATCTTTTTCAGCTGGAATGAAACTGAGTAGGGGCCTGCATGGTCTAAGTTAGATCTAGTAATGATCATTTTTTAATAGAAACTGTAATTTAGGCCTTCTGTTTATTTGAGAAAATTTGATTCACAAATTATTGAAATATAAAAAGAATAAACCTTGTCTGAATTGATGTTGGTGTTGTCCGTTACACTTCAATTGCCAGCACACCAAAATTATTTGGGATGCTTTGCATGTTACCCAATTATTATTTTTTTAATTTTTATGCATGCAGAGTATATTCTGGAGAATATTTTTGCTGTTCCCATATAAGTAATGTATCCTTTTACAAGTTTGCATTTTCAACAACATTTCTATTTAAAAAAATGCCATTTTCTCAAAAGGGAAGTTCATCCTGAAATAAGTTGGTTTGAAAAACCCTGGAAAATTTATAAACAAAAAGTATGAAGCTATGAATGTCAAATTTTTCAGAAGAGTTATTTCAATTATTTTGTTAATATATTGTCAGAAAGCTCTATCTTTATATTAATGCATCTGTGAAAGATATTCTTTCATCAAGAACCATTCATGAAAAAAAAAAGAAAAAAATTATGGAATTTGCTTTTAGGGTGTACTCAACATATACATGTAAGAGAGCAGCTTGCACATGTTGTCACAAAGTCAAAACTTTTTGGAATTTGTCTATGTTATCTGATTCTTTAGAAGATGCCTCCCAAGAAGAAAGAAGTAGCACCTAAGAAGGTGTTGTTTGGACGTGTTGGTACATCCCTCAAGATCGGCATTGTGGGTCTACCAAATGTTGGGTGAGTCAGCATCTATTACGTCTCAACAAATACTTTTAATAACTAATGGTGGTATCTCACTTTGTGGAGATGTCTCTGCAACGGAAAAGAAAATATTGTCTCTGCGACGGATAAAAAGTATTAAAGACGTCTATAATACTTTTTTCAGACGGAGATGTCTCCGCGATAATTTTTAAAACTTTCTCAAAGCTGTTTCAAAACCATCTCAAAGTAGTCCCAAATCCGTCCCAGAGTAGTTTCCGCGATTCCCGCAAATCATGAAACGTGAGGGGACAGAGGAGACGTCTCGAAAACATCTCCGCGACAAGTTTCTAAACCGTCTCCAAGCCGTTTCAAAGTAGAACCAATCCGTCTCAAAGTACATGTAGTTTCCACGAATTGAGATACCATCATAAGCATTAAAATCTGATCTTTGCCCCCGTATGGATCTGCTCCTTTATACTTATAATATAAAATTGTGTTGTGAAATTCTAAAGAGCTGTCATTCATGTGTTTCAATAAAAGTAAAATTTGAAGCAGAAAAATCTGCCTTAATCTCATTTTATGTGCTTTGTTCACCCAGGCGGCACATCTCATGGTGTGCAATGTTCACTGATTGCGACAAGCAGTCCAGAAATTTATTGTGGCAACATGGCTATCATTTCAGGGTCACATACAAATTCTATCCCTTGTAATCACATTGTCACATTATGTCAGCCATCTGTTCTGATTAGCCCACCCTTTGGAATATTAAAAGAGAAGACAAACCTTGATTTTTTTTGCTATTCACAGAGTACATAGTGTAGGAATGCACTTTGTCTGATCTTAAGATGTATCCATCCCAGTAACTGACTTTTCTCTGACATAATTATATATTTACCACTTGCAGAAAATCAACGTTCTTTAATGTTTTGACGAAGAGCCAGGCTGCAGCTGAGAATTTCCCTTTCTGTACTATTGGTAAGTACATGACTAGACTTGAGTGCACATTATATTGATACAACTAACCTGAACTACTCATCAATTGTTTGAGGTGATATAATCTGTACTTGACTATAGGTTAGCTTTCAAACTCATTTTCTTTTATTGTCTCTAATTATAAATTAATTTTTCTTTCTTAAATAATGTTGATAAAAATCAATAATCTTCAATCAAAGTTTTGAAAATACACTGAAAAAATAAAAGAATCCTCAAAACTTTAGCATCAAGAAATTTTGTATATATGTAGTTCTTACAGGTTCTATGATTTTTATGTAGCAGCTCATTATCTTTATTAATTTCATGTGTTATTTTTCTCTTTCCTGCCACGCTGAATCACCTGCTGCTTGCCTTCAATAGAGCCTAATGAAAATAAGTATAATCATTTTGTTTTTTCTGTGGTACTTAAAAAGTATGGGATCTCATGTGAACCCCCATCCCACCCACTCCCATATGTTATGCCGAGTCATTTATATTAAAGGAATAAGCTTTCATTCTATTTTAAAGTGAGAGCGAACTGAGCAACACTCTCATTGACTGTGTGTTATAAATAGCTAGTCTTAATATATACCTTTTGAGATAACTATTACCAAAACAGTGTATAAATTAACCTAACATTCAATTTGAATTGGAAAACTAAAATGTTTTGAGCGGGAAAGTATGTGTTTTGATACTTGGCAACATAATTATCATGGTGAGAATTAATTGAGTAGTGAAAAGTGTGTTTTCATTCAAATGGGCCTGAATTATAAGACTACACTATTCAGGATGTTGCATTATGGGTTAGGAATCATGGCAGAATCGAGTAGTTGAGGAAAGGGGGTTGTTTAAAGTACGAAAAATGGACTTCCCTCCCCTCCTAGTATATCAAACAAAGACATCAAATATTGTTGCTTTGTGCAAAGCATGGTTTTGAAGTCCAAATGTACACAAATACTACATTAAAGTTTTATAGAGATCCTTGAAATTGAAGGTTGATTATTGAAGAGTAGATAGCTATATATTCTCATTTTGTATGATCTTGCATCAATTATCAGACAGATATCAGACAACCACAAAAATATCTTCATAAATCTGTTGCTCTAACAGCATAATATTACTCTTTGGTATTTGCTTAGATACGTAGGGTACCAGTCCCAGACGAGCGATACGACTTCCTCTGTGACTTCCACAAGCCTGCAAGGTGAGAAAGGATTAGATGTTATTCTTTATTAGATACTTGACCAAAAAAATGCTGTTTGATTTCTGCCAGACAAGACTTATTAACTGAAAAAAGACCTGCCTGGTTGTTAACTCAGAAGTGTTTTTCTTTTCTTTTTGTTTTTTTGTGTTTTGTTTTTTGTTTTTTGTTCTTTTGTGTTAAGGATTGTGTTAAAGATTGTGCATGTTAAATAAAGCAAGTCAATATTTGAAATATCATGGTTATCTTTTAAGAAATGAAGATGTAATTGTCAATTTTTCCCGTTCCACTTTGTCCTATTGACAGCAAAGTACCAGCTTTCTTGACTGTGACGGACATAGCTGGTTTGGTGGCAGGAGCCCATGAAGGCCAGGGACTTGGCAATGCTTTCCTCTCACACATCAAAGCTTGTGATGCTATTTTCCATCTCTGCAGTAAGTTCGCCAAAGAAAAGCATTCAAACTTACAGCTTTAATGATGACATATTAATAGTTAATTGCATGTGCTTGAGGGCAAATTTAACTGAGAATCTCTATTCAAAACAGAATTACAGTCCCTTTTGGGTTACTAAGGGTGAATAGCTCCTTGCTGCTATGCAATCCTCTTCGTTACACTACCAAGATGGAATGTGCAGCCCTTTAATAAGTTCAGGTATAACTAAAAACACAACTGCACTTATAACCAATCCGAAGATAGATCAGTAAACATCTTTAACATTATGTTTATAAATATGCATACGATTATATTTTCCAGGAACATCTAGAAATACAACTGCACTTGCAACCAATCAGAAAATAGAATAATTAAAGATTCTTAGAATAACCAAAATGCCTATTAGTATATTTTCAATGAACATCTTAAAACACAACTGCCCTTTCAACGAATCAGAAGATAAAATTATTAAAGATTCTTGAAACATTAAAATGCCTTTTATTATTATTATATTTTCTAGGAGCATTTGAGGACGAGGATGTGACCCATGTAGATGGAGATATCGACCCAGTCAGAGATCTTGGGACCATCTTTAATGAACTTAGGTTAAAGGATGTTGAGTATCTGAAAGCTAGGGTGGATGACATGGAAAAGAAGGTCATCCGTGGTGGTGACAAGAAGGCAGTACCAGAATATGTGAGTATTCACAGGTAGAAGCATATAAAGTGGTGGTGGTGGTGTTGGTGATGTTGGTGCTGGTGGTGGTGTTGGAAGTGGTAGTGGTGGTGACTCTCTTATAAAGAATAACTTTGCAAATGTTGCTCCTGTTTCAGCTAAATTTCATATATGTAGGTGCACGTGGGGAACCTTCATTTTTTTTGTGGCATCGGAAGTCCTGTGGTAAGGTCAAAGGTCATTTTATTTCAAACGTTAAAGTTTACCTGCAAGACTCTTTTATGATGCATAACTTGGCATCTGCTGGTCCAATGGCGACCAAACTTGGGTGATGAATGCCTCTAATTCTTATACCTAGTCACTTTTTTCAGATTTTTTTTTCTTAAAGTAATTATCGTGGGCTACTCTAACATGGCATATACACATAGGTAATTTCGATCTGGTTATTTACTCCAATTGTTGCATTTAAGGCACTGGGAAACTCACGACACATAGAGGTGGACCATTTTCCACAGAGAGGGAATGATTGATACATGTGTAAGAACAATAAATGTCAGAGAGGTACACTATTCATGTACATATACCAGCACTTATGGTACCCTTAGAGATCTATTTGGGAAGAAATCCAACCATAACCAATGATGGTCAGAAACCCATGTCTTTTTTCTGTCGTGTCACTCACGCACTGTTTTTTAATCATAATTTCCAGGACCAATTGCAAAATTCAAATCCAACTGGTAATGGCACATGCCACTCCTACACTATACATAATATGGTAGTCATGATCCATTCATACCCTACAAGTGTAAAGATATGCACCCTGTTATCAGTCCAAATGTCGTGTCACTCATGTTTGAATATGACCATAGAAACAAATTCGGTTTGGGTGATGTTTCGTCATGTTGGCAGCCATGCCCCTTGTGTGCGCATGTGCGCATGTACAAACGTGCAGACATACGCGCATATGGCGCATGCGTAGTACACTGGGTAACCCCCAGCTATATGGCGGACCCGTAGAGGGCTCACTTCCATGAAATGCTGCCCGAATTCATCTATAGTCACGGGTGGGTGAGACACAATCTGGCCATTGCCTTTTTTAGAAATAGAAGTCATGGCTTGTTATGGTAGTACATGTAAAGAAAAATACATGCTAATAGATTCATTTTAAAAGCAGCCATCGACATGATATCTTTGCATTTTATCTCCCATAGGACTGTATACGCAAAGCACTGAAGTACCTGGAAGAGGAGCAAAGGCCCATACGACATACGGAATGGGGCGTCAACGAAGTAAGATCTTATATTTTAATCTGACAATTTTTGTGGTGGTTTATAAAATTAAACATTCTAAGTAGAGGTGGGCTATAGACGGGTAAAAAAAGGGTCATGTTTCAGAACCAAGTTTGTGCCATCTTATTTGAATCAGCTCGTTGTCCTGATCGATATGCCACCCAATTTTAAGAAAATCGGGTGAAAATTGAGACAGTGCGGGCCAAAAAAACTATTTTGAGGGGGCGTGGCCAAAAAATGCTGAGTCATCGCTTTTCAAAAATTGAAAAAGCTGTAATTCTTTTATTAAAAGGGCTATAAAGATTATTCTGGTGTCTATTTATATGTTTATCAGCCTAATAATCCAATGGCAGTGTCAAAAATTGCAAATAGTGGTGAAGAAAATACTAAAAAGGGGAATTATAGTTTTAACCCTTAATTACCGTAGGGTCTCTGAGGTACCCCTAGACAAATTGCGTTGCCCAATCAAAACTGCCGCGTTTTCAGTAATGTCATTTCATGTCTCTTTTCGGTCCAGTCTTACGGATTATTTGACACCAAGTTTAATTGAAAGCGGACATTCAATGAGAGAATTACTTGACCTTTCGTTTTCAAAGGGCAAACCAAAATTGAGATTTTTGACATTTTGTGTACAAAACCAATGGCAAGGTCAGGTTTCTTATTTTACTCTATAAATCACAGGTAAATCATTCTTTAGATTGGTTCTAGTATTCATTGAGAATTAAAATTGATCCAGAAATGATTGAAGTATCAGAAGGTCTACATCTATAGTAATTCCTATGTATTTCATTGTTTTATGAATTTCTTATGTATTCTATTGTTTTATTCTTACATGTATATATCTATGTTTTTAATTGTTTGAGGAATTTTAATACTTCAGGCCTTCATTTTGATTTAGTTTCAATCTCAATGAACAATTAAAAACAGTCTAAAGATGATTTACCTGTGATTTATAGAGTAAAATAGGAAACTTGACTTTGCCATTGGTTTTGTACACAAAATGACAAAAATCTCAAATTTCGGTTTGACCTTTGACACGAAAAGTCAAGTAACTCTCCCGTGGAAAGTCCGATTTCGATAAACTTGGTGTCAAAAAGATTTGTAAGAATGTAACAAAAAGAGACATGAAAAAAACATTACCGAAAACGCGGCGGTTTTGATTGAGCAACACAATTTGTCTAGGGTGCCTCAGAGACCCTACCGCGTAATTAAAGGTTAAACTATTATCTCCCTTTTTTCAGTACTTTCTTCACAACTATTTGCAATTTTGACACTGCCATTGGATTTATCAGGCTGATAAACATATAAATAGACACCAGAATCATCTTTATAGCCCTTTTAATATAAAGAATTACAGCTTTTTTCAATTTTTGAAAAACGATGATCAGCATTTTTGGCCACGCCCCCTCAAAATCGTTTTTTGTCCTGCACTGTCTCAATTTCTTAAAATATTGGTGGCATATCGATCAGGACAACGAGCTGCTTCAAATAAGATAGCACAAACTTGGTTCTGAAACATGACCTATTTATAGCCCACCTCTATTCTAAGTTTATAATCATGTTTTTTATAATTTGTTATCCTATGCTTCATTACTTTTGAAAATAATATGTCATATGTCATATGTAAAGTTTTGAAACTTTTCTAAATGATGGCAACACAATATGGAGATATGAAGAGAAAGAGAGGGAGATATTTTGACAGAAATACATGAATATATGAAGGTATGTGTATACCCTATGTGATACTAATATCTTTCTATTGATACAGAAAACTACTTCTTTAGTTCTGTTGAGTGTAAAAACATAAGATTGCGTACAATAAGTTGACAACACACAAGTAAAAGTAATAACCAATTTATTTCATAAAATGTGTCTGTTATGAAGTCTCTGTGCAAATCAAATTTGACAAGAGTTAAAAGATTAGACATTATATCAAGGTGAATTCCCAGTCCAATTTGGAAGATATCTAAAATCATCCCAGAAAAAAAAAGTTCAATGTTCTTGTTTACTCTTGCCACAAATTTGATATTTGAAGCATAATAATGTACTGTACTCATGGAAATATTTGTGGTACATTCATTTACGCAGATTTTTGCGCGAAGATCGGCAGATGCAAATTAAAAAACCTGCAAATATATGGGCTTTCTTTCTTTATTGAATAGGTTAATTGTGCACTTACGAACATGCAGCGTGAATTTAATAACCTGTGAATATGTTTTCAGGCTGCCCAGCACATAAAACGAATCATGCGAATATAACCGCTCATACAGTATTTATTTTTTGTTGTTGTTTGTTTAAAGAATGGTCCTATGCCCAAATTAAAACCAGGAAATACACAAAGGCAGGGCACTTATAATTTTGAATACAAGACAAGATAGATTTTTACTTGTCCTTTTAGATTAAATGTTGTGTCTGAGATTTAACATGTATCACAATTGCATCTGATTACTTGTGATTACTGACGTTGTATAAAACATGCAAATTGTTTTAATATCTTTGTCTTTACAGATTGAATTCTTAAATAAGCATTTGTTGATCACTGCAAAGCCCATAATCTACCTAGTGAATCTCTCAGAGAGGGACTACATCAGAAAAAAGAACAAATGGTGAGTGACTAAAAAGAAACCATATTACTCTACATTAAAGTCAGTGTGTCTTGGGCTTTCGTGGGGAGTGGATCATAATTTGCTGACCTTATACTTCGTGAAAAGCACTGGAAATACCTGTCTTGAAGTTAAGTTTCTGGACCACAGCGAAACGAGCTGTCCCACCATAGATATTCTTTGGCATGCGTCGGGCCAGGTAAAGTGAGATAATGACTTCACCAATTGGGGTGATGTGAATTGACATCACATTACTTAAAGTCTGGCAGCAGTGATAAAACTTGAGGTGATGGGCAACACCTGTTTGGATAAGCATTAATTTTGTCAAATTACCTATAGAAGCCCAAGACACACTGTCTGTACTATTTTATAGACACCTGAGATTCTTAACTGTTCAATTACATGAAATACTGATATTACTGCAGTGAGGGTATATCATTTGCTCCAGCGACAATTGCTTCCATGGAATATCTGCATATTAAGCAAAATGTAACACCTAACCCCAAACCATGTTTTCAGATATATTTCAGATAGGATTAATTGTTGCAGGTGAATAATATGTTTTATCAACTACTTCAGTATAGACCAGTGAAATATCAGCCTGAAGAATGGTCAATAATTTGAATTCAGAGAGATCTACACCCACACATGCATTATGGTGCTTTGAGGTTTTGGAATCACCAAAATGATTAGAAATTAACTCAAGTCTGCTTAGAGTCCCATGCACTACACTAAAAAATGCATGCATAGGACTACACAAAATATTCGGCCCAAACATTTCAGCTGTCATATTTTCCCTGTCGGGGCAATTCAAGAGCAATTTTTTGCAGTGGACATGAATATTATGATATTCTTCCTCAGTGGCATGAAAAAAAAATGGATAGCTAACAATAACTTTATTCAACTTTCCCACTCCACTAGATTCTCTTTAACATAACTTTCTTGACAAATGTTTTTGACAGGTTGGCAAAGATTAAGGACTGGGTGGACAAGAATGATCCCGGAGCTATCCTCATACCTATCAGTGCATGTCTAGAACAATCACTCTTTGATATGGGAGATGAGGACAAGGAGAAGTACCTCAAAGAACACAACACCACCAGGTAAATTTTGCCAACACATCAAGGTGGGGTTACAGTGGTGATCTGCCATCCAGTTTGGGGTATGGATGGCAGGAAAGGGTTACGGGAGCTTAAAGACATAGAGGCTCCACCTTTCATGGGGAGTGGATCATAATTTGCTGACCCCAGACTTTGTAAAAAAAAACCCCAGAAATACCAAACTTATAGCTAAATTTCTAGACGACTGCAAACAACCTGTCCCACCCCACACAGCTTCGGGCATGATCGGGCCAGGGAAAGTGAGATTTAATGACTTTACCAGATGGAGTGATTGGTGGAATATACAAGGCATTACATTAGGTGATAAAAATCAGGTGATAGAAAACACCTGTTACTGGGTAAGCATCCATGGTGTTGAATTACCCATGGAAGCTCACTACTCACTGTCTTTAAGTCATACCCATCAGTGCATTCCTAGAAGCAACACTCTCTGATATGGGAGACAAGGGCAAGGAGAAGTACCTCTAAAGGAAACACAACTCCACCAGGTAAATCAACACATTATTCCTGGTAAACCTTAACAGTAAGAATAACAAAAAAGCTGGATAACATTGGTGACCTGCCAGTAGATACAGAGGGTATGGTGTCTGTGCTCCTGTTATACCCATCAGTGCATTTGTAAAGGCCACACACTTTGATATGGGAGATGGGGACAAAGAGAAGTACCTTGCAGGAACACAACATTATCAGGTAAACAATCATGTCCTTCCTAGTAAACCTTAGCAGTACACATTGGTGATCTGCCTGTAGATTGGTGTCTGGAGCTCCCGCCATACAATCATTTTGGATAAGTATCAGGATGTGTACACTGCTGTAACAGTTGGTATAAATGCAGAGAGGGTGTAAAGAAATCTAGTCGTTCTGTAGGTGGGTCCTTACAGTAATAATAATAATAATGTTAACTTATTTACCCAGGGTAGCCACTTCAGCTCTTAGTGAACTGTTATAACATTATTTTATTATTACCCCTCTCCATTTTCAAATACAGAGCCCCTGGGTAGAAGGCAGAGGGTCCCAGTTTTTCAAGTCTTTTGTATGACATAACCAGGGATCGAACCCACGGTCTCCCGTTCATGAGGCAGACGCTCTACTGATTGCGTTAATCTAGAGTCTGACGTTGATCTCGATTAAGTTATTACAACTATTTAAAAAATTTTTTTAGTCCAATCATCTACATGTACTTGTTTTGTCTGGTTTTCAGCATACTGGAGAAAGTGATCAAGACCGGATACAAGGCACTGCAACTAGAGTACTTCTTCACTGCTGGGAAAGATGAGGTTCGAGCGTGGACCATTCAGGTATGTAAGGTGCTCAAGATACATTACAAGGCCTATATTTGGGAAAGAGATAGTTTATGGTCCACCTGGACCTCTGGCAATGGAGTTTTTGTTGTAACAAGCCAAAGTTCTTTGTAAATGAATTTTGTAACAAGCTTACACCAGAATTTGCTGGAATTCATGTTCATTGAAAATGACAGACCTCATTTGCACATTTAGAGACCACCAGGATATCTGTTGATAACTTAATTGTCCTGTAAGATGCCTTCAGCACAGGTTTTTACATCTTTCAAATTTTAAATATTGTTACGAGATGAGATGGGATATTGTTGATATTTTTTTGCAGTCTCTGAAATTACAACAAAATATAATGGAATTATATCAAATTTACTTTGAATTTGAATGACAGGATGCATATAATACAAAGAAAGTGTATGGCAAAGTCGTCAGTACATATATTATTTTAATTTTTTTGTTTTTTCTGGTAATAGAAAGGTACAAAGGCACCCCAAGCTGCAGGGCGGATTCATACAGACTTTGAGAAAGGATTCATTATGGCCGAGGTTATGAAGTTTGATGACTTCAAAGAACTAGGAACTGAACAGAATGTGAAGGTGAGATAGGTTTATATTCACTTGGTCTTACAGCAGTTGGTCTAATTCTCCCTTTGTCTAATACTACATGGGCAAACCCATTTGGTCTACTAACAATTTGGTATAATTTTAAATTGGTCTAATGACCAATTCGTCTCATTGCCAATTCGTCTAGTAGCTAAATGGTCTACTGTATTCGCTGTTATTTTCGCGCTGAGTGGTCTCAAAGAATGTTCACAGGTTCTTGAATTCGCGCTGCATTTTAATAAGCACGGAATTGAATGCACCAAAAAAGCATGCTCATATATTCGCGCGTTTTTAAATTCGCGACTGTCGATCTTGGCGCGAAATCTGCGAAAATTAATGTACCGCGAAGATTTCCACGATTACAGTAGTTGCATTTTCGTCCATTAATATATATTGTCTATTACCAGTTTGTTACTGGAAATGACCAAGTGGTGATATACCAAATGGATATTAGACGAACTGGGTATTAAACAAAATGGGAATTAGACGAAATGGTAATTAGACAAAATAGTAAATAGGGAAAGTGCTACTTAGACCAAAAGGTGATTAGACGAACTGGTTATAGACAAAATGGAATTAGACCATGTGGGATGAGACCAAATGGACATTAGTCAAAGTGGGTTTGACCAAATGGGAATTTACTGATGAGACGTATTGGACTCATAGAAATATTTGCGGTCCATTGATTTACGCAGAGTTTTTGCAAAGATGTATTATGATAGAGCTAATTATTAGAATTGAATTGAATTTTTGATTGATTTGATGTTTACGTCAGGGGCACTGCTCAGCAGCTGTTGGGCCCACGAAGAAAGGGTCAAAAAGAATTTCTGTTCACCTTTGTTTCTGACAATGAAATTTGGAGCATGGAATAAAAGGGTAAAAAATGGAGTGAGTGCATTAAGAAATAAGTTTATTTCTACTGTTATCTTGAATATCAGGTTTTTCAATGCTTCTCACTTGTAATGATTATACCGGGCCCTTTCTTTTATCTCCTTTTCTCCTCCTCTCCCTTCCCATAGGGAAGCGCCATAGGGACTTTTAATTCTTTTTTTTTGTTGTGATATGCGCTATATAAGAATGGTTCATTATTATTATTATTATTCCCCTTTTTCTCTCTCACCCTCTCTTTTCCATACCCCCCCCGTTTCTCTCTCTTTCCCCTCTCTCTTCTCCTCCTTTCCCTTCCCCCTTCTCTCTCTCTCTGAATGATCATAATCTCCAGGCCAATGGAAAGTACCGACAGCAAGGAAAGACCTACACAGTAGATGACGGGGACATAATTTTCTTCAAGTTCAATGCAGGCGCTGGATTGACAGAAAAGAAAAAGTAATACTTCACCATGTCCTAGCAAAAAGATTTTCATTGCAAACTCTTTACTTTATGCCATTTTAATTCAATAGTAGCAAACCCTGGTCAAGAGTGTAGATAGCATAATATATGTCATTGTCCAAATAAAAGCAGAAAAGATTTATGTATGGCACCTGTATTATTCATCTCTTTCTGTCACATTCTTTTTGTATCCATCTTTCTTTCTATCTCTGTCTTCCTATCTCTCTGACTTTATATCTGTATTTCTCTCTATGTACAACAAGGAATACAAGAGACAATACATTATGTTGCCCCAAGTACTTGAACTTCTTTAGTGTCTTTAATATGTTTAACCCTAAAAGGGCCGGGGGGGCTAATCAGCCCCCCCCCTCGACATTTCGCGGGGTCATGTTGCCGAAAAAAATTTGCACTCTGCGCTTTTATGACTTTATTCTCTAACATCTTACGCAACTTTTAAAACTAATGTGAACAAAATTGAGCGTACGGTTCGGAAATTGCGCAACATTACGTAATGCAGCGCAGGCTCAAAAACCAGAAATTTTCTATATTTGTGTACATAACATATGTGAAATGGCTTTTCATGCTAAAATCACATTTCAGTATTTAAAATATGGTTAATAGCCATTATATTAGTTGATATTGCTGTAATATTCAGAGATAAATAATGACAGAAGTTTTCCAAACAAAAAAAACAATAAAAGACATAAGTTGAAAAACAAAGAAATACATAAGAAATTCCCAAAACAGTAAAGTACATAAGAAATTGAATTAGATACCGGAATTTTTTTCACGTACAATCGTTAAGAATGCTACAAACAATATTTACACCAAGAATTAGCATTCTAGGAGCTTTATTTAATGATTTAGAGCAAATAAGTATGATTTCATGCATATATTAGCATAATTAAATAATATAAATTAAAAAGACATTATTTTGGAAAAACGAACTATACAGTCTTGTAGATTACATTGCACACTACTATTGTGCCAATTTTCGCGGCGCTCGCACGAACGGCGGCCGAGATCTGAAGGGGGCTTAATCAAGCCCCCCCCCCCCCCCCCCCCTGGCTGTGACATGGCAAAAATAACCCGGCCTTTTTAGGGTTAACTCTGGCTGCATTTTGGAAAAACAACATCTAGTTTGTTACAGATGTACATATAAAACACCTTTGATATACATTATGTTGATAGAGTGGTTTAAACAAGCTAAACAGTGCCAATGCTACAATGTGTATGTTTTTTTTTTTTTTTAATTTATGTGCTCTCAAAAGTGCATATGTGTCAAATTCTTCAGTTATTTACTAGCTAACTATTTCTCCACCATTTGAAAGAACTGTCGTGAATGTAAATGTCATGAAGAAGCTCTCAACATTTCCATTCTTGAATAAATCAAAAAGGTTTGTTTCAAGGAAGTTTGATTCAGTCAAGAAACAAAGAAGATAGAATGGCTTTACCTAACATTTCACATTGTTTTGCAGGGCTTGAAATTTCTATTAAAAAATGAATAAATAAATAATGCATGGTCTAAAAGAAACTACATTGCTTGAAATAGATATATCCTATTTGATTATAGTTTTTTATTATTATAACTATAATTGAATAATAACATTATGAGCACCTTTTACAAAGGAACTTGGAGGGTAAGATTGAGCATGAACTATGTTTACATCATATCAGAACTTTATGTCTGAAAGAAGACATAAACTCAGCAGTCACACTTAACGTGGGATGAGATTTGGCCAGAGAGTAGACGTACACTGCAAAAACGCTGGTGTTAAATATGCAACACCAGGCGGGTGTTAAATTTGTGGTGTTAGATTTTGGAATTAGAATGCTATCTCTCTAACACCACTTGGTGTTAAGACAAATTCTGAAAAAGCACTTTGTTGAAATTTTTGCAGGTAAAAGTCATATCATTTGATATATATCAATTATAAATATCATAAACACAAATATAGCAGCAAATTTAGCTTTAGTTTATGAAGTTAACTGAATATTTTTTAACACCAAAAGCTGGTGTTATTTAACACCAGCCCTGGTATCTATATCCGACCACACCGATTGGTGTTAAATTAACACCAACAAGAATAAAATCAACCACTCACTAGCGTAAATTCGCTCGCCCTATCTATTCATCAGGGGGATGACGCTTTGTATTTTTACGTAATTTCCCCAGATGAATAGCATTCTATACGGATTACGCCAGTGAAATCAACACCCACTGGTATCAAATTCGAAATTAACACTATGAAAAGTGTCAAATTAACACCAGAATGTGGTGTTAAAATAACACCAAATAGTTTTATTAATGTATTTCTAACACCCAAACTGGTGTTAATATAACACCAGTTGGTGTGGTCGGATATAGATTCCGGGCCGGTGTTAGATTTAACACCCGTGGTGTTAAATTTAACACCCCAGTTTTTGCAGTGTAGACGGCCCATGTACATGAGAAGAATCTTATTCTTAATGCAAGACTGTTGCGCATGTACTCTACCTGCACAAATTCCATAAAAAGGCTTTCTTGCCTGGGAAACAAGGAGTTAAATACAATATTTTTTTTAAATCTTCACCAAGCATTCACATATTTTCGATGAATGTTATATGCCTAATAATGATAATAATAATCAATTTATGTAGGACGTCATGATCATGATCTCATTTTCTATGCACTTTACATAGAAAAAATACAAAGTGATGGTGTCGAAAAGAAAAAAAAATTGTTTTCAAAAGGTGACATAACACAAAATACAAAATAGCAGATTAAAAAAATATGTCTGGAGATTTGTTAAATTGCTGAGAGAAGAGAATTCAGAGTCTACTGGCTTATGTTATGAATGCTTTTGATACATTTAGGAAATGAGTACATGATCAGTAATTGGCAAAATACAATAGCAAACGCAGCCTGACATCACACAATGAGACAATTTGGCCTGCAGTTTCTTTACACATCCAAATGCTAGATCCGTGTATGAAATACTCAAAGCATTCAAGGTCAAAACCATTACATGGCTACATTGTTTGGCCCTGTACACACCCATCTGGCCCACATGTGTGTGTCCATCTTGCCTTTTTTTTTCAAACTCTGCTGTTTTCAGCATTAAGTTTATATTATGTTGAACACTTTTACATTTCACAAGCTTAAATGGACATGGTTAGAGTTCTTGATAATCATTAAGGCTTTTTCTAGAAATTATGTTTCACAATGAGTACTAAATGTTGGCATCAATGCTTTGAAAGAAATGTTAACAATGAAAACTCATCAGCCATAGAGAAAAGTTTCGCTTGGTGCCGAGAAAAGGAGGATGTGAAACACGATTTTATTACATCCTTGTTTACTCTCAGTAGTACAAACTGTCTAATGCCCAGGGTTTTCAAAACTGATTTTTGTATCAAAGTCATAGATATTTGATATGTAGAAAGTGAGAAGAAGTGAAACTTCCAGGCTGTAATTTCAATTTCGTGGATTTACATCAGTTATGTTTTTATATATAATGTAGTTTTAATCAAGAAGACAAGACTATATAATTTGCCTGGTACATGTACATGTTCCAGCAATTTTAACTTCAAAGTCTAGTTAAAAAAATATCCTTCTAAACCTTGTAATATATTTCATGTTATTGCTTCTATTTGTACTTCCTTCGATTTATTTGAATTAAAAAAGAAGAAACTTATCACATACTATATATATATGTATCAATTATTTATTTATGTCTTAGTTATTTTACAATCATGAACTTATGAGAAATAGGTCACAATAGGATTGCAGAATTTTTACATAATACTTCATTTCCATATGCATTCTTCTCTTAAAATTTACCTTACATTCAATGTAACTTATCAAATGCTAAATTATTTACATTGATTTTTGTTTTTAATAACAATAATGATATCTTAAAAATTTCCCTGAATTTCTACAATACTTCACAACAATTATCTCTGTCAGGGGAAAAAACTAATCATATTACCTCCCTCTTTAATTATTTCAGTTTTTCAATACACCATTGTAATATAAATATACACAGTGGCTGGTTTTCTCAAAGGTGACTAAAAATTTGTAGGCCTACTAAATATGTATTTAGTAGGCCTACTAACTTTGAGAATACCAGAATACCGGCCAGTGGGATTTGGGTTTACAAATGTTCTTCACGTATTACATGTAATTTGACAGACAAGATACCTCTTTGAACCGTATTCTCAAATTATGGCTTGCTAAAAGGGAATCAGTCCCGAAAAGTAGATGTTCAATTAATCATTATTTTTGGTAGTGAAACTATTAAAAACTGGCTTACTCAGATAAGTTGAAAAAAGTTTCCCTTACAATTAAAACACGATTCCAGAATTCAGTGAATGTGATAGGAACATGCAACATAGACATATTGATTCGCTTTTAGCAAGTCATAGTTAAGCCACAGATTTAAGCTAGGCTTAAAGTTAGGCGGCTTTTGAGAATACGGGCCAATGTGTTTAGACAAGTTCTTAAATGTAATAAAGTGCAAAATGAATAGTGAGCTGACATAAATGTTATGCCATGGTCCCACTATTGCGACTGATTCAAAACTGTCGAGAGCATCAGAATGGAGGCAGGGACTCATATTCTCCAAACTTTTTGATAACTGACTATATCATTACTCTCAATCTGAATCGTCATCAGAACTTTCATCATCATCATCATCATCATCATCATCATCATCCTCTTCATCATCGTCCTCTTCATCATCCTCTTCATTATCATCTCCTTCATCATTCTCCTTTTCTTCATTTTCTTCTTCATCGTTCCCTTCCTCGTCTTCATCTTCTTCCTCTTCATCTTCCTTCTCCTTCTTCCCCTTTTTCTTCCCCTTCTTCCCCGCTGTTGTCTTCTTCTTGTTATCACCCTTTCCCTTCTTCTGACCTCTCTTCTTTTTCTTTCCCCCCTTCTTCTTCTTCTGCCACCTCTTCTTCTTCCTTTTCCGCTTCTTCTTCCTCTTCTCCAAGTCTACTAAACCTATCTTTGACCCCAGCGCAGATAGAGCAAACCCCTCACTGGTATCCAATCCCGTGCCGCAACACTTGGCTGTGAAGCCATCATTGGTCAACTTCAGCTTTGTATCGAAAGCGAGGCCCAGCGTACCGATGATGACTCCGCAGAGGAAGTTGGCACTCCCGAGTTCCATCGTGCAGTCCATAGTCGTATTCTTACTGCAACCCATTTCGCAGCCGATGTTAGGACCCACGCATTCGAGGTTGGTCAACCCGTCACAGTAGTCCTTGGAGATAGAGCCAACTCCCGCCGATGCGATACAGCAGGTTTTCTTACCACATGGTGTGCATTTGCATCCACGCCCACCTGGTTGATCTCTTTGGAAAGTAGATCTGATGTTTTCATTTTGGATGCCTTCAGCAGTAGCTTCAATGCTCTGTGGCTGTTGCGTCACCACCTCTTCATCTTTCTGTGTAAAAAGGAGATACATTCCATTATGTGAACACAAAAGAAAGCAAATTATCGAGATGAGAAAGTGTGTGTGTGTGTGTGTGTGCTTGAGAGAGAGAGAGAGAAGGGGATGGCACTCTCTCCTGACAAATGGTTGTTGATCTAGAACCAGGGGGATGACTTTAAACATTGTCCTGCTTGTGAAGAAAAGTTCTTTTAATCTAAAAACAGGCGATGCTGCTGACACCATGTACAGTATCAGAAACCTTGAGGGACCATTAATCAAAACTTCAAATAACTTCTTTCTAGGTTAACTCTTGCCTGCCCAGTGGACTGAGTCAAAATAATGAAAATGAATGGTTAATTATAATGTGATTAATTTCTTTCTTTAATGCTGGATAACACGATCAATACATTTTTATCTCTTGCAGAATCCATCCCACACTAGAAGAGAAAAATCTGCTTTTTATTTGCTAGAAGTTAATAAAGAATGTCTAGGATGAATGACCCTCTTTTCAATTAAGCCGCCCCCCCCCCTCTCCTGGGGGAAGTGCCTGAAATCAGGTATTGGCCTTTTGCCCCTCCCTCTTTAAAACCAATATATACCTTGATTATCTTCACCAGTGTCTGATCTCCCTCGTTAGCCTGTCTTTATCTTCTTCGTCTTCATTAGCGGGGTAATATCTGGCTGATCCTCGGTGTCCATCAGGTTTCTTGTCTGCTGTGTATATGATGAAGTAGACCTATCAAAAAAAAAGAAAAAGAAAAAAAAAAAATGTTATATCAAGGATTACATACTTGCCAACTGTCCCTATTTAGTAGGGACAGTCCCTATTTTTGGGGAAAAGAAGGAGCAATTATCACCATTTACAACCCTTTGTCCCTATTTTTTGAAAAATCTGTGCACAGTAATCTATAGGAAATACAGAAATGTCCCTATTTTTAAAATTTGTATTCCCACTTTGTCCCTATATTAGGATTCACAATGTTGGCAGGTATGGGATTATCTTAGAGAGATCGAGACGGCAGAGTGTTCATGGACAATGTGCATATTTTGTAGTAGGTCCTAAAGTCAACTCTCATTCTATTGAGATACTTGGGCCCAAATTAATTTGTAATTACATTACACTTATGTGCTTCAATGAGAAAATAGAGAATTGCCCCTTTGTAATGAAATATTGTACTCAAGAACTTTTACTGTAGCTCCCATTTTGTTAGATCGGATGATTGATGTGAATGAAAATAAAGTCTGAAAAAATTATTTCTTAAGAAACTTCCATGAAGCTTATTAACATTCATAGTCTTTGTCCTACCTGAGACCCTGAATAAATGAGTCCGAATTAAGAGCCCTGGGATATTTGCTCCTAATTCATAATAACTTCTCCACGGTTCAGAGATGGCACAGTGGTTTAGTTGGTTCCCGGATAGAAGTAGATGGTGAGGGTTAAAATCCTTATTGGGTACAGCATTTCTTTTTTTCTGACTGTATTTCTATTCATATGCAGATTGAGCATCTGATCTAACACAATGAGAGTTACAGTAAAAACTTCTTTAAGAAAACTTACAGTGAAGCCGATTTACATTCTCATAGATATTGTGCTCATTATATACGGGTATAGACTCTATTTATAGGCGCAATATTTTAATTAGTTAGACTCATCTCTCCCGGGGGGGGGGGGGGGGGAGTTCGTTAGTAATCAACGTTGGAGTTGCAACAACATGGTGAATAAGGTAAAAAAGAACAATCTTTACACCTAGCTTATATCCCAGTTGTCAGAAAACTTCCCCTTCAAAATTTTCATTCCCTTTTTTTTGTGCTGGAAATTGATCGATTTCCCCTGTTCTTCCCGTCCTCACTGCCTGGAAATGAAGCGAGTCAAATTTTCTCACTTTTGCATCGAAATGACTTATAATAGTGAGCCCCAATTAATATGAAGAAGAAGGGAATAATACGTAATGAAATTCACAAAATGAATCAACAGACGTTGATATTTTTTTTCAAGCAGCGGACACAAACAAAAAATGATTAGCAGTTTCAGTCTTATACAGTCTGTGTCCAAAAGGAAATGGTACAGTTTGGAAAATATTATTTAGGTATGAAATCCTCTCAAATGATGTGTGAATGTGGTACCAACTTAAAGCCAAAAGGTTCTTCTTGCTGATGCACTTTGTTTTGTATAATTTGCTTTTGTAAAACCAAAGTTATGCTATTTTTTTTTTTTGCGGCGATGAACTAATCGAAATGACACATATCTATCGTTTCGGTGCACTGAATTCATGGCTATTATGTGCCAAACCCATAGAGAAGCATGCGCAAAGTACATTTTTTTCTTGATTATACAAAACTGGTCATATCTTAAGATCTACAGCACCAAATGGGATGAAAAAAATTGCAGAAGAAAGCCTAATTTCCTTCTTTATGGAAATATCAAACACTTTTAGAATGTGATTAATTTTCATACTTAAAAAAATGTTTTCCACTTGTACCATTTTATTTGACACAGACTGTAGATATGTAGATGCGTTGATTTAATTAGAGAAAGTCCTTAACAAAGAAAGCAAGGAAGAACCAAAGGAAGGAGAAGAATATAAAGATGAAGAAAGAAAAACTAACAATAAAAATTTTTAAAAGGAAGGAACAGTAAAATGGATCACCTTATAATTCACCTTCAAAATTATTTTGTGCTTTATCACCCTTCATAAAATTTGTCATAGAAAGTGCTTGAAAATACATTAACGAAAGAAAGAAAACATAGTAGTGATGCAACATTAAACTGTTCTTTAAAAAATTACCTGCAGTTAAAGAAATCATTGAAGTTTGCAAAATCATTTAATCATACATGCTACTTACTCTAGAAATAACCGGTTAAAACCTGAGCTAGACTTCTTCAGCCTCCTCTTTGAATAAATCAAGTGAAAAGTGATTGAAAGAATTCACTTACCTTTTCATCGGAAAGTGGAAAGAAAAAGAGAGAAAAAAACCCACTATGAGATCATATTACCTTTCAAGGTCAATCAACTACAAAGATATACCAGTAACATTCATAAATTCATCATTTACTTGACATGTTACACTCAATTATTCAAACCCTTGTGATTTAAAAAAAGTTGTGAGTTTAAAAAGTGAGAAATTTGCTATTTCAGGGGGGTTTCTAGTAACGGGTTTACAGATAAATATTCTAGTCATAATCATTTATACGCAAGGGATATCGATTTCCAATCATTCGTTCTTGACAATCAATACAATATAGCTTTTTTAATGGTTATCTCCAAATATTTGTTAGGTCGTTCCCAAAATGGCTGAGCGGAATAAAAGAGGGGAGGGGGGGGCGTTCATCTGGGTCTAACCTTAAATGTCTGTGGCCTTATTTTTTTATTATTTTTTATTTTTTTTTCATTTTTAGGAGTAACTCACATTCTGTTCAACGGTACCAAATTTATACCTTTGATGTGAAGGATGACTGAGAACTTGAGCTTGAGCCGTTGAGAAAAAAAAGTGTCAAAAATGACTTTTACCAGGTTAGGTCAAATGCAACCCATGCATTTTGAAATAGGCCAAGTAACATTTTCTCTTCTAAATGGACTCAGGAAGGCTCACCTCAAACAATGAATCAATGATCAGAAAACAAAGTTACCAATACTAATACTAATTTTGACAGACGTTTTTTTTTAAATATCAAGTGCACAGTCATCGATGAATGCACAGATATAATTTTGGTATCAATGGAATAGAATATGAGTTACTCCCTCGCATAAAATTAATGTCACAGAAGTTATGCAAGTTTGATATGAGGCTCTCAAAGTTGGTTTTTTTTTTCTTTTTTCTGGGACTCACTTTATATGTTACAGAGTCAAAGTTTAAAAAAAAAATGATAACAAGTTTGAAGCCGAGGATTATTGTTATTTTATCTTATTAATCACAAAGGCCGGTATTC
>CALNVZ010002974.1:23631365-23663112 GCA_940671915.1 Paracentrotus lividus | reverse complement strand
TCGAAGCGTGACTAAAGTAGTAAGGCCTACTAATAACGTATTTAGTTACCTTGCTCATTCACAAAGGGTAACTACTCAAGTTGTGAGATAGTCAGCGCGTAGTAAATACGCATCAGCTCACTACTTTAGTAGGTGGTTACTAACTTAATCCCCTCTGCGTAGAAATATACGTAACTAAATAGTTGCTTTCCGCAGTGATTAAAGTTAGTAGCCTTACTAAATACGTCATCCGATGCCATAAGTTTCGCCAAATATTTTAGTCAGCTTCAGAGGGTAGTTTAACTAATCGTCTGACGTGATTTCCGAGTTTGCGTATTTCACTCTTCGGTGAGTGTATGTATTTATGTATTTTTATTCATTACCGGAACTATTGAGACACGGTAGTTTTACAATGGAAATAAATTATTATTCAGTAAGACTCTCAACCTGACCTGCTCTTAAATCGTCAATTATTGTGACAGTTTTTTTAACCATCGCAACAATAGTCCCACCTGTTCAGATTTACGCATTGGGTGTGAAGACTCGACTACACGAATCTTCGGAGACTATTTGTTATGGATTTAGCACTGTATTTTAACCCGGAAAGATTAAACAATATACTCTTATGGCTTTGGAAACTATCAGTGTCCCACTGGATGTGTTTTATTTCATAAGCTAGCTTAGAAACCGAAGATAGACCTAGCCTAGTTCTTTGATCACTCTTCCAAGACCAAAACTTTTGCTTGTTAGTACGACCTCACGAACATCGTAAGACCTGTTTTAAGACCTGGTAGACGACCTGATTTAACGTTAGGCCTGAATCACACGACAGAAGTTTGTTAGCTAGCTGTTAGACCAAATTTACTCTTATAGATAGGTATTTTTCCATCCTGGTCTTGTGTTCAGAATCCAGCGTTCAGTTCTAACGTATACGAATCTATCTAGTTCTAAGTCTAGCGATCTGGCATCTAACGTTAGATCTAGGCTATAGTAGTCTTCTAGATCCAAAATGAAATAGAATCTAACAATTTAGGCCTTAGGACGTAGGATCTAGATCTATTCTAGTGTCTACTGGAGATGCTCTACTTAGATCCCTTACTCCTTGAGATCTACCAAGATAACAAGATTTCCTCTCGGGCCTAACTGTTAAATCTATTTTTATTTGGATCCGGGGGGGGGGGGTGTGCGGCGGGCGAACGGTCCAAAATTATATTGTACTAATGATATAGATCTAGCGGTTAACCGCCTACCCTCATTTAAATTCATCTAACACTAAGTGCATGGGGGACATTGTCTTATGGTTATCCCAAAAGGCGAAAGTACTCTAAAGTTCAAAATGTGTGTGTGTGGTGGATGTGTGGTGTGTGTGTGTGTCGTGTGTGCTGTTTTGTTTGTTTGTTTGTTTGTTTGTGTTGTTGGTGTTGTTGTTTGTTTTTTTATTATTTTTTTGTTTTGTTTGTTTGTTTGTTTGTTTGTTTGTTTTTTGTTTTTTTTTGGGGGGGTCCCTGGATTCCAGTAGGCCTACCCATCATTAGGCTTAAACATCAGTCTTGTTGTCTTTAATTATTATGTAAAATTTAATGATCGAGTTCGTCCCTAAGGGCCCAAATAATTGACGGTTGAGAATACTTTCCTAATAATTTGATAATTTGGATTTAGGGTTAATATTGTTATTAGTACATTTGATTTTGTTCAATTTCTAATTTCCATGTATGCTTTTCTAAAGTAGGTGCTAGCATGTCATTTGGAAGGTTCGACAGATAAAGTATTGCTAGCTTTATGTTAAAGGAGGAGTCATCTGTGTAACTTGCATTTTTAATATTTTCTTTCTCTGTCCAAATTTGTTAAGGTTTCAAAGGAAATTTCCTTGATGAGCAAATATGTAGCAGGAACCTGGATAGGCTCATCAAGACTATTGGCACTTCAAACCACATTATTCAAATCATTACTGAGGCAGTAGATTTATACGGTACCGGTAAGTTTGTTTTTGCTTTTTTTGTCCTGGTTTTTTTTTTTTTTTTTTCGATATATTAGAAAGATCACTTCCTGTATTAGCATACAGATCTCTCTATGTCAGGTGCAGAAAGTGGGACATTATGTAATTTGGGTATGTTGATGGCTACATGTTGCAGCCTACATTTTTAAATGCTTTTCAGCATTTGAGTGGCATGAAAGCCTCATAATGTATAAATTTGTGCCATGGGTCATCGGAAATGTTATGAAGAATCGGAATTTGTTTTGATACAAATTTAGCGTTACTTCCTAATAAATTTGGATGTTAATGTGATTTCTTGGCACGTTTCAATTTTTGTGTAAATTCTAATTTCCATGTTGTGTTTCCAAAAATTGGCGGATGTCATTTGGAAAGGGCGTTGACATTCTGTGACACAGATAAAGCTATTGGATTTTATGTTTATATGAGACTCTGTTCAACAAAAATTTATTTTTCTGTCAAAAATTTAGGTTACAGGTTTTCAAAGAAATTCCATGAGGAGCAATCAAGGACAGGACGGAAGGCTTACTCAAGACTATTTGGCACTTCATCATATCCAACTCATTGCTGAGATGAGATTTATTCGGTAAGTTGTTTTTGCTTTTGTTTTGTTGTGTTTTTTCTTAATAGATAATTAGTAGGATTTCACTGTCCTGTATGAAGCATAGCCCTATCAGATATCTCTATGTCAGGTGAGGGAAGTGGACATACAAACATGTATTTTAGGTTTGTGCATACATGTAGCCTATATTTAAATTCTTTCAGCATTCTGGTGTGAATATGAAATCTCATAACTGCTATAAATTTGTGGTAGCCACGTAAATGCGAAATGTAAAATGGAATTTGTTGTATTATCTACCAGCATAACGAATTACCTACATTAAATAATAAATTACTAGATTAAGCTGTTAAACAGTAGGACCTAACTTACAGTGAGGGGGGGGGTGTCCCAGGGATTTGGGAACTAGAAGGGGCACGGGAAAGTATGTAGCGTGAGACGGCAAGATAGGCGATTTTCTTTTTCTTACGGATATAGCCTTAACTATGAGATACAAGTATGCTTATGTGTTTATTTCAACAATAATGAGAGGGCAGGTGGGCGCCCTTGTGCTTCGCCTTGCCATCTCCTTTCATTGTTTCAAAAGAAACCAAATAAATAAGTTCTCTGGAAATATATTTAGTTGAGTTGGTCCTTATAAACCAAATAGTAAATGTTTATGGAATTTTTAAATGATTTTTCCCTAAACACTGAGGTATTGTCTCTGTTTCTCTTATTTACGATTCACAGAGAAGGTGCTTGGTATCAGCGTCTTTACAAAATGGATATGGATCTATCAGGGACAGAGAACATCTTAATCCAAGCCTATGAAGCGGCTTCTAGTAGTTTTATTTTATTATGAAGTACCATGAACAAAAAGCTGGTTAAATTCTTGGACGACAAATGTCACAGTGATACCATTGTGGTAGTAGAATAATCAGAACATTTCACAACAATTATATCGGAAAATGAGGATGGAATGTGATTTCTTACAAGCTATTCTTACCCCAAATAAAGAAGAATTACAATTTTCCCCTAATTGCTAAACATAAAAATACTATTAGATAAATTTACAAATTACATTTGAAATCAACTGTTAAGATGTTTTTCTTTCCCTTCATGGGATTATGTGATTTCTAGTTATCAGTCTATATCAACGGTATAGTCAGTTTGCGGATTCAAGATTGAGTAAGATGTGAAATTAGGAGGGCAGGGACATACGTTTTAATGGAATTGTTTCATGATATATTTACATACCTATTTTGACCCACAAGTGAGCAGGGTGGGGAAGAAAACTATTTTTTTTGCATCCCGCCATTGGGACTGTACACCATTCCTTTCTCGGTTCATCTGGTATCCCCATTTTTTTTAATTTATTTATGTTGTATGTATATTTATTCATTTATCTATTCATTTTATTTTTCTGTATTTTTTTTTCTTTTTCTTAGATCGGATAGTGCAAAGTACACTCCTGTTGTGAAAAGAAATAAAGGAATCTCCTACTACTCTTTGTTTTTAAACATTGAAACAAGTGTCTGTGTTGGAGAGATCTAATTCACAAGGATGTAATTTTGCTGGGTCTGTATCAGGACAATTACCCCCTGGACAAATTACCCAGAATAAAGGATTAGTCTGTAGAGTTAGGGGTGATCTCAAGATGGGGTAGTTGTGCGGCTCTGTCGCCCGGTAATTATCCATAAGTAATTGTCGCTAAAACCGTCCCTGGGGCACCCTCCCTATGCACGGTGATTGTATTTCTACTGTTACTCATACGTACTTGTCAAGCGAGATAATTAAAACGTGCGACAGAGAAGAGAGAGCAGAGGCGTCATTTGCCTTCGATATTCAAAGCATGGCGGTGGGTTGCGAGCCAATTGTTGGTGAACAAGGCTCACCTCTCCCCCCCCCCCCCGCCCCATCTTTGAATCTTTCGAAGTGAATCGACGCTCTGAGAGAGTGTGAGAAGGCCCAGCAGGGGGGCGGGGCAGATGAGATTTTAAGAGATACATTCGTTGAAGGGTACTGCTTAATCAATAAGACCTAGAATTGTTAAAGCATAGATCACGAGTTGTATTTAATTATTAAATTGAGTTTATTGCGAAGATATAATGGCCTTACAAAGAGGAATTGAGCAGTGTCATTGACCAAGACGAGAGAGGAGAGAGTTAGCGAGGAAAAAAGCACGACGTCGTGTTGGGGTAGGTGTGTGAGGAGAGCAAATTAAGTCCCGTTACTCGTGTCAATATATTATAATTAAAAATGATTGAATTAGGTTCTATCAGCTCGCGCATCCAGAATGGTGGGGGGGGGTAGTCTGAAGCATTTCTAGGTCATTCAGTCTAGATTTTTTCCATTGACAGGGATAGGGCAGGGGGCAAAGGCCCCAAAATTTCTGATGTTAGGCACACTTTTTTTCTTATTTATTGGTTTAAGGGTGCAGGGCGCCGCCGCAAGTGTCTTCTGGATCTGCCGTCTGCGCTAACACTATTCTCGAAGACCCATTTAAAATATCAAAATAAAAATAAAACAAGTTCTACAGACGTGTGAGTTATAAAGAATCATATTTTGCTCTTTTCTTTTATAATAGAGTCTTCTTTAAAAACCACCACCCACATTCCTCTCATTTCAAAATGATCTATGGCGCCTCCATAAAGATAAAAACGGGGGTTTCCCCACGATACATAAGACATTAAAAGAGCGACTAACCTACGAAGCACCAAACTGCACAATGAAAGAAATACATTTACAAATAGGCCATACATTTGAAAATAAATGCGATGTCATTTATCAATGGGTTAATCATCTGTGTTTTTACAATATTCTACAAGATAATCCAATTGTTTAGTTCACTGTTGAATTTGATGGATAAAATCACGTATTTTCCCAAAAGACAGAATTACGTCGGGTCAGTCAACCTTTCCAACTCTAATTATCGGCAAGGGGAAGAAATGTTTTTCCCAACGTTTTGTATATGAAACTGTTTAAATTATTTAAAGTTAGTAATAGTATGATTTATTTTACTGTGATAACCTCCAAGATGTTAGTCTGCATCAATTTCTCCAATTCGGAGACAGGTAGGTTTTAAGTTGCAAACATTTGCTAAAAGAATTAATTCCGCAACACGCCAATGCACAAAGCACGCGGCATTCAACATAAATTATACCAACAAACGTTAGAGAGCGCACAGCCAAAGCGCGTATTTATGTTAATTTGCACCAGTTGATGTCACAATCCCAAATCTGCGTAATATGAACTGCGCGATGCGTAGTAAGGAGGGATCTAATGTAGTAGGGCCTTTACTTAACTTTAGTAGGCCTACTCGAACTAGTTAGGGGTTTCGTAGAATGCTCACTAACACTTAGTAGGCCTACATAAGTTAGGCCTGATTATTAGAATACCTACTAATTTAGTAGGCGGTACTAAGTAGTTACCTTTCGTGCAATACGGCAAAGACTTTGTAAAGCGAAGGGTCTCGTCTTTCATTTTAATACATCATAATCCACATTTCATGCTATGAGTGAGTAAAACATTTAAGAAATAAAATATGTGTACTGAGTGCCGCTATCTCTATTTCAAAGAGAAATCACACTTCGGAATTTCATTATTTATACCCTTTCAAATGAGCCAGGAATAAAAGAGTTCATTCTCTGATTGCATTTATACCGTCTTATTAAACGAATTCATTTTCACTGGCTGCATGCCTGGAAACAAATCCTAAAAAGACTAATGGTGGTATCTCACTTGCCATGAGACGGATTGAGACTAGTTTTGGGACGGGTTTGAGACGGATTGAAATTGGATTGATACTAGTCGCGGAGACGTCTCTCTTAGTCTCCTCGATGTCTTGTGACTCACGGAGACATCTCAAAGACG
Organism: Paracentrotus lividus; assembly: GCA_940671915.1. NCBI lineage: Eukaryota > Metazoa > Echinodermata > Echinoidea > Camarodonta > Echinidae > Paracentrotus > Paracentrotus lividus. The sequence continues at coordinate 23,656,729 of CALNVZ010002974.1, read as the reverse complement.
TCTCTGAGACCTCTCCGTGACAGAAAAAAAATCATAGATTCAAGCATGAGACGTCGCGGAGACTCGTACAACGTCGCCGAGACTCATTAAAAAAAGTAGTCCCGAATGCGTCTCAAATCCGTCTCATCTCACGTGAGTTACCACCAATATGTCTTTAGTCAACTCTGATCGAAAGACACTGAAAATAGATTCGTTTTATTAAAAAAAAAAAAAAAAAATAAAAAAAAAAAAAAAAAAGCTTTCTCACTTATGCGTGAATTATGCATCATATGAGTGAATGAACAAAAAGATGACCCAAGTTGTTTGAATATGTGTTATTTAGTAACAATAACTGTGATTAAGTTACGATAAAAACATCGAGTAGTATCAGTATCCTCTAGTTCTGGGATGCAATGGCTGATTCAAACACGATTTTTATTTATAGGCTATTGTGGTCGAAACTGCTGGCATTTCTAAATGATTTTGTAATTTCTTACTGTAATATCCAATATTGCAGTAAAGAGGGTTTATATCTTTTAGGTCTTCTGACATATTAAAACAGAGCAAACAAAAGCATTTTCTTAGTATAAAAACAATTTGGAAAGTTAAAATAGAATTGCTGGCGAATATTGCATCAAAAGAGAAAACTTATTCAGAATAAAGAAAAATAAAATTATTAATCACTTCGATTTCAGATGAATTATCACAGTTAAATACTTACTCTTACGAAAATAATAAGGTCTGTACGATGCTTTCGAACTTCTATAAAAACGCCCGCCTCTTCGAAAGAAATCCAATGAAACAGTGATTGAAAAATATTTTGCCTTAGATAAAATATGTTAACAAAAAAAAATACAGTTATTTATTTATACTTCATGTTTTCTGTTGCTACCAGGAAATACCAGGAGTCAAGACACGAAACAAATAAGATTATTGATATACAAACTGAAGTGAAAGCTGTGTCTTTCCACTTTAATAACCAAAACAAACCTCATAATTTACTTCGTATTGTAGGTATCACGAGGACAAGAGTTCAGCTTACAAAAAGATGCCTATATACCACTTTACATGAATATTGAGCTTGTTTACATGAGTACAATAATGATTATTTTCAGATTCATGTCTTGATCTTGGAAGTTTAACTTCAATTTGAAAGGACAAAGCCAGAAAAATGCACTGTATCACAAAACTTCTCCATAGACGACTATACAAAGATAGTAAACAAATGCGTTCTTTATTAGTAAAAAGTAACAAATATGGTATGCATGTAATCAGCCTTTTTGCTTAAATAGAAACTGTGAAATAGCAGAAAGTTCTTGCAGGAAAAAACAACTATATATAATAGTAAAACATAATTATCCGATATAATTCAAATAAAAAATTCAATTTATTAATATATCAATTCTACTCTATGTAAAATGTAAAAGTTAACGTTACCAATGTGGCGGCATTAAAATCGTAATTAAACAAGGCGCGTCCATTATCTAAGAGGACAGACGAACAAAGTGACGTTGGAATACGGCTGAGCAAGCGCAGAAATTTATTACAGGCTGGCTGCAATAATACAATTAGCTCACAAAAAACTCGCGTATAGAAGACTTCCCTCATGAAATGGTATTGTCCGCTCGCGATTGAGCCAATCTACTCTGGGGGGGCATTTTCAATCAAGGATTGTCGACGTCTTTTATCCGACCAACATTCCTCGAGCGCATCAGATGCAAGCATTTCAGTAGCTTTAACAGCTTGTCGCGATAAAACGTCGACAAGTTCCTTGATGAAATGCTCCCCTGAGATTGAAAGAAATTGATGAATTATCATGTGTTATGCTTATAGATTCTCCAGACCAGATGGAGGAATACACATTCGGGCAAGCTTATAAATTATGGTTGCTGAAGTTGTAATCAGAATATTGCAATTCTATAAATTGAATGCTCAGAACAATGACATAGATTGTGAACTTGTCACAATCTTGTAGACGCCATTCACATGGTTCTATGCGAATATGCAGTGATAGACGTCAATATTGGATCAGTCGGGAAGAAGCCTCTTCGCCATGCATTATGTTCAATGATGACAGGACGTTTTTTTTTACAATCAATTAAATGAATAGTACCATCTCGGAAGAGCTGAGATTCAAGGCTTTATTGTCTGTGGAATATATAGCTATGATGAGTATAGGTTTCCGGCCAATTTCAGTGTGTTTTGTCAACAATCTGCATACTTAGTGGCATCATTTTCCGGACGAAAAAACGCTCGAAGCATACGACATATTGTGCTGATGTCCAAAACAGTCTGATACGTATCAATTGATAAATGCACGCATCAACCATACACAATTTGTGATGATCAATTCCGTAATTCTGCGCATTCACCGTCATATCGAATCAAGCAAACAATATCGAGATCGAAGATATGCATCATCTCCTGGTGAGTACCCGCAATATAAAGACATATAGGCCTGACCACGACGCAGATAAGTTGCAAGACGATATTCGTCGTTCTCAATCCTGCTCGAGCATTTGACATTCTCGCCGCTTATACCAAATGCCCGCACTAATTTGCAATGTGCACAAATAATGAAATAATGCTATACTCGAACCTTGACTCTGCAACATACTTTGTGTGCTAAGCAAACGCAAACTTTGCAGAGCGATGAACCGAAAATGTTGCCACTAAAGTCTAGTCTGCTCGATCAAACACACGAATTTGAATACAACATCTAAATGAAAACGGATTGATAATCGCTTAATGACAATTGCCGGAGAACAACCTATAGCGCTATACACCTCGCCCCCCCGCACCTGGCAGGCATACAACACCACTCACTGACCACTCCACGCTATTTGCCCGCGAGAACCAAAATTACCATATGTCCGTCTCGAGCCAAGGGGTTACTCCGCGAGATCCCACACTGCGGCTCTCGTTACGCCAACCGAAACGCGCTACCTTCACCACTCGACCTTCTGCTACACCGTACTTGTCACTCGGCGTCCTCTCTCTCTTGCTCTATCTCCCCTCGTTCTCTTCATTATCGTTCTCTAATCTCTCTCTCTATCAATATATTTCTCTCTCTCGCTCTCCTCTCCTCCTCTCTGCTGTAATTATATATTCTCTGCTCTCCTGTGTTTTCATTGCTTCTCTTCTCCTATATCATCTATCCCTTCCTATTCTTTACATTAATTCTTATCTATCTTCATCTCCCCTTAACCATCCCATATTATATTATTCCTCTTACCTCTCTCTCATATCTATCTCCCGCTGCTCTCTTCTGAGAACTTGAGCTTGAGCCGTTGAGAAAAAAAAGTGTCAAAAATGACTTTTACCAGGTTAGGTCAAATGCAACCCATGCATTTTGAAATAGGCCAAGTAACATTTTCTCTTCTAAATGGACTCAGGAAGGCTCACCTCAAACAATGAATCAATGATCAGAAAACAAAGTTACCAATACTAATACTAATTTTGACAGACTTTTTTTTTTAAATATCAAGTGCACAGTCATCGATGAATGCACAGATATAATTTTGTTATCAATGGAATAGAATATGAGTTACTCCCTCGCATAAAATTAATGTCACAGAAGTTATGCAATTTTGATATGAGGCTCTCAAAGTTGGGTTTTTTTTTTTTTTTTTGGGACTCACTTTATATGTTACAGAGTCAAAGTTTTTAAAAAAAATGATAACAAGTTTGAAGCCGAGGATTATTTTTATTTTATCTTATTAATCACAAAGACTTTGTAAAGCGAAGGGTCTCCTCTTTCATTTAATACATCATAATCCACATTTCATGCTTGAGTGAGTAAAAACAGTTTTAAAGAAAGGGAATGAAAATATGTGTACTGAGTGCCGCTATCTCTATTTCAAAGAGAAATCACACTTCTAGGAATTTCATTATTTATACCCTTTCAAATGAGCCAGGAATAAAAGAGTTCATTCTCTGATTGCATTTATACCGTCTTATTAAACGAATTCATTTTCACTGGCTGCATGCCTGGAAACAAAATCCTAAAAAGACTAATGATGGTATCTCACTTGCCATGAGACGGATTTGAGACTAGTTTGGGACGGGTTTGAGACGGATTGGAAATTGGATTGATACTAGTCGCGGAGACGTCTCCTTAGTCTCCTCGATGTCTTGTGACTCACGGAGACATCTCAAAGACGTCTCTGAGACCTCTCCGTGACAGAAAAAAAAAAATCATAGATTCAAGCATGAGACGTCGCGGAGACTCGTACAACGTCGCCGAGACTCATAAAAAAAAGTAGTCCCGAATGCGTCTCAAATCCGTCTCATCTCACGTGAGTTACCACCAATATGTCTTTAGTCAACTCTGATCGAAAGACACTGAAAATAGATTCGTTTTATTTAAAAAAATAAATAAATAAATTAGAAGAAAAAAAAAAAAAAACGCTTTCTCACTTATGCGTGAATTATGCATCATATGAGTGAATGAACAAAAAAGATGACCCAAGTTGTTCGAATATGTGTTATTTAGTAACAATAACTGTGATTAAGTTACGATAAAACATCGAGTAGTATCAGTATCCTCTTAGTTCTGGGATGCACTGGCTGATTCAACACGATTTTTATAATAGGCTATTGTGTCGAAACTGCCTGGCATTTCTAAATGATTTTATATTTCTTACTGTAATATCCCAATATTGCAGTAAAGAGGGTTTATATCTTTTAGGTCTTCTAGACATCATTAAAAACAAAGCAAACAAAAGCATTTTCGAGTTTAAAAACAATTTGGAAAGTTAAAATAGAAATTGCTGGCGAATATTGATCAAAAAAGAGAAAACTTATTCAGAATAAAGAAAATAAAAGTTATTAATCACTTCGATTTCGGTGAGATTAATCACAGTAAATACTTACTCTACGAAAATAATAAGGTCTGTACGATGCTTTCGAACTTTTATAAAAACGCCCTCCTCTTCGAAAGAAATCCAATGAAACAGTGATTGAAGAATATTGTTGCTTTAGATGAAAATATGTTTAACAAAGAAATACAGTTATTTATTTATACTGCCTTTTCCTGTCGCTACCAGGAAATACCAGGAGTCAAGACATGAAACAAATAAGATATATTGAATAGTACAAACATGAAGTGAAAGCTGTGTCTCTCCACTTTAAGAACCAAAACAAAACCTCATAATTTACTTGTTATTGTAGGTCCACGCAGGACAAGAGTTCAGTAATGCGGCGGTCACAACTCGCCGTACCATCGACGTGCAACTCCCTACGATGGATTTCGTAGAAAATTCGTGCAGCGGAGGTACCTCGCAGGTACAATGCATGTACGACGCGCAGGAAGTTTTTACAATACCCTTACTATAGAATTGCAGGAATCGCAGAAGTTGAATTAGGACCTGTGCGTGCATTGCACATACAACGCAGGCTACGTCGATGGCACGTGCCCCGTAGCCTACGACGAGTTGTGACCGCCGCATAAAGCGGCGGTCACAACTCGCCGTACCTTCGACGTGCAACTCCCTACGACGGATTTCGTAGAAAAATCGTGCAGCGGAGGTACCTCGCAGGTACAATGCATGTACGACGTACAGGAGGTTTTTACAATACCCTTACTACAGAAACGCAGGAATCGCAGAAGTTGACCCAGGACCTGTGCGTGTATTGCACATGCAACGCAGGCTACGTCGATGGTACCTGCCCCGTAGGCTACGACGAGTTATGACCGCCGCATTAAAAAAGATGCTATATCCACTTTACATGAATATTGACTTGTTTACATGATACAATAATGATTATTCAGATTCATGTCTTTGATCTGAAGTGTTAACCTCAATTTTGAAAGGACAAGCCAGAAAATGCACTGTATCACAAAACTTTCCCATAGACTACTATACAAAACATAGTAAACAAATGCGTTTTTATATGAAAAAGTAACAAATATGGATGCAGTGTAATCATGCTCTTCTTTTGTTTAAATAGAACTGGAAATAGCAGAAAATGTCTCGCGGAAAAACAACTATATATATACATAATTATTCGAAACTTCAAATAAAATAATTAATTTAATAATCTCCTTCTCCAGTAAAGAAAAGACTTGTCCTTCTCAATAAATAAGATGAACAAGAACAATAACAATGAACAAGATACCCATTGTTCAAATAATCCTATCCTATATCCCACACTGTCCCATTATAAGGATTAAAATTTCTATTAATCATTTAGGAGATGGACAAAATGTAGAACATTCAGGCGAAATGAATGAAACAGATGACTCGAAACGTAGCTCTCAAATTCCTTTAATTCACAAGGCTACAAATTAAGACGAAACAAAATTAAACAAAACATGAGTGGTTGACAGGCAAAACCTGTTATATCAACAAAATTTAACAAATGTTTGTTTTTATATAATCTGTATATGATACAATTCACTGCAAAACTATATGGAGAGGGAAAGAGAGAGAGAGGGAGAGTGAGAGAGAGAGAGAGAAGGACAAGAAAGAGATACAAGAGTAACAATAAGAGGGAAAGATCGAGATCGGGATATGAACATGTGTTATGTACAGTAATAGCATATATAATATCATAGATAATACCCGAAAAGAGAGATAATTATTGTTTACCGGTTGTTTTTACTGAGTTCATCTGAGAGGGCGCTCTAGGGTAAAAGAGAAGGTTCACTTGTACTGGCGGTTCCATGAATTGTTGTTCTGTGATACAATTTATTATGTAAATACTATACAGTGAAAGTAGCTCAGTTATAAACATACACATACAGATGCATATACCTATACCTAATAATACACACAAATATAACATGTATAAAATTTATGTAAAGTCTGTACATACAAGTGCAGTGTACACAACAGCTTATCCAAATAATATATGCATACACCCATAATAGTGTATGTAGACTTATATAAGTCTCCGCAGATACATATAATTATATATAATATATAATACATACACCCACACATAAGCATATATTTTAAGAATTATGAAGAAAGGTATAGGGGAGTCCGGGGATGGACGTTACAAAATTCACATTTTGGGCCAGATAATTCTAATGAAAGTACTCACACACTCCATTTTGGGTCTGTAGTTAGTCGATTATGTTGGCTAAAACCTGAGGTACATAAAACTTAAAAACATGTAAACACTAATTAACTACAGCTTAATTAATGAAGACATTTTTTTGTAACAACCTACCCCGTATACGGGGTAAGTTGTTACACCACACGGGGTAAATTGTTACTATATGTAACATACAGGGTAATTTGTTACAATGTGTAAATCTCTTATACCATACTTTTGTTTCAACTTTCCAGTTTCTTGGTATCGTTAACAGTAGATCAAGTAGAGCTCTAGAATAGACTAACGTAATAATAGAAATATCAAAATATTCACACCTGAAAATTGAAACAAAATTACTTTACATGTGTAATGTAATTGGGGTAGGTTGTTACATCGACATGTGGTAAGTTGTTGTAACAACCTACCCCATGGGGGATTTTTCACATAAAATCAACTGTAGCAAAGCCAGAAGGCAGAATTACAGGGCATGGCTCAGGGGTATATTAGTGACATACGTGTACTATATTCACAATACCAGACTATCATCATGTGCCTTCAGTTGTTAGAACTATTACAAAAATTTTATTTTTGTCAAAAATTCACTTGGAACTGTAAAAAATGGTTTTTGTTGATTTACTTTTTAATAAAACAACGGAGAAACCTCACGACCGGCAGTTCATCACAGCTATGTGTAGGCTGTATATAGATGCCAGTTAGCACGAACTCTCTTGTTCCAACTTAGCACACTGAGAACTGTAACAACTGACCCGTGTAACTTCCATCCCCGGTCTCCCCTACACATAATAATATATATATATATATATTTGCTGGCCGAAAGCTTGTGAATTAAAGGAATTTGAGAGCTACGTTTCGAGTCATCTGTTTCATTCATTTCGCCAATACTAAATAAAAGATGGATTGCATAGCACGTTACTCAAGGGGCCCGTTTTCACTATTTGTATATATATATATATATATATATATATATATATATATATATATATATATATATATATATATATATATATATATATATATATATATATATATATATATATATTTTGTCTCTACGGTTTTTCATTCAAATTGTATTTCTTCTTAGTTTGGTAACATAAAACCGACGCAGAATTCATTTCTTTATATATTATATATATATATATACAGTGGTGGCCAAAATTATTAGAACACCAAGCATATTTAAATGATTTTAGTTATTTTCATTCAGTTGACCATTAAAATACCTATAAAATAGTTGGAATGTCTCCGAATGTCATCATTATGCTTTAAAAACTAGATAACATAGCCATGCATTGAGAACTCGCCCCCAAGTCGCCCTTTTTTATGTTACACCACCAATTGAAAAATCTAAATATCTTGCCCCTTTCAGGATCAAAGTCTCTTAACGTTAAACATTTTAGGTCTCTCCCTACAAAAGTATACATATTCTGAAAGTAAATTTCCTGAGAGTGTCAAAAATGGCATTCATAATAACACAGGGTGAAGGAGTTACATCTTAAGCGGGGATTTTTTGATAATTTTTGAAGGGCCCCAAATTTTTAATTCAGTGCCCCTATTTAAGTCCCCCGTTCCAATGACCCTTAATATTTCAACATATTTAAATTGCTCATGAAATTTCCTTTAAAAAAATATACATTTACGAGGAGTGTCTTCATCAAATGAAAAAATAGTCTTAACTTTCAATTGGCACGGTTATTTTGGTCATCTCACCACCAAGGGTGGGGGTGAATCCACCCTCCCTATTCGACCAACTTTTCTGAAATTTAGCATGTATTTGAGGTATATTAGGATAAACAAGCCTATTAAGTTTTATACTTTTACCTCAAATACTTTTTGAGAAATCGGCATATGTAATTGGCATTTTACTTTTTTTTGCATTTGGACTACATGTTTAACACGCAAGTCTATGGCATGTATGGGGAAACGAAAAGCGCATAGCGCAACCATTTTTAATGCTGCTCATTACCAAATGGTCGAAACCATATAAATTTGGTATCAACATATACGTAAGACCCTATTCTAAAAACTCATGGAAGCTCATGATACACAAAAGATATCTTTAATTTGATTTCGGCAAATGAACTAGGGCATTGATAATCCCATAGACTTTGTGTAGGTTCAGGTGTTCTAATAATTTTGGCCACCACTGTATATAAAATAAAGGACGGTAGAGAAATATGTATATATATATATATATATATATATATATATATATATATATATATATATATATATATATATATCTTACTAAAACGGGCCTTAAGGGGAACTGAGAAGAATAGCTTTATTCAGTCAGGATTCCCCTTAGCGACTTTCTATAGGCGAAAAATTCCCCTTAACGCCAATTCTATAGGGTTAGGGATAGGGTTAGTTGGGGCGATATAAAAGGAGGAAACAAAGAAATTCGCCTTAAGGACGAAAATAGATATATATATATATATATATATATATATATATATAGTGAAATGATTGAAATGATTGACAAACACAAAAAACCTTGGAAAAAACCTTTTTGATATATTATTAGAGCGAAATGAATTGGTTCATTCTCTATAAACCAATTCATTTCGCTATATATATACATGTACATACATATGCTTTGTATAGAATTAAAATATAAGTAAATATACAGCTACTTTAAAATTTTTAACTAATAACTGAGATTCATGACTGTACAAACTAATACATTAAATGTACCTTTTGTAAAATTACAAAATACATAGTAAGGCATTAATACAAATGACACTTTTGGTTTTTATTATAGTATCGTTCAAATTTCCACGAAGTTTTAACAATCAATACTGTATACTTTTTTTTTTAAATCAATTTACCATATTTAATGGAATGAACCTTTCTCACAATTCATAAAATAAACAATATATTTTTATCTGAAAATGCTTTCATTTATTTCAGTTTCTTAATAAAACGATTGTAATAAATGGGAACGATGAGATTCCACCCCCCCCCCAAATAAAAATGTATAACTTTGACAAGTCTATACAAATAATGGAAACTGGATTTCATTGTAGATATTTTCTGTCATAATAAACAACTTTCGTTATAATATATTCAGATGTGACGTGCTCTGCTTTTCTACTATTATTTCAAGTATAACTTTTATTCAAATTTCACACACGATTGAATTAAAACAATAGGCATGATAGGTACTAACATTTTAGTTTGAAACTTTAAATTAGTGTTTATTATAATCATTTTTGAAAACCAAACGCGTCACGTAAAATTAATATGTTTTCTTTTAATAATCTACCTATTTTTTCTTCTTCTTCTTCTTCTTCTTCTTCTTCTTCCTTTATTTAGGAGGGGAGGCACAATGTACATCTATAATTTGGGCCGACATAAATGGTATCTCACAGTCAGACCTTCTCATATTTTATCCGTCACCAGTAGACGGGGCAGAATCAAAACTAAGGGGGACACAATTATCTGAACTGAGAACTCTTTGAGCGCTGATAACATTGATCTCAATCTGAACCTTCATCATCATCATCATCATAATCATCATCATCATCATCATCCTCTTCATTCTCCTCCTCCTCTTCATCCTCCTCCTCCTCTTCATACTCCTCCTCCTCTTCATCCTCATCATCGTTCCCTTCATCATCATCGTCTTCTTCATCATCGTCTTCAGTATTCTCTTCGCCATCATCATCCGCTTCATCATTCTCCTCCTCATCACTTCCTTCCTCCTCCTCCTCATCATCATCATAATCATCATCATCTTCCTCTTTTCCTTCATCATCGTCATTATCGTCCTCTTCGTCATCATCTTCATTATCATCATCTTCTTCTTCTTCGATATCATTCTCATTTTCATTCATCTCCTCGTCCCCATTGTCGTCACCTCGATGTTTTTCCTTCTTCTTCGTCTTCTTCCGCCTAGTCTTATTTTGCTTTTTCTCTTCATCCACGTCATCGTCACTGTCATCTCCTTTCTTATTTCTCTTCCTCTCCATTTTCTTAACATTCATCTTCTCCTTCTCCTCCTTTTCTGGGTCATTCTCACCTTCATCGTGTTTCTTTTCTTTTTTCCTCTCTTTATTCCTTTTCTTCTCTTCCTTCTCATTCTGACACCTCTTCGTCTTTTTTGCCTTCTTCTCCCTTCCTTTCTTCACGTCTATTGTACCTATCTTTAACCCCATCACGGAAAGAGTAAACCCTTTGGTATCTAAAATCTCCTCCTTCTCTTTCTTTGTCATCTTTTTCGTTTTCTTCTCCTTGGGGAATGAGTCGACTCCTGCCGATGTCGACATGCAGCTCTTTTTACCAGATTGTGTGCAGACTCCAACGCTACCTTGTTGTGTCAATAACTCTCCCTCTTTCTAGGGGATATAAACAGACAGTAAGAAGGGGTGTGACCAAGAATTTATTAAGAGAGAGTGTGGGTATGTGTGTGTGTGTGTGTGTATGTGCGTGTGAGTAGGGAGGGTGTGGGTGCGTGTGTACGTGTATGTGAGAGAGAAAGAGAGAGGTAAATGTCTATCTATAATTACGATGAAGAAGTCGATCTAGAGCCCTTGTAGGAAATATATTGACCGACTTATGAAATGATGCTAGCATTATGTCTAACGTCGAACACCTTTAAAGAGATCAGTCAAGTAATGGTTTTCCGGTTTAAATGATACCCCACTCTTGATCTCAACACAAGCTTTAAAAAACAAAAACGAAAGTGGTTCCAGATTTACCTTTATATCTTTGCCAGTGTCTGCATTACTCTTCTTCTTCTTCTTTCTTGTCTTCATCTTTGTAGCAGATGTAATATCTTGCTGATTAGCAGGATTCATCAGGCCTCAGGTTTATATACGAGAAGTAGACAAGTCCTGAGGTATACCTATATATCAACAAGAAATCTCTGATGTCAAAATTTTATTGCCTTCATGAAACGTCGCGAACCAATCAAAACTCATATTTTGCAGTTTATTTATTATTAGTTTATAACTTCTAAATACTTTGAAAATGATTTTGGAGGTCAATAATTTCTTACTTTTATAAACGCATAGTGATATTATGGAAAGGGTTGAAATGATGATATAAATGAGATTAAATTGCATGCTTGGAGATGAAATTCATGTTCGGAGCTATACAAATAGTTACAGTTGATAGCTAGATAGTAAGAGCGGAAGGAACGAGCATGGGTTTCTTTTACGTCCATGAAACGTGGAAGAATGAGCAAAGGAAAGGTAAACATATAATGTTCACAAATTACCACAACTTAAATGATGTTCTTCAATCAGTCATCACCACATAATAGCTTACGTCATGTTTTCCAGAGTCAAAGAATATTTTGCGCTCTCATAAATACACAAATATCTTTTTACTTGTACACCAATCAAACAATGACCTTAAAAATCCTACTTTGAATTTGTGAAATGAAAATACCGATATAGATTTTCGCCAAATTATTCAAATTTATATGATACTTACTTTATAACTTTAGGCTATAACAACTTTAAGGTCGAGAATCGGTGCTGTATGGGCTTCGACAACCTACTATTTGAAATGAATCAAGCTTAAAAATAATCAAGACGGAATTCACTTTGCATGTTTGGCTCGTGAAAAAAAAAATCACTGGTGGGATTATATTTCTTTTCAAGGTCGATCAACTACCAAGATATACCAGTAACATTAACACTTTAAATCCATCATATACTTGACATTACAGGTATATATTTTACATGGCAATGGCAGAATTATGCGATTAGAGACCGGTGTGAAGTTGGCGGTCGATTAGAGAGGAAAGACAGTCCTAATGGTATGTAGGCCTACAACTTCTGCATGATCTACTTTTTGTCAACGGCCCTGGCCCGGGCCCTGGAGCTTTTTGAGTCCGTACTTGGCATTGGTTCTCGAGGTGAAAATTCTCCTCGAAATCGACCAGGGCCATCAATACGAGGCTGTTCATGATCAGAAAAGGTTTTCTTGGAAAGCAGGTCACCAGTTTTTTCAACTACCCTATAAAAAACTTTATTAAATAGGTAAACTTCAATCCAACACCTCATGCACCATTAAAAAAATGAATCCTTCCACATGGACAACATTCAACAGAGTGTGAGTAAAAAAAATAAATAAATAAAAAAAGAAAAAGAAAAAAATTCAAAAACTCCTATGATTTTGAGTTGTTTAGTACCCTTTTCATTTGGATATTTGCACGCATGACTGAGCAACAGACAATCTTCAAACGACGGTAAAATCTCACCTGCGCCAAATAGATAAATGAAGATTAAAAACAAATGTTGACAGAATATGTGTACAACACATACACACATAGACACACAAACACACACACTCATCACACACACCCACACACACTTATCCTCTCTCACACACACACTCACATTATCACACACACACACACACTCACACATTCACAAACACATTCACATACACAAGAAAAGAAAGAAATTAATTGAATTGAATTGAAGTTGTCTACAACAGTGATGAAGGATCCAAGCATACTTAATGCGGCGGTCACAACTCATCGTAGGCTACGGGGCAGAAATTGGATTGATACTAGTCGGCGGAGACGTCTGCCTTAGTTCTCCTCGATGTCTTGTGACTCACGGAGACATCTCAAAAGACTGCTCTTGAGACTCTCCGTGACAGAACAAAAAAAAATCATAGATTCAAGGCATTGAGACGGTCGCCGGAGACCGTACAACGTCGCCGAGACTCATAAAAAAAGTAGTCCCGAATGCGTCTCAAATCCGTCTCATCTCACGTGAGTTACCACGCAATATGTCTTTAGTCAACTCTGATCGAAAGACACTGAAATAGATTCGTTTTATTAAAAAAATAAATAAATAAATTAGAGAAAAAAAAAAAAAAACGCTTTCTCACTTATGCCGTGAATTATTGCATCATATGAGTTAGAATGAACAAAAAGATGACCAAGTGTTCGAATATGTGTTATTTTAGTAACAATAACTGTTGATTAAGTTACGTAATAAAACATCGAGTAGTATCAGTATTCCTTTAGTTCTGGGATGCACTGGCTGATTCAACACGATTTTTATAATAGGCCTATTGTGTCGAAACTGCCTGCATTTTCTAAATGATTTTATATTTCTTACTGTAATAATCCCAATATGCAGTAAAGCGGGTTTATATCTTTAGGTCTTCTAGACATCATTTAAAACAAAGCAAACAAAAGATTTTCGAGTTTAAAACAATTTGGGAAAGTTAAAATAGAAATTGCTGGCGAATATTGGATCAAAAAAGAGAAAACTTATTCCAGAATAAAGAAAATAAAATTATTAATCACTTCGATTTCGGTGAGATTAATCACAGTAAATACTTACTCTACGAAAATAATAAGGTCTGTACCGATACTTCGAAACTTTTTATAAAAACGCCCTCCTCTTCGAAAGGAAATCCAATGAAAACAAGTGATTGAAAGAATATTGTTGCTTTTAGAGAAAAATAGTTTACAAAGAAATCAGTTATTTATTTTATACTGCCTTTTCCTGTCGCTAAACCAGGAAATACCAGGAGTCAAGACATGAAACAAATAAGATCAGTATTGAATAGTCAAACATGAAGTGAAAGCTGTGTCTCTCCACTTTAAGAACCAAAACAAAACCTCATAATTTACTTGGTTATTGTAGGTCCACGCAGGGACAAGAGTCAGTAATGGGCGGCGGTCACAACTCGCCGTACCATCGACGTGCAACTCCCCTACGATGGATTTCTAGAAAATTCGGTTGCAGCGGAGCGTACCTCGCAGGTACAATTGCATGTACGACGCGCAGGAAGTTTTACAATACCCTTACTATAGGAATTGCAGGAATCGCAGAAGTTGAATTAGGACCTGTGGTGCATTGCACAACAACGCAGGCTACGGTAGATGGCACTGTGCCCCGTAGCTACGACGAGTTGTGACCGCCGCACTTTTAAAGCGGGCGGTCACACTTTCGCCGTACCTTCGACGTGCCAACTCTACGGACGGATTTCGTTAGAAAAATCGTGCAGCGGAGGTACCTCGCAGGTCAATGCATGTACGACGTACAGAGGTTTTTTACAATACCCTTACTACAGAAACGCAGGAATCGCAGAAGTTGACCAAGGACCTTGTGCGTGTTAATTGCACATGCAAACGCAGGCTACGTCGATGGTACCTGCCCCGTAGGCTACGAAACGAGTTATGACCCGCGCAATTTTAAAAAGATGCTATATCCCACTTTACATGAATATTGACTTGTTTAACATGATACATATGATTATTCAGATTCATTTCTTGATCTGAAGTGTTTAACCTCAATTTGAAAGGACAAAAGCCAGAAAATGCACTGTAATCACAAAACTTTT
Source organism: Paracentrotus lividus (assembly GCA_940671915.1). Lineage (NCBI taxonomy): Eukaryota > Metazoa > Echinodermata > Echinoidea > Camarodonta > Echinidae > Paracentrotus > Paracentrotus lividus. The sequence goes on along the minus strand of CALNVZ010002974.1, from coordinate 23,641,366 downwards.
CCCTATAGACTACTATACAAAACATAGTAAAACAAATGGGCGTTTTAAATATGAAATAAGTAACAATATGGATGCGCGTGTAATCATGGCTCTTTTTTGTTTAAATAGAAACTGGAAATAGCAGAAAATGGTCCGCGGAAAAAACAACTATATATATACATAATTTATTCGAAACTTCAAATAAAATAATTAATTAATAATCTCCTCTCCAGTAAGAAAAGACTTGTCCTTCTCAATAAATAAGATGAACAAGAACAATAACAATGAACAAGATACCCATTGTTCAAATATATCCTATCCTATATCCACACTTGTCCATTATAAGGATTAAAATTTCTATTAATCATTTTAGGGAAGATGACAAAAATGTTTAGAACATTCAGGCGAAATGAATGAAACAGATTGACTCGAACGTAGCTCTCAAATTTCCTTAATTCACAAGGCTACAAATGTAAGACGAAACAAAATTAAACAAACATGAGTGGTTGACGGCAAAAAACCTGTTAATCAACAAAATTTAACAAATGTTTGTTTTTATATAATCTGTATTATGATTACATTCACTGCAAAACTATATGGAGAGGGAAAGAGAGATGAGAGGGAGGAGTGAGAGAGAGAGAGAGAAGGACTAAGAAAGAGATTACAAGAGTAAACAATAGAGGGAAGATCGAGATCGGGATATGAACAGTGTTATGTACATTAATAGCATATATAATATCATAGATAATACCCGAAAGAGAGATAATTTATTGTTTACCGTTGTTTTTACTGGTTCATCTTGAGAGGGCGCTCTATGGGGTAAAAGAGGAGGTTCACTTGTACTGGCGGTTGCCATGAATTGCTTGTTCTGTGATACAATTTATTTGTAAATACTATAACAGTGAAAAGTAGCTCTCAGTTATAAAACATACACTACAGATGCATAATACCTATACTAATAATACACACAAAATATAACATGTATAAAATTTATGTAAAGTCTGTACATACAAGTGCATGTGTACACAACAGTTATCCCAAATAATATGCATACAACCCATAATGTGTATGGTAGACTTTATATAAGTCTCCGCAGATAACATATAATTATATATAATATATAAATACATACACCCACACAAAGCATATATTTTAAGAATTTATGAAGAAGGGTATAGGGAGTCCGGGATGGACGTTACAAATTCACATTTTGGGCCAGAAAATCTAAATGAATAGGTTACTCACAACACTCCATTTTGGGTCTGTAGTTAGTCGATTATGTTTGGCTAAACCTGAGGTACATAAAACTTAAAAAACATGTAAACACTAATTAACTACAGCTTTAATTAATTGAAGACATTTTTTTTGTAACAACTACCCCGTATACGGGGTAAGTTGTTTACACACACGGTAAATTGTACTATCGTAACATACAGGCGCGCTAATGTGTGTGTGGCAAATGTGTAAATCTCTTGCGCAACATTGGTATCTCTTGTTCTATCATCGACAACTTTCCAGTTTCTTGGCTGATCGTTAACAGTAGATCAAGTAGAGCGTCTAGAATAGACTAACAGGTGAATAGAAATTACGTATTGCACCTGATTGAACATATAACATACTTTACATGTGTATAGTATTTGGGCTGTAGTGTGTTACGATGGGACATGTGGAGTGTTGCTATACAACCTACCCATGGGATTTTTCACATAAATCAACGTAGCGAAAAGCCAGAAGGCAGAATTACAGGCATGGCTCAAGGGGTTATATAGTCGACATACGTGTCTCTATATGGTCAATACTATACCAGACTATTCATCATGTTGCCTTCAGTTTGTTAGAACTTTACAAAATATTATTTTTGTCAAAAAATTCACTTGGGAACTTGTAAAAAATGTTTTTGTTGATTACTTTTTAATAAAACCAACGGAGAAAACCTCACGACCGGCAGTTCATACACAGCTATGTGTAGCTGTTATATAGGATGCCAGTTACACGAACTCTCTTGTTCCAACTTAGCACACTGAGAAACTGTAACAACTGACCCGTGTAACTTCCATCCCCGGTCTCCCCTACACATAATAATATATATATATATATATTGCTGCCGAAAGCTTGTGAATTAAAGGATTGAGAGCTACGGTTTCGAGTCATCTGTTTCACTTCATTCGCCATACTAAATAAAAGATGGATTGCATAGCACGTTACTCAAGGGGCCCGTTTTTCCTATTTGATATATACTGAATATATATATTTAGTGAATATCTTTACGTGATGTATATAATATATCATATACTATAATACTATTACTACTCTATACTTATTATATATATTTGTCTCTACGGTTTATCTTTCAAAATGTATTTCCTCTCTTAGTTTTTAGTAACATCACAACGAAACGCAGGAAATTCACTTTCTTATATATTATATATATATACTATACAGTGGTGCGCCAAATTATTAGAAACACAAAGCAATATTTAAATGATTTTAGTTATTTCATTCAGTTGACCCATTAAAAATACCCTATAAAAAGTTGGAATGTCTCCGAATGTCATCATTATGCTTTAAAAACTAGATAACATAAGCCATGCATGAGAAACTCGCCCCAAAGGTCGACCCTTTTATGTACACCACCAATTGAAAAACTAAATATCTGCCTTTCTAGGATCAAAAGTTCTCTTTAACGTTAAACATTTTAGGTCTCTCCTACAAAATGTAGTACATATTTCTGAAAGTAAATTCCCCCCCCCCCCCCCCCTCCTGAGAGTGTCAAAAAATTGGCATTCATAATAACACAGGGTGAAAGGAGGTTACATCTAGCGGGGATTTTTTTTGATCAGAATTTTTGAAAGGGCCCCAATTTTTTAATTTCAGTGCCCCCCCCCCCCTATTTAAGTCCCCCGTTCCAATGACCCTTAATATTTCAAATAATTTAAATTGCTCCATAAATTTCCTTTTAAAATAATATACATTTTACGAGGAGTGTCTTTCATCAATGAAAAAATATGTCTTAACTTTCAATTGGCACGGGTTATTTTGGTCATCTCACACCCAAGGTGGGGGTGAATCCACCCTTCCCTATTCGACAACTTTTCTGAAATTTTAGATGTATTTGAGGTATATTTAGGATAAACAAGCCTATTAAGTTATACTTTTACCTCAAAATACTTTTTGAGAAATCGGCATATGTAAATTGCCAATTTTACTTTTTTTTGCATTTGGACTAACATGTTTAACACGCAAGTCTTATGGCATGTATGGGGAAACGAACAAGCGCATAGCGCAACCATTTTAAATGCTGCTCATTACCAAATGGTGAAACATATAAATTTGGTATCACATATACGTAAGACCCTATTCTAAAAAACTCATGGAAGCTCAATGATACACAAAGATATCTTTTATTTGATTTCGGCAAATGAACTAGGGCATTATAATCCCATAGACTTTGTGTAGGTTCAGGTGTTCTAATTAATTTGGCCACCACTGTATATTAAAATAAAGGACGGTAGATAAAATATGTATTATAATAATATATATAATATATATATATATATTATATATATATATATATAATATATATCTTACTAAAACGGCCTTAAGGGGACTAGAAGAATAGCTTTATTCAGTCAGGATTCCCCTTAGCGACTTTATAGGCGAAAAATTCCCTTAACCGCCAATTCTATAGGTTAGGGATAGGGTTAGTTGGGCGATATAAAAGGAGGAAACAAAGAATTCGCCTTAAGGCGAAAATAGATATATATTATATATATATATATATATATATATAGTGAATGATTGAAATGATTGACAAACACAAAAAACTTGAAAAAACCTTTTTGATATATTATTAGGCGAAATGAATTGGTTCATTCCTATGAACCAATTCATTCGCTATATATTACATGTACATACCAATGCTTTGTATAGATATTAAAAATATAAGTAAATATACAGCTACTTTTAAAATTTTTAATAATAACTGAGATCATGACTGTACAAACTAATACATTAAATGTACCTTTTGTAAAAATTACAAAATACATAGTAAGGCATTAATACAAATGACACTTTTGGTTTTTATTATTTAGTATCGTTCAAATTTCACGAAGTTTTAACAATTCTACTGTATACTTTTTTTAATCAATTTACCATATTAATGGAATGAACCTTCTCACAAATTCATAAAATAAACAAATATATTTTTATCTGAAAATGCTTTTCATTTATTTCAGTTTCTTAATAAAACGATTGTAATAAATGGGGAACGATGAGATTCCACCCCCCCCCCAAATAAAAATGTATAACTTTGACAAGTCTATACCAATAATGGAAACTGGATTTCATGTAGATATTTTCTGTTCATAAATAACAACTTTCGTTATAATATATTCAGATGTGACGTGCTCTGCTTTTCTTACTATTATTTCAAGTATAACTTTTATTTCAAATTTCACACACGATTGAATTAAACAATAGGCATGATAGGTACTAACATTTTAGTTTGAAACTTAAATTAGTGTTTATTATAATCATTTTTGAAACAAACGCGTTCACGTAAAATTAAATTATGTTTTCTTTAATAATCTACCTATTTTTTCTTCTTCTTCTTCTTCTTCTTCTTCTTCTTCCTTTATTTAGGAGGGGAGGCACAATGTACATCTATAATTTGGGCCGACATAAATGGTATCTTCACAGTCAGACCTTCTCATCATTTTATCCGTCACCAGTAGACGGGGCAGAATCAAAACTAGGGGACACAATTATCTGAAACTGAGAACTCTTTGAGCGCTGATAACATTGATCTCAATCTGAACCTTCATCATCATCATCATCATAATATCATCATCTCATCATCATCCTCTTCATCTCCTCCTCCCTTCATCCTCCTCCTCCTCTTCATACTCCTCCTCCTCTTCATCCTCATCATCGTTCCCTTCATCATCATCGTCTTCTTCATCATCGTCTTCAGTATTCTCTTCGCCATCATCATCCGCTTCATCATTCTCCTCCTCATCACTTCCTTTCCTCCTCCTCCTCATCATCATCATAATCATCATCATCTTCCTCTTTTCCTTCATCATCGTCATTATCGTCCTCTTCGTCATCATCTTCATTATCATCATCTTCTTCTTCTTCGATATCATTCTCATTTTCATTCATCTCCTCGTCCCCATTGTCGTCACCTCGATGTTTTTTCCTTCTTCTTCGTCTTCTTCCGCCTAGTCTTATTTTGCTTTTTTCCTTCATCCACGTCATCGTCACTGTCATCTCCTTTCTATTTCTCTTCCTCTCCATTTTCTAACATTCATCTTCTCCTTCTCCTCCTTTTCTGGGTCATCTCACCTTCTCGTGTTTCTTTTCTTTTTCTCTTCTTTATTCCTTTTCTTCTCTCCTTCTCATTCTGACACCTCTTCGTCTTTTTTGCCTTCTTCTCCCTTCCTTTCTCACGTCTATTGTACCTATCTTTAACCCCATCACGGGAAGAGTAAACCCTTTGGTATCTAAAATCTCCTCCTTCTCTTCTTTGTCATCTTTTCGTTTTCTTTTTTTCTCCTTGGGGAATGAGTCGACTCCTGCCGATGTCGACATTGCAGCTCTTTTTACCAGATTGTGTGCAGACTCCAACGCTACCTTGTTGTGTTCAATAACTCTCCCTCTTTCTAGGGGATATAAACAGACAGTAAGAAGGGGTGGTGCCGGTGTGACCAAGAATTTATTAAGAAGAGTGTGGGGTATGGTGTGTGTGTGTATGTGCGTGTGAGATAAGGGAGTGGTGTGGGTGCGTGTGTACGTGTATGTGAGTGGGTGAGAGTAAGAGCAGAGAGTTAAATGTTCTTTCTGATCGAATGTACGGGTTGATTAGAAAGAAGTCATCTAGAGCCTGAGATATATGACCGCACTTATTGAAATGAGCCTGAGGCATTGGTGATATGTAGTGGTCGTCTAACGCTCGAAACAGCTTGGTATAGAAGGAGATCAGTTGGTCAAGTAATGGTTTTCGTGGTTTAAGATATACCCCGATCTAGTCAGTTTGATTAGTCAGAACTAGGTCAAGCGCTCTGTTGGAGATGGAAACATGGAAACGAACATGCGGTAATAGCTGTATCGCGTTGTGATCTTTTGCGTCAGTGGTCGTGGTGGCGTACTCCTTCTGTGTTATGCTTGCTGCTTGTCTGGTCTTGGTCAGTGGTTAATGATCTCGGTTGTGCTGATCGTATTAGCGAGAGATTGCATTCAGCCTTGCACGGTTGTTATGATAGCGAGTAGTAGACATAAGTTCGCTCTGAGTGGAGATTGTGGTGGTTGGTGGTGGAGATTGGAGTTGGTGATAGTGGGATTGAGTTTGTGATATTAGATCAACAATCTCTTGATGTCAAGAGTATGTTATGTAGTATACAAGTTTAACATGTGGTCGTTCCGCGAACCAATAAAAACTCATAGTTTGCGGGTGCAGGTTTATTTTTTTAGTTATAACTTTTGAGAATTACGTTTGAAATTTTGATTTGTTGGGTTGAGGATGTTGGTTGAGGTCGGTGGTGGAAATAATTTTTTCTTAGAGCTGTTTAATGGAAATGGTCATGAGTGATATGTTGTTATGGAATTGAATAAATGGTGTACTGAAATAGAATGTATTAATATAATATGAGCATTAAATTGCTGTTACCATGTCATTGGGGGCAGTATGCTATAATCTAATGCTCATGAGCTTTTCTCACTGACAAATTTTAATAAACGATCTAGATTGATAGCTATGTATTACGTATAATGAGCACATACCGGGAGAGAGAACCAGAAAGCTTTGGCTCTCATAAACTATATAAATAGTCAATAGTAACGCCTAGAGTGGCAAGAAATATAGCGCGCGAGCAATGGCGTGCAACAATGTCTAGAAGACCCTAATTATATAAATTGTTTAGTTAAATTTAACACCTCTCAAGGCACCTTTAGAGTGCAATGTTCTTAATGAAGTCATACTATCTAAGCTATAGCTTACCGTATCGTAGTTATATCCTGACGATACCAGAACTATTCTGCTGCTTCGCAGGTATCTATAAATATATCATACAATCTCTATGTATTACTAATTGTTACTATCCGGACATCAATACGCCAACCCATAGATACCCACCACCCAATTCGATAAATTCATACAATTTGAATTTGTGAAATTGAAATACCGATATAGATTTTCTGCAAATTATTCAAATATTGGGTTAGTAATCGCATTAATACTTATTTATATTTAACCTGGCTATACGCGCTCCGCGGATCTCACATACAACTTGACAAGAGATCTAAGAAGATTTCGGCCTCGATCTCTTTGTTATGGGGCCTTCGACAACTATAATACTACATTGTAATAAGATCAAGACTACATTAATTCAAAAGACGGAATTCATCCTATAACGCGACCAGTATAGTATATGCTGCTCTGGGTGTGAAAATTAATATAGATCAACTAATCTCGTACTCGAACCAGATTGCGGTTACTCATGTGCAGATTACTCATATCCGTGTATACAGAAGAAGGGACGTCTCCGTGCCTAACGTTCAACGTACCTCTCAAGAATATACCCAGTTAATACGGGTTATGACTTTAAAATTCCGATATCATATATCTTCTCGCACATTATATCAATATGTTTATTCATATATTATTTACAAATAGCAAAACAAATCGAATCATGAAATTATAACTAGTGCTAGCTCTCCGCGCGCGTTCGTCCGTGCCGACAGTTATCGCAGGTCGTGTGTCGCGAAATTATAGACATGGCGTGAGAAAAGACCCAAATTTGGTCTAAATGGTAGATCGCGTGAAGGCCGTGAACAAAGTGCCTAGTCTACAAGCATCTAGTAGTTTGTCCGTACAACAACGGTCACCGTGCGCACGCCCCGGGTCGCGCTCCCCACATTTTCAGGTGTTCACGCTCTTTTGTGAATTAGCGTATCTCTCGTGGTGAACTATATGGCAGTTATACTCTAGAGTTATACTGCGACACGGTGGATACCTGAAAATAATCTTCGACTCGTGATTCGACTTAGAAGTGGTGTCTCTTCCGCAATACGTTGAACAGTGTTCCTGCCCATAGAATAAACTCATGTGTGAATACCCCATAGACGGTGTTCAAGTGTTCTTTGTTTTGAGAGATGTCTTGAGCTGTTTTAAATTAAAGAGTTTCGGTCAAACTTTTGGAGAGTCATCACGCTAATGTTTTTGTCACCACAACTAACTCTTAGTGAAAAAAACTTTATTAAATAGGAAACTCAACTCTCTCTTATCGGGTCAAAAGTGGCTACAATTAAAATATTACTGAATCCTTCCACAGCAATTGATGGTATCTCATTACGAGTCAAGCTAGTATGTTGTATAAATTTAAACTCTGAAAAATAAACTCAACAATAAGTGGGGTATATAAAGAATAAAACACTTGGCTCGCTCAACCCAGAAAACTCCCCTAAATTGGAATTTTCGTGTAATCAGTATATGATTTTTGATGTCTTACTCACATTTTTCATTTGGATATTTCACGCATGACTGAGCAACAGACAATCTTCAAACGACGGTAAAATCTCACCTGCGCCAAATAGATAAATGAAGATTAAAAACAAATGTTGACAGAATATGTGTACAACACATACACACATAGACACACAACACACACACTCATCACACACACCCACACACACTTATCCTCTCTCACACACACACTCACATTATCACACAACACACACACACCACACATTCACAAACACATTCACATACACAGAAAAAAGAAAATGATTAATTGATTGAATTGAAGTTGTCTACACAGTGATGAAGGATCCAAGCATACTTAATGCGGCGGTCACAACTCATCGTAGGCTACGGGGCACGTGCCATCAACGTAGCCTGCGTTGCATGTGCAATGCATGCACAGGTCGTTGGTCAATTTCTGCGATTCCTGCGTTTCTGATTAAGGGTATTGGAAACTTCCTACACGTCGTACATGCAACGTGCCTCCGAGGTACCTGCGCTGCACGATTTTTCTACGAAATCCATCGTAGGGAGTTGCACGTCGAAGGTACGGCGAGTTGTGACCGCCGCATTACCACTCATCTGGATGAATAGATAAATTTTTTTATAAATCACCATCAACTAAGCAGATTGGGCATTGAAGAAACTTGTGAAAATTCTTGATTACTGTATGGCAATGTATTGTACACAATCACAAGTAATTACTTGCCATTGTATGTACATGTAGGGAAGGTTGTGGGGCATAACGGACCACGTAACTTCAAGTGGTTCTGTGACGTCACAGATAGGAGCAAGACTATAAAATGATATTTCCTTGACGAGTTCTTATTGAAGTTTGATAAACAATCGATCAATAATTTCATCTCTTTCATACTTCGGCCAAAATGAAGCTGAAAAAATATCGGAAAAGGTCCGTTTTGCCCCACTATAGTGGGGCAAAATTGACTCCGTGCATTTTTGTTGGGGCAAAATGGTACCCTATTATGGGGTACCGTTTTGCCCCGTAAGAAATAATCAACTCCTGGGACTGATTTGTCAAAATTTGTTCAAGTTGGCAAATAAATGTACTTTTGGAAGTCTCCAGAAGGGATGAGAGCACACCAAATTCTCCCCAGGGTCAGCCAAATTTTGGTCCTTTTTGCCCCACACCATTGGGTTCCATTTTGCCCAAAGCAGAAATACCCTACATCAGAGGGGTACAAATTTTGAATGGGCACCCCCTCTGTAGGTATTGATTTTTTCGATGAAACTTCAGTGGTAATTGGTGCAGCAATGCCTCATTTACTGCCAATACATTTATAGAAAGAATACTTTTGATGTCAAGCTATGAGAAAGTTCCGTTTTGCCCCTAGGGTCCGTTATGCCCCACCTTCCCTATGTCAGCATTTTCCATGAATGATAACAATAGATTTCTCATTAAAATTGCCCGTCTATTTCTATTCTTTCTTTTTCTCTCTCTCTCTCTCTCTCTCTCTTTTCTCTTGAAAAATATGATTTAATTACT
>CALNVZ010002974.1:23579875-23608744 GCA_940671915.1 Paracentrotus lividus | reverse complement strand
CTAGACCATCAGTATTATATTATGTGCAACAACGCATAACTTATTGCTTTGTTTACTTCTTGTTAATTGACTTTGATTCAAGAAGTCCAACTTATGAGCTACAAGTATTATGCTTTAACACATGAAATTTCATCTTTATAATTGTGATCCTAAATAAACACCAGTTGGAATAGTAAAGCATGACATACATTTATTGTATGTAAATATATTTGTGTGTATTAATATAGATTATAAAAATAGTGTACAATCTACATTAAACTTGCAAGACGCTCGTCCAATTTTTCTACACTGAGGATCGAAAGATTAAACCGTGCGGAACCCTTCCGCACCTGTAAGAGCCCGCATGGCCCCTTTTGGTGAGTCACGGGCTTTTCACGGGTTTTTCTGCAGCCTAGCCGATTTCACAAAACACCGGGAGAATCGATACGAAACTGTCGATCTTCCCGGTTTCTCTAGGGTAGTGAAACATGTCTTCCGCGCCACAGAAATCGAAAGGGAGACGGGCACCTTCCGAAAATGACCGGTTATGACATTTCTACTCGCCGTACGGCCCCGAAATGGATACGTGATCGTAAAAGGGTGGGCGTCTTGCAATGTTCAGATTTTTCCTTTGGCTATCCTACGGGACCCTAAAGGGCACCGCAAGGGCTCTCAAGGGACCCTAGCGATTTTCAAGCTATCTTGAGACTCCCATTCGATATAAAAAAAAAACGACGACATACCTTTCATTTTTTAATATAAATACATTTACATTACTCTTCAATATTCTTTTTCCTCGGTTCTTATGATCTGCATTATTCTTCGCATAATAGCATTGATGAGCCTCAAAAGGTCTACAATTTAGCTCTCAATGTCAATTTCCCTCTCCATATCCTCTCCCAACATCTCCATCCGCCCCCCCCCGTGTTTGCCCTCTTTTTTGTTTCGTTTTCGGAGCCAGGATCGTGGACGTTTGTAGAAAGACAGCTCAAAGACCAAAATGTAAATGTTGGAATATCATTAAAAAAAAAAATAAAAAAAAAATCAACATATTGTCCGGTATTTTCGAAGGGTGAACTAAAGTTAGTAGGTCTACTAAATAGTCACCTATTATATTGTTGTTCTGAACAATAGCAAGGCCTAGTAAACAGGCTACGTATTTAGTAGGCCTACTAACTTTAGTCACTCTTCGAGAATACCGGGCCTGCTATGTTTAACGCGTCGCTAAAAAGGGTGGGGGCGTTTGCCTCTTGCGCCCCCTCCGCATAAATACGCCATTATTAAGTGACTGGTGTCTACGATTAGTTTTAGTTAGGCCTAACAACTGTCACAGCAGGAAATCAGTGTCTACAAGCTGAGTTCCATCGTTTTCGAAAGCATCTTCGCGCGTTTTTTTTTTATATTTTTTTTTATTATTTTTTATTTTGTAAGTCATCTCCTCGTGCTTATACAACTGGTTCTTTTCTACGAGATGCTTCTCCTTACGAAGTGCTTCAGAGATTGTCATTCTAGAGCTGGAGCTCAGAGGCGGTGCAACATCATCGTCTCTTAAGCATTGTCGAGACGAACGGACAAATTACGGGTGCGATGATTCGACTTGCTATAAAAATTTCCTTCCATTGCCTTCGATATTTTGATTGCATTTTCTGTTGAGGATTAAAGACATTCTAATAAGGTTCCCTCATTAAATTTGTGAAATGAATTTTATACTTTGAGTATATTTTTCTTCCAAGAGACGGGCATTTCTTTTTAGATGGAAGAGTTTACTGTTCCTACGAAGTAACGAAATTTTTCCCATAGCAGTGTTCTAATGTTGCTCAACAATACACGATTCAAAAAGCGAAGCAGATTTCTTTTCATCATCGGATATTCTATCAGCTCTGTTCTTATGTATCATCTTGAACTGCATCAACTTAATAACAGTTCCACGAGTTAAAGACTGTTTCCGGTGAAAACACTAAGCTTTGCCTCATAAGCTCTCTGTCGTTGGATCTCTGCACTGGTTTGGTTCCTGCTCAACATCAGGTGTGATCTTTGTTGGCTGGTGCCCATTTCCAAACTTACAGCGACACCATCTTTGTTCTTTGTACCGCATTTGTGGTGGCATTCCATGTTGATTTTGAACGTTAGCTTCGGTTGACCGCTTTACATCGCAGTAACGTCGACCCGTTCGATACAACACTCTTGCTTCTCGAGCGATCTCTTCTCTTCCAAAGAACCTTCGTGTCGTGTGAGGGATTTGAACCCCATATATTTCATTTCACGTATCTCTGTCACATCGCTAACATTAAACTTTCATATGACTCTTTAAACAGAATGAGTCAATAAATGTCCTATCATTTTGAAGTTGTCTTGTGAAAAGCATGAAGATTTAATAATGGGTTTTATGACATGTCTTGGTAGAGTCATTCCCTAGCATAAGTTGGTACCCTTTTCGTTTGGATCTTTGCACGCATGACTGAATAACAGACAATCTCTAGAAGACGGTACACTCTCACCTGCGCCAAGTGGCTGGGTGAAGAATAAACAAATTGAGAATTTATTACTTATGTGCAAGTACAAAGACACACACACCCCACGTACCCTCATTTACACATACACAAACTAGATACCACACCCTCACCACTCATACCCACAAACATCCTCCACACACATACATACGCACATATCTTATCTCATCCACAGCTCGCTCCCTCAGAAAACACACCCACACACATACAGACACACACTCACTCACACGCACAAACAGTTGTTAGGTAGTTAATACGTCCCAAACATTCAGTGGTGGTCTCGGTAAACAAAACAAATGTTATTGTGAATTGTTTACTGTGTGTGTTTGTGTGTGTGTGTTTGATGACGCTCTTATCTGTTTGGACGCCCTATTTGTGCCATTCCTCGTGTGTGTGTGTGTGTGTGTGTGTGTGTGTGTGTGTGTGTGTGAGGGTGTGTGTGTGTGTATGTGTGGGTAGGTAGGTGAGTGTGTGTGTGTGGGTAGGTAGGTGTGTATAAGCATTTGTGTTATTTTAGCCTTTCTGATAATATTTACTATGCTAAATAAGAAGGAAAGAAGAAGGAAATAACTGTTCTTTTGAACTTCATTGACTTGAATGAGTTGAATAGACTTAAAAGTGAAGTTAATTTATTTCAGTTGAAATTAATTAAATATTTTGAATAGAATAGAATTATATTGAACTGAGAATAATAAGATATTAACGCGTATGAATGGATCCAAATCATATCATTACCATCATATCATTATTATTTCTAGGGGGTTTGAACGTACTAAAAAAAGAAAATTTTAGATGTATCCCCTCCCTCATCCAAATCCTGGATCCGTCGCTGCATTTGTACAATACATAATGTATGTTTATATATCACAAAATTGCTAGGTGTTCAACTTGTGGTGTTAGATTTCGGTGTTTGATTGGTATAGATACCAAATGTTTTAACATCGCGTGATGTCAATACAAAAATCTTAAAAACATTTATTGAATGATTATAGTAATATTATCATTTGATATAAGTACTCTAATTATACAGTGTGTCCCACAAAAAATGGTAATGACACTTTAAATGGGTATAATATTAAAATTACAAAATTATATTATTTATTTCTCTACACCCGTAAACTACAATTCATTTTCTGCAACTGGATGAAATTTTATGTGATATGGTCCAATAATCACAAAGATATGAGTACCTCAGGAAACCTCTCCATCCAAGTTTTGTATTAAGTAGTACTGGGTATATTGAATAAAAGGAACCCAAGTTTGATCATTAATGATTTGAAAAATATTTCAGTAGTGATTATGAAATGTATATCACTGTTAAGTGCAACTCATTCCCATTTTAATGATATGTCCCTCAGCTCACCAATATCACGCATTGCTGAACCCCATTGTTCTGAAAAAGTCTTGCAAAATTGTGAGTGTTCACTTTTAAATATCGCTCCTTGAGATGCGTTATGCGGCGGTCACAACTCGTCGTAGGCTACGGGGCACGTGCAATCAACGTAGCCTGCGTTGCATGCACAATGCACGTACAGGTCCTAGGTCAATTTCTGCGATTCCTGCGTTTCTGTAGTAAGGGTATTAGAAAAACTTCCTACACGTCGTACAGGCGACGTGCCTGCATTGTACAAACATTCACATTGTGCCTCAACGGAAACCCAACTTTGATCATCAATGAGCGTGAAAGTGAACCACTCACAATTTTGCAAGACATATTCAAAACAATGGGGTTCAGTGATACATGATATTGGTGAGCTGAGAGAGGTATCATTAAAATGGTAATTAGTTGCACTTTACAGTGATGTAAATTTCATAATTACTACTGAAATATTTTTCAAAGTATTAATGATCAAACTTGGGTTTGTTTTATTCGAAACATCCGGTACTAGTCAATGCAAACTTGGATGGAGAGTTTTCCTAATGTGTAATGGCAAAATGCTCATATCTTTGTGATTCTTGGACCATATCACATAAAATTTCATCCAGTTGTAGAAAACGAAATAAAGTTTACGGGTGTACACATATATACAATTTAATTGTGTAATTTTAATATTATACCCATTTAAAGTGCCATTAGCATTTTTTTGTAGGACACGCTGTAGATATCATAAACACAAATAGCAACAACATTTTATTTAGTTTATGAAGTTGAATAAAAATTTTCAACACAAAAACCCCGAGTACTATTATATATATATATATATATATATATATATATATATATATATATATATATATATATATGTGTTATGAATAAAAAGTCTAGGACAAGCTTGGACGTTGCTGGACTTTGAATCTTTAATCAAGCTTTAATCAAGCTTTCGGCTTGATTAAAACGTCGTCATGTCCAAAAAGTTGAGTCTCATCGCACTTATATATATATATATATATATATATATATATATATATATATATATATACATATATGTATGTATCCACATCCAAAGGTGTTTACACAATACACAAACATAATACGCCCATGGGGTAAGATAACACCACATCAACATCCACTGGTGTCAGATGGGAAATTAACACCAGCATATGTTCTTAAAATTACACCCAGCAGTCTTGAGACATGTAGCGAGCATTTATATGATACCATTTTCAAGCGTTGCATTCCTTACGTTAACGAGTAAATTCATCCGGTAAAAGCATTAATGAGCAATTATGATTTCGCAAGGAAAACTATACAGAGCTAACATAAAATCATACAGAGCAAAGAAAAGCATATGATTGATGATTCCTTGCAAGATTATGAAACCATGATAATTTGAAAATAAATTATGCTAGCGTTTTCTAAAGTGCTGAATTGCAAAGGAGAGGGACTTTAACGACTCTAAAAATATCATGGAACAATCAAGTGATTAATCGCTTTTTAGAAGACAAGTGTTCTTAGTTCCTTTCTGACATTTTGTTCAAATAAATAGAATATAATGGTTGCGTAGCGACCGAGGCAGATAAATTCTTAAAAACTCTTACGTAAGTTGTTTTATTGCTTAAAGTTATCCAGACTTTTATGCAATACAGCAATGAATCAATAGAAAGCTAAGTAGATATAAAGTGTAGGCCTACATGTTACAACACGAAAACACAAATTATTTTTTTTCATTTAGGTATGAAAAGAAGATCAAACTCTAACTAGGCAAGCTCCAAAAGGATGCTGCTGTTTTTGTTTTGTTTTGTTTTGTTTTTCTTTTGGCCTGGGTGGGTGACGTAGAATTGTGTTTTAAAAAAAATGTATATACATGTATATATATAAAAGAAACGGACGGGCATCTGGATGAAACTTATGACTTTAATAGATAAAAAAAAAATGAGCATAGAAAATGGCATTTCATCGAGATTCGATCCTGAGACCTCCTGATTACAGGACAGGCGCTCTACCGATGGGCGATGGCAAACCCATTTCAGTGTACGTCCCTGATCGAAACCCGTTAACTGTTAACTGTTGGTCAGAAGCTATATATTTCTGGTCGGATTTTTTTTTCAAATACACATTTCTGATCAGTTTCTCTCTTTGTTCAGACTTTAATAGCAATAAGAATGATAATATGGTTATTCATTTCCATCCAAAGTCGAGTGATACAGCACTTATATTCCGAGTGAGTCTGTGTTAAGCTGTCTCACTACATGACAGAGTGAGCCAGTTTTACGCTCAAAATCGATGAAATTAATTACAGGCTAAATATTTCCACTCGTTTCAAACGAATTACGTTAAAACGCAAGAAATGCAGGAAGATATCTATAAAAAAGTGCCTTGTGTGTTGAATTGTGCTATCATGGTTATTATTGAATTTGCATCAGGGTTCGAAAAAAAATATAGGATCTTGAAATCCGTTTCTTGATCAGCCAAGTATCTCATGAAATATAACAATATTACTATTTGTTGGCAATGTTCTTCAGTGATCATAGCAATATTCACGGGCATTGACACGAATTCCTTTCTTTTGTAAGTGGGGTGGGGGATGAAATCTTCATAATCGGTAGAGCGGGACTCAATTATTTTGTTAGTGAGGGGATGCGCTACGCCAGTGGCAATATTAGCCCATTTTCATGATTGCATAATTATACATGTATAATATATATATATATATATATATATATATATATATATATATATTGTAACGACAACCGGTTCGCTTCCCCACGACCACGGTGCTGGTGCGTCAGGATTACCGTGTCTGGTTCGACTCCCCGTTCGTTTCAGTAAAAAAAAAATCAGTAAAAATATATATGACCGTTGCTGACGGCTGGAATATAACTTCAAATGTCACCATCAGTAGGGCTTCACTTAAAGACTATGGCCCATATTCTGATAGGGTACATGCAGGTAATATGGGACAGCAGGTAATATGGGACACCTGAAGCAAATCATGTCGTGACCGTCGACCGGTGACCGATGACCGGTGTGAGCACCATAAAGTTGTTCGTATGAACTGTATACGAAAATATATCGTCGTGAGAGCATCTGATGCAGAAATTCCTCTTCGAAAATTGCTGAAAACGAACAAGGTAGGTAAAACTTACGGCATTTTTATACCCTGATGTAAAATTTGATATTTCACACAATGTGATGGTGAAAGAGTGTTTGAGGGGGTAACCTCAATTGTTTTGTGTATTTAGTAAGCTTATAGTTTCATTTTGATCATACTAGCGTGTACAGGTCAATTTGTTTTAGTGAAGGGGTGCAATGTGGCATTGAATGCTTTCCTGACACAGCAACATTAGTGCAGGTAATATGGGACATCCAAAATGGCGGAAGTGATTCTGGTACTTAGTATTGGGATGAGGCATCAATCTCTTTGCTACGATTTTTTGGGGTATATTCACAGTATATGATTAATATAAATAACTTATTGTAGGCCTATATTGACTTGTATAATGCAAATAATATTTAAAGAATGTTTAAAAAAAGAAATAATATACAAAATACATAACAATGAAATATATAGTCAAAGGATTTACTGAAGGGTCTTATAATTTCAAATTATATCTTAAAGTTAATGATTTTCAACATTTTAAGCAATTTCCAGACATGGTAGAGTCATTGTAGTTTTTAAAACATACATTAAATACATGTCCCATATTACCTGCACATGCAGGTAATACGGGCACTTTGGTAACGACGTCAACATTTGAATATTGCAGACAGGGGGGTTGGTGATAATTTGTTTAGTTTACAATAAAAGTTAGAGCAGTAGTTATTGATTCATATAAACAAAGATTAGACTGTGTGTCATTTCGTAATTTTATGCAAATTAGGCAAACGAGCTTAGGGGGTCCATATTACCTGCATGTACCCTAGCAGTAAAAGTTAACCCTGGGCTAAAGTTAACCCTAGGTTAACTAAACCACACCTAACCCACACCTCTGGTTTCAGTCCTATTGGTATTCTGATAGCCTAGTTTAACAAAACCCAAGTTTTACATTTAACCCTGAGTTAAACACATTACGCATGCTCAGTAGAGCTCATCTCGAGCTGAGCTCCCAGGTCAGGGTCGCGCATTAAAAAGACCAATCTATGAATAATAAAAGTTCATCGACATGAAACTTCACATTTCTCCCATTAGGCGCCAAGGCAAAGAACGACAACACCCACTGCAGATAAATTTCTTTGTGCCGTTGCCAAGTACAATTTAGTCCTGTATCACAATCTTTATTTAATCGATAATCAAGTCAGTTTCTCATGATGAACATAATTGAAGTTTATAGCAGTAAGTTAATTTGTCACACATTCATTATATTTTGGTAGGTAATCATGACCTCTAATTTTGATGCGCATCATCCTCTTTTTTCCTCTCCTGTCTTGTTGTTGCCATTATTCTCTGCCCATGTATTTTTTACTTTACGGTCATTTGCGAAAAGTTAAAAAGTATAAACGAAACCTTTAAACAGTTTTAAGAGATATATTAAAAAAGACCCAGTTTCAGGATTTCGTTTATGAATAATCCTAATGCTCCTTAATTTTTTTTTTGTTTTTTTTTGTTTTGTTTTGTTTTTGTTTTTTTTATAAATAGAAATGACCTGATTGGTTACTCTACTCTCTGGAATGTAAAAGAGACAAGTCTCCCCTTTCCAAATATACAAAAAAGATGGAAAACACTATGTTTATGTATGACCAGCGAGCTTAAATAAAGCAAAAATTAAAATATAGATTAAGGCACAATTGTCATCAAAGTAACTGTACACGTCTAATGAACAAAGTAGAGGAGGGGCTTCACTTCCCACCCCTCCCCCGGCTACGCGGATTCATATTTTAGAGAATAATTTTTATTCATTTTTCACGGAAAATGAATTATATAATATCATGGATATCATGTTATGATGTTGACTAGAAATGACACCGTCGATAATAGACTTACATTGTCAAAGGTTTCAGCTATCATTAAACACATACATATACACACCAAAGAGTGAAGTATTTAAATTGATAAAACCATTATGCGTGGAAAAAAATTTATCGAAAAATCATAGTTTTCATCAAAGTATTTTCTAAATTGAGGTAACACTTAAAATAATGTGTGAAACCATTGTCCTTTTTTTTTTTTTTTTTTTTTTGGATATATATTACAACTAACATCTTTTTCCTTCGTAATAATAAAGTTAAATATTCATATCGATTTGCTAAAAAAAAAAATCAGCCATATTTAAGTACATATTTTTCATATTCAATATGAAGTTTTATATAATATATATATATATATATATATATCATTAACTTCATAGTACATTGAGATTATTTTTAATTTGAATATTTTCACATTTATTCGACTCATTTACATGTTAATAATTTGTGAGTGTTTACATTAAATTAATATCGTCAGAAGCCAAATTTCTTAATGGACAGTACTTCAAATCTTGAATTTTAATTTTGAATATAATTATAAAACGACACACAAAACTCACACACTTTCAGTCAAAGTCCACCGCAAAACGCAATACTTTAAAAAATATTCTGCCAATTTGATATGTTCCTGTATCTCCCTTAAGGTATCTCAACTTAAAAAACAAAACAAAAAAACTTTGGGGGAATACGTAAACGTATATCCTTAGGTGGGTTTCATTAAGGATGAAAAAAATATATATTTCTGTGTCTCAGATGTTATTCCTTGATTTCCGTCATAATCTCAATTTGCATCGTCTGCGCCGGCATTCACTTCTCCATTATCCCCTTCTGCCTCTGTCGAAACCTTATTCTTTTTCTCCCACTTCTGCTTCTTCTTAGCCCATTTCTTCTCCCTCTTCTCCTTGTCGGCGAGACCAATCTTGGAACCAAAGGCACCCACAGCGAATCCTTCAGAGGTATCCAAGCCCGTACCGATCAGCTGAGCCTCAACGCCGCCCACAGTCCACGTAAATTTCGTGTCTAACGCAAGACCAAGCGTGCAGAGGATGGCGTTTCCGAAGAGGAAGTTAGCACTGCAGAACTCGAAGGTGCAGTCGGTGACAACTGTAGGACATTCATTGATAAACATGGTACAGGCAACGTTAGGGCCCACGCACTCGAGGTTGGACAGCCCGTCACACAAGTCCTTGTTGGCAGAGCCGACTCCTGCCGCTACATTCACGCAGCCTTCGGCGCTGAAAGGAGTGATTTCGATTTCCGCACTCGGGCCTTCTCTTTCAAGCGAAGATTCACTCTTGTTGTCGTCGTCGTCGTCGTTCTTGTCATTTGTAGCCTTGTTACCACTGCCTTGCGGTTGTTTTGTCACCACATTTTCACAGTTCTGTGTGGGATGGAAAAAGATGGAAACAGTTTGATAGGAGGGAAATTAAATATAGGCTTATTTGGACATAATTATGATAAAATTATCAGTTATCATAGCTCATAGTGGTCGGTAAATGAAACCAAACGAAAGATATTTTAAATGTATAATTCAGACATATCAATAACACACATAGGACCTTAATTGTTGGCAGAGCCGATTTTGTCTGTCTCTTTCTTTTGTTTTCCATCATTCTTATAAACTTCTTTGTTTTTCTCTTCTATTCCTTCCATCTTCACTTCCATCATCTTATGTATTTCTTCTTTTTGTGGGAGGGGTTTCCCTTTCTTTCATTTTTTATATGCAGCCTATGTTTTTGTATTTTCTCTCTCTTCTTTATTCGTTTATTACGTATTTCCTTGCTTTTCTCTTTCCTTTCTGTTCCATTTCGTCATTTGTATCAATTCTTAATTCTATTTGGACTTAATCTTTGTTCCATAAAAACCGGCCTGGCTGTAACCTATATTTTTATGTTTTGATCCCGGTCCCATCAATCCTGCCTCAGACTCCCACAATGGTTACTGAGCTCATATTGTCCCGAGGCGGCCTCAGTCCGGTTTTTGAAGGAGGGTTGGTGTTACACGTCAAGCCTCCTCCGGACGCGGTTTTAGTCCACCTTAAACCCACAACTTCTTTGGTTTGATCCACTTGGTGTAATAGCAGTTGGTCCAATTCTCTGATTGTCTAATACCACATAGGGTAAGCCCATTTGGTCTACTAACAATTTGGTCTAATGTACCCTTGGTGTAATGTATACTTCTAATGTTTATTTTGTCTAATAGGGCCAACCACTTGGTTTAATTGGCCACTTCGACTAGCTTCGACTAGCAAATAGTTTAATAACATCTGAACATGTTCGTCTAATTCTCAAATGAATATATGTTTTGTCACCAGTTATTAAATTTCACAATAAAAACGGAACAAGTACTAACCTATTACTCAGTAATAGATTTATTGTGGTTGCAATAATTCACCTCATTATAATAGACCGGTTTTCTAGTTAGTTATTGTGGATGTTTCTTGCCTGGGGACATAGTAACGATGAATTCTTTAATACAGTTGCTTGAATAGTCTTGCCTCAATAATCATAAAAGAACAAATTTAATTGAAATATGAAGCATAACCGAAAAAGTACTTAGTAACGACAAAATAGAACATGTTGTGCATGTGTATGCATGTATAAACGATATGTCGTCACCTATAATTCGATAACATTTGTATATTATCTGCGTATTCCTTTGGTAGTAATTAAATAGAATATCTTTTCATAGGAACAGGGTAGATAAAATTAGAACAACGCAAAGAGAAAGAGAGAGAGAGAGAGAGAGAGAAATGTGTGTTGTGTGTGTATGTGTGTATGAGAGAGAGAGAGAGGAGAAGGTGTGTGTGTTGTGTGTGTGGGGTGTGTGTGTGGGTGTGTGTGTGTGTGTGAGAGAGAGAGAGAGAGAGAGAGAGGAGAGAGAGAGAAGAGAGAGAAAGAAAGCATGAGGGAACCAACGAAGAAGAAAAAGAAAAAGATAAGTAAAAGACAGGTAAATGAACAAAGATAAAAGACATCAAACCCCTTATTGTTGGGCGACACAAAACTTTGTTGGCAACATAATATTTTGAAAGATAGATCACGATCCTGTTCCCACGGAGATAAAATAACATATCCCTGTTCATCAACAACACAAACCAGGGATCAGCAAAATATTTGCTGGGGCTGTGCCCAATTTTTTTTAATCCCCCTTTTTGTGTGTTTGACCTGAAAATGATTTTTCCTGATAAGGATTTCAAGACATTTAAGATATTTGATATGCTATCATACTTTTTTGAACTCATAAATGAAGCAATTGTCGGCATCTATTATGAACTTTCTAACGACTTGATCATGTTGATAATAGGGTGTTTCGCTGGACTACGGAGGAGATAATCTAGAACGTTAGCATTATGAAAGGCTTTATTTTCAAAATAGCTCAAACCCAAAACTCCTGCATACTGTTAGTACAGGAAAGGAGTGTGTAAAACTGGTATTTGTTAGAAACGGCTGGCAAGCGTTTAAATTACAAGTTTTCGTGTGCACAAACGAGGGTTTCCCCTAGCTACAAGAGATAGCTCCCGTTGTCAAAATCTACAACGCTATTTTGGGAAATGTACGTACTCCCAAAACGTAGAACGTATAGGTTCTTAGCGGAGAGTCAGTTATAAGCCAATAAGCGAGCGCTTTGATAGGAATGTATACAGGCATTTCCCCTTTGCTAAAACATAAAAGAAGCATACTTTGAGTTGACTAATCATAATGGCAGGGCGGTAGGTTATTTCTTTTCATATCAGCAATGTTTTAGGTCAGCTGTTATACGCATAGACGCATTTGACACAAATAAACCTTGGTATGAAAAAAAAGAAAGAACTAGGTATCCCCAGTAAGTAGCCTTTTGATTGAATTCGTATTGCAACAATAGACGTTACAATATCTCCAAGCCAAAGGCATGTGCGGTTACCATTGGAAACTTTTATTCAAAGTTATTGAAGAAGATAGAAAACGAGGATTTGCAGGCATTTTGAAAATAGTGCCTCTTTTTATGCTAACGTTCTAGATAAGCTCCCCGTAGTCCAGCGAAAGCCTCACTAATAATTATTGATCCAGGTAGAAAATGATATACATTTTATGTTTCAGTAAATAATGTGTATATAAACGATGAGTACATTTTGACGTGGAATGTTGGTTGGTTTACGTGTTTTTTTGTTCCCATTTTTTTTTTTTTTTTTTTTGGGGGGGGGGGACAAGACACTCAAGGAGGCACTATTTTTCTTATTATGTTATACCCAACGAACGTAGAGGGCGACAACACAATCACTGTTTCAAGGCCCTATATATAGGGCCTTGCACTGTTTGTGTTGTCGCCCTCTACGTTCGTTGGTTATACCCTACACTGTCCCCTTTACTCTAACTCTATCCCTTATTGTAAGTGCAACCCTATCCCTTCGCGTATCCTGAACCAGAAATTACGAACTAAAATCCAGAAAACAATGTTATATATACATGTATAAATGCAAGTTATCAAAACTGCAATGGCTGAAAGTGCTGAACATAAGGAGCTAATTTAAACTGTTACAGAAAAGTTTACTTTTAGCTGAACAGAGTGTTTCAACCGAAACAATATATATATAAATAATCAAAAGAAGTCCATCTTTTGAACCTGGATCGATTGAGTGGCAGTCAATGTCGCTAGCAAATAACCTACTTTTATATGTAGCTGAGTTATATAGGTTTTTCAAAGATTTTTAAGCGTTTATTGGCATATGAAGGATAAACTATTGTGCGCATGGGCCAGATTCTAGAAGTGGCCATAAAAGTGGTAGGAATAAAAAATTTGGCCCCAACTCGTCGAAGATGTTGAAACCGAATCCCTGTCTATAACAAAGATATAAGTTCGCGAGGGTGCAGGGAGGAGGGGTTTGCTCTCACCATATTTCAAGTGAGATAAGAATTTTTTTTTTCTTTTTTAAATATGTGTTTTTATAAATGACATTATTGATTAAACGTCAGATCCATTTATATAATAAAATAGAATTTAGATGCTCATTGACATTATTGCAAGATAATAATTAAACGTAGAAACAGATATTGGGATCACGTACGATTAGAGCTATCTTTAGGTATATTAAATTGTTCTCAAATACATAAAGATTTAACCAAAAAATGTACCTGCATATTTTTTTGACGTATTGAAAATCTACACTTCATGAGTAACATTATATCAGTCACGATGCTATTATAGTGCAAATGTGAAACTCAATTGGGTGAGATGAGATTTACAAAATAGGCTAACATAAATATGAGAAAAATATCTGCTTTTAAAATCAACTTCAGAGAAAATAGATTAAAGTGAGAAGGACATGGTATATATTGTTTTAGGTTGTATAAAGAGCCCTACCAATTGTGTATAGGGTTCTTTATACAATACAATACAGTACAATCACACTATTAATAACCCCATATAGGTTGTATATCCTGAAAGAATTCCTTGTAGGCCTATACAACCAAAAACGGTTCTACAGGACTGTTCAGAACCTCCCTCTGCTTCTTTGAAGAACCTTAAAAGGTTCCAGATATAGGAAAACAAAGATTCTAAAATTTCTAAGAGTGTAACAATTTACTCAAGACTAGTATTAAAATATCTTCTTTACATAAAATTAATGTTTGCCATTGGAACATGTAAAAGTCCTTTTGATTAAAGTAAAAATGGCGCCCCATGTTTAATACTGAGTATACTGGGAGACAATATTATTTTGGCATCATCATCTCTAATTTAAGAATGTTTTCGAATGAATTCTCGCAGATCAAGAAATTAGAAAACAATAAAACTCTCGGAATATTGTAGGCGTACTCGGGGATGGATTGCCCTTTAATTACATTTAAAAAAAAATAGATTGTACAAGTGCATGTCAAGTGTGTACCTGCATATTTGCAGAAGTGTCCAGATTGTCTTTTGTTTCAGGCCTTTGCGAGTTTTCTTCGTCAGGTTCATTTCCACCCGTGGGGTCCATGCTGAATCAAACAATTCTCCTCAAAGTAGTGTCTTTGGCGGATGAATAGTCTCTGCGGGGGAGAGCATTAAGGACAAAATAAGACAGTGAAAAGGTAGAAAAGGGGGGAAAACCCCACTTTAAGCATGTTAAGTTAGTGTTATGGAGATGAAGGGTGAACAATGTGATGATGATGAGAGACAGACAGAGATAGAGAGAGAGAGAGAGGGAGAGAGGGAGAGAGAGATAAAGAGAGGGAGAGAGAGGGAGAGGGGGAAGGGGGAGAGTGGGAGATAAAGAAGGTAGGGCTTAATAACACTAAATTTTGATGAAAAGCCTCTGTAGAGAACAAGAAAACAGATCATGGGGGAAAATAAAGGAAGAAAAAAAAAAGAATCAGGAATAATGTGTTCTGATGATAAATAGCCTCTGTGGGGGAGAACGAGATTACAGATATTAGAATTTATTTTGTTTGGAGAATAGGTAACTAAGCAAGTTTGTTGGCACTGATACGATTTGTCCGATTAGATTTTTAGTACTGTCAGCTTAAACATTGTAACTACGGGAACGGGATTATAGGGGGCAACCGGGCTACCCCAATCCCGACTTTGTTAATGACAAAACAAAACGAAATAAAACTAAACAAAAGTTTGTTTGTTTTTTAAAGAAGAAAAAATTAAAATCCATCAGCCCGCTTCTTTACTAAAAGTAATGAATGAAAAGAGAAACGGAAAAGGATGGAAAAGATGAAAAATGAAATGGTTCTAAAAATTGCTTGAAAACAGATCGTTCTTGATTATCTCCCTTTTCATGCTTCGGGTGTATTTTTTCATTTTTTGGTGGAAATCGATTCACTTTGTAAACAACCCCTCCCCCCCCCCCCTTGTCCAGTTGAGAGGACTTGCGACTGGCTCGATTTAAAAAAAATATATTTATAGAAAAACCTTTCAATCGGTCCTTATTTTTGTATACATATATTTAGAATTAGTATCTTCAGAGCAAATCAAAATCTCAAAAATCAGCTGTAACAAATGCTACGACACGAAGATTACATTTTTAAAGGTAAAATTTGAGAACTTTACAGTTCGTTATTGAATATGCAATTTATGTAATAAAATTTATTTCAAAATGGAAATCATAATACAGGCAAAAATGAGAAATAAATAGAGAAATGAAGATACATATTAAACATATTACGATTAGGGCGGACACATTTTTAAGCCGAAACTCGATAGAATCATGACAGCATTATATTCCTCCTTCACATGTCACGTATTTTAAACGCAGCCACAAATGCCAGAATATATTAAAACAAGAATCTTATGAAATTCAATAATTCGACTTTTTAGTCGTTGCTAAGGGGTGAACAAAAAGTTCCCCGTTAAAAAAAAAAAAAAAAAAAAGGAAACGAAAAAAAAAAAATTGCTATCTTGCCAGCAACTTGCACAAATTTCATTTGTAATTTTATGAACACTGTCAGAAAAGTTATTGGAAGCAAACATCTCATCAGTTTGAGACCTCTTTTTCATCTTAAGAATTTTCAAATAACTCTGTCGGCAATTTCTGAGAAGAAAATAAGTCTTTCGTTTTTTGTTGTTTTTTTTTACAATTTTTACTTTTTATCAACAAATTTAAAAATCTCAAGATATTTATTTTATGGTCCCGTAATATGAAAGGAGAATATACGTCCCATTAAAGCAAATATATATAATTAGAATTTGTTTCAGTTAAAAAAAAAAAAAAAAAAAAAAGTGAAACTACTCACATTAATCTGAAAATCGTGTCAGATGGAACTCAAAAGCAAATCAACTTCCTTGCAGAATTTATCCGAGTGGTAGAATGAAACAAAATCTAGCTTTTATTGTGGCGACTCCATGTATGTTTTCAAATTAAACAATGGGTTATTCATGATCAGTCAAATCATATATATTTTGTCACAATCATTAGAGATCTGATTGAAGGGGAAAACCCCCTTTTTCCAGTTGCCTTTTAACGGTTAAAGGGGAAGTCAAATAGAAAGCAGAAAAATGAGTAAAAAACAATATTATCATTGATATGGGTTATTTTGATGAAAATCCGGCTTATCAAAATTATGAATGTTTTAATTTTGTAACAAGAGATTTTTTTTTTTCTTTCTTGATTATGAATCTTACAAAAATCCATCAAAACGATAATAAAGTTATATGAAGTTTTTTTTCTTCAAACTTTTCAAGCCTCCTGGTGTTAGTTTGTAGGCCTACTTTTGTTATGATTTGATATTATGAAGTAACATGAACGTAAAGATAATTGCAATTAACTATACTTCACCCATGTTGATATCAATATCATCAAACATGTTTGCATAATTATGTGTCTCCATGAATAGACCCATTCCTTCATCAAGAACCATAAACGAAAAGATACATATGGCATATACATAACTATGGGTAAGCAGCTCGCAAGTGAAGTCGTAAATTCAAAACTTTAAGTCATTACTTTTGTATCCAAAGATCTTCTTCTTTTTTTTTTAACCGTCACTTATGTTTATCTTCTATTTTTCCGATAAAAAAAATGAAAAATTCCAGGGTGCATGCACTTTACCGTTAAAACATAGGTCAAAACACAAATCAAATAAAAAATACCCGCTTATAGTTATCATGTGATATAACAAAAGCAAAAGTATCCTCGAAATTTCTCTTTCCGTCCTCTTTATGACGAAAAACACAGAAAAAGAAAAAGTAGAAAAAACATAATTAGGCCTATCATGCCTATATACAAAACGAAAAATAAAAATGGGTTACCCCCCCCCCCCAAAAAAAAAAAAAGAAAAAAAAAAAAAAAAAAAAAAGGGAAAAAAAAAGAGAGATTGGTCTACTTTTGTGAATAAAACATTATACTAATTTTACCACTGCCAGAAAATATTAATCGGTGTCACTTCCTTCTCCAATGAAAAGGAAAGTAACGTTGCACTAACCACAGTGACCTTTAGCCATACTTAACAAGACTGGTTGTGATGTGAGAGAGAGAGATAGAAAAAAAAAAACAAGTTTGCTGAAAATGGGTCAATGAGAATTAAATTTGTCAATTGTAAATATTTCTTTGTGATTTCCTTCTGAATTTGCAACAATACAAACATGACAACCGAAACCTAAATAAAAAAGAAGGAAACAAAAAAAAATAGAACAAGGACAAGGACAATATAAAACCATAGTTAAATAGTTTGCGGTCTGGAGCCTCTGTAATTATTTCGCACTTGAGCAACGCATACCCGTGGATCAATGATTCGAAACTTAGGGGCGCAAACGGCATATTTTAAAATAGAGGGGACGCAGACGACAATGTAGGCCCTAATAGCCAAGGGTGGGGATTATATTTCATGACCGGGGAGAGGGGGCGAAATCAGAAAAAGTCTAAATATTTGTATGCGATGGAGTGTAGCAACCGAGCGAGAAAATTGCCCACTAGTAGGCCTACTATCGTCAAAAGGAATTATATATATACTACATGATATCATTTTATATAGTTTGTGGATTCAAATTTTGATTAAGATGGAGCTAGTAAGTGCTGTTGCTTCTCAACTTTGTATGAATTCTTTAATTTTTGACAGTCTAGCCATCTCCCCTTTGTCAACAGCATATGATACCTTTTTTGTGATAAGAGTTACACTTAATCAATTCCTTATTATACAATCCTCTATATATGAATAATAACTCTCAATGCTCTATATATTCTCTCTGCACTTCACTTTCTCTCCCCTTTTCTGTACTCCGGTTGCTTTCCCTTCTTACTTCAACCTTTTCCTACAACCTACATTATCTCTTACTATAGCCTTCATGTAACCGTTTATCATCCTATGTGTCTGTATTTATATTATGTTAATGTGTAAGTTGTTAAATGTTGAATTTACCAAAAAAATATTGTACAATTCAGCCTCCGGGCTTTGATGCATATTTTATTTTAAAAAACACAACAACATAATATTATTATTATTATTTATTCTTCCAATACAAGTCGAGATAATTATAAATGAACGTTAGTATGAACGGTATTAAAGCCTAACTCGCATCTGTAGCATGCATACTTTAAAATGAAAATATATGATTCATTAGTTATAGACTAGTTATTGTGAATCTTTCGGAGGTGGACCCCTCCCCCTCCACAGGAAGGATACTCTTTGAAGGTTTTCTTTTTTTTTTTTAGAAATCCGGCAAAAAAGAAGAAATTATTTTAAAAAATATATAATTTCTTGTTTGAGAGAAAGTCATTATTGCCAAGTTTTCCTCTTTAAAAAAAATTTCTTAAAGACTTTTTACTTCACAATTTATTGTTCGCCGAAGATTTGCAATTCATATAGATCTAGATCACAGAAATAGAGAATTGCTGTGATGTAGATCTGTTAAAGTTGACCTTTATTGGAGATCACTAAAATCAGTGGTTTATGTATCAGAGTTATCTAGAGAGCATGTAGAAGACAATGGTACCAACTAGAACTCATATCAATTATTGGAAATTGATTAAAACGCCATTTCAAAACACCTGTCAATCACTCTAGCCACGCCCATTTTCGGTAGGGAAAGGAGCGATTTCCTGATGACGTCAGGATATGGAGTTCGGCTCTCAGTGCAGTGCAGTCAGCTAGCTAGGGCCACCCGGCGCGGCCGTGCCGTGTTGGCGTGTCCGTACCCACACACTCACGCAATGCAGTGTACACGTTCTGCGCAGTGATATCAAATCCAATTGTATTAGTTTTGTTTTGTATTCATATTTGCAAATAATCACAAGAAAGGAGCAATCTTTATAGCAATTAATGTTGTAGTAATTTTTCTTTGAAAATAATTGCCATTGCAAGTAGACTAAGTCTTTTCTACCTACTACTATCTAGTACCTCTCTCGATCATATTTTTTTCTTTTTCACAAGCAAAATTGACAATCAGTTATTCTGAGCAGATAACATAACCAAGTCCAGCTCAAACTTTTTTGCAGTTATACTGATCCTATCTTCCATTTTTGTACACGAGAATAAGAAGGCCCCAGAATCCATGTATGATTTAAGTATATTTTTATGAAAGATCAAAAATAATGTCTCGATGAATCTACATCGAAAATCTAGAGCTACTTTTTGTAAAAATTCCCCCGATGGTGTGCCACGCACAAAAAAGCATTTGCCGCAAAACGCTAGGCAGACTGCTTAACTGATCTCACGCTGGGATCTCATTGGGTAATCATTTACGATTTTTATGTTGATAAATTTGTGTTTGGCAAATGATACCGCTGTGATGGACAAATAATATTACATTTAAATCTTTTTTATGAAGAATTTGTTACATTTATAAATGAATGGCATACTACCTGTATAAAAGAAAAAAAATATAATTAGCTTTTGGGTGGGTACCTAGGTGCGGGCAGTGCACTGGAAATTATAATGGGGTCCAATCGTG
The DNA here is from genome assembly GCA_940671915.1 of Paracentrotus lividus. Lineage (NCBI taxonomy): Eukaryota > Metazoa > Echinodermata > Echinoidea > Camarodonta > Echinidae > Paracentrotus > Paracentrotus lividus. The sequence continues at coordinate 23,588,560 of CALNVZ010002974.1, read as the reverse complement.
TTGTCGTTTTCTGACATCTCTACTCTTCGGTCGTGAGGTTGAAGAAAAGGCTTATGGTCCTTTATTTATATCCAGTTACATTTATTTTTTAACGTCGTTAATTTGCAATTCAGTTGTTTGTGTGGGGCAGAGAGATCTAGGATGACCAGCGTCATCATACGACAATTCGGATTCGCAACTCCTTTTGCCAAAGGCAAAGCACACGGAACATTAAGGGAAAAAGCGGTTGGTTGGCGTATGGCGTTGGGCTGGGACAGTGGCAGCCGCGGGTATGACGGGTTTTCACGGCCCATCGCTTCTGGGCCCGGGCAAAACAAATGTCACGCGACAGGAGAGAGGTTTAAATAAAAGAAAAATTGTGAAGTGCGCTGAGTTGAAGTTTAGTTAGGAAGAAATTGAATTGATGTCCAACGCCGCCGCCAGCTAAAACAGAGCATATTTCCGAGACCCATGACAAAATAATAAGCCTATTCAAAATCACATACCAATAAATTGTGCTATGTTTCTGATCAGGCCTTGTGTCATCTAAATTTTCCTTGGCCTATGCATCCGCCCAGTAATCGCTTGTTCATATTTGCAAATCCTGCTTGCCACTAGGCTCATTGGAGGTAGTACGCGAATAGCATGCAGCTACCTCCGCATCTCGAGCGGCGAAGCTAGGCAAGTGCAGATTGCTTCCGCGCTTCTTGAGCGCTGGTCGAGGGGCATCAGGACTCGCTTCATCTTCTGAATGTATTCACATACCAAATTCGCCATTCTCTGTCCGTTGGGCTACTAGGCTAAATTGAGGGCTGAGACATTGTCTTTCCTCATTTTTTTCATCCTTCAATGTCTATCGATTTCAAAAGCTCTAATTGCGAGGTCATCTCTAGATCCTAGACTCCGGGGTCATTGTTTAACGATAATAGGTTGTAATTCTCCGGGCTATACACCGCGACGCGCGCACCAGTTCGAAAAGCCGATGGCATCAAAAGCCGGAATTTCTATTCACAGCCACAGGCAATTTCCATTCCTGACGTACCAGCATCTTCGCCGTGACCTTTTGGGGTACGTATTCTGGGGGCGTTTCAGTGGGGGGCGTCCCGATAACCCAGATAAATGAGCCTCTACAGAAATTTTTTTAAAAAATCGGGGCGAGTGTAAATATAGTGTTCCTCATGTTATTTCCTGCTCAGTGATATATAATTCGACCATATTGATTCTCTATGAACATCAACTTTAAAATCCCTCTGTTTGCTACAGCGCCATCATACGACAGAACTACATTAATTACGCGCGTTCTTTAATTTTATTTTATACAGGGAGAGCTAGCTAGAGGGAGCTGGAGGGTGGTGGTGCGTTGCATTGGTACGCTATACATGGTCGAGGCGAGGTTAATTGCGGTCAAAACAAAATTGGGCTCGCGCGCTAATGAGCTGAGCTGAGCTGATCTGAGTTGACCTCTTTTCGGACGTTGCTGCATGCTGGACACAATTGCAGAAGAACAAGATTGATTTGAAACAGCATGCTTCATTGAGGAGGTAAGAAAAAAAGAGTGCCATCATTTGATTTAAATCCAATGCCAATAATATATTGAGAAATAGTATGAAATGAGTGAGAAGGATAAGAAGACTTGACATGATTCAACGAATTGGACTGTGTCTTGACTTAAGCTAGGTACCCCCACAAACGCTAGCTGGCGCTCTCGCACACACATGCAAATTGGTACACAAAAATCGGTATCTCGAGAACAAAAGACATCATATCTATATTTTTGTCACCTATCTAGCAAAATCATTAAGATTGCGTGATTGAAGGGGAAAACCCCTTATTTTTCCATAGTTGCCTTTTAACTAGGTTAAAGGGGCAAGCTGCAAAATAGAAGGCAGAAAAATGAGTAATAAAAAAACCAAATATTTCATCTGATAGTGGGTTATTTTGATGAAAATCGGGCGGCTTATCAAAATTTGAATGTTTAATTTTGTAACAAGAGTTTTTTTTATTTTCTTTCTTGATTAGTGAATCTTACAAAAATCCATGCAAACGATAATAAAGTTATAGTGAAGTTTTTTTTCTTCAACTTTTCAAGGCCATCCTGTGTTAGTTTGGTGGCCTACTTTTGTTTTGATTTGATGATTATGAAGTAACATGAACGTAAAGATAATTGGCAATTAACTAATACTTCACCGCCCATGTTGATATCAATATCATCAAACATGTTTGCAAATTATGTGTCTCCATGAATAGACCCATTCCTTCATCAAGAACCATAAACGAAAAGATACATATGGCATATACATAACTTATGGGTAAGCAGCTCGCCAAGTGAAGTCGTAAATTCAACAACTTTAACGTCATTACTTTTGTATCCAAGATCTTCTTCTTTTTTTTTTAAAGCCGTCACTTAGTTTTATCTCTATTTTTCCGATAAAAAATGAAAAATTCCAGGGTGCAGCACTTTAACCGTTAAAACATAGGTCAAACACAAATCAAATAAAAGTACGCTTATAGTTATCAGTGATACTAACAAAAGCAAAAGATTCCTCGAAATTTCTCTTCCGTCCTCCTTTATGAACGAAAAACACAGAAAAAAGAAAAAAAAAACCATAAATAGGCCTATCGATGCTATATACAAAACGAAAAGATAAAAATGGGTTTAGCCCCCCCCAAAAAAAAAAAAAGAAAAAAAAAAAAAAAAAAAAAGGGAAAAAAAAAAGAGACGATTGTTCTACTTTTGTGATAAAAACATTATACTAATTTTAACCACTGCAGAAAATATTAATCGGTGTACACTCCTCTCCAATGAAAAGGAAAGTAACCGTTGCACTAACCACAGTGGACTCAGATAGCCATACCTTACACAGACGGTTGTGGTAGTGAGAGACGACGAGATAGAAAAAAAAAAACAAAGTTTGCTGAAAAATGGGTCAATGAGAATTAAATTTGTCAATTGTAAATATTTTCTTGTGATTCCTTCCCTGAATTTGCAACAATACAGAACATGATAACCGACCTAAATAAAAAAGGAAGAGAAACCAAAAAAAATAGAACAAAGGACAAGGACAATATAAACCATAAGTTAAATAGTTTGCGGTCTGGAGCCCTCTGTAATAGTTCGACTTGACAACGCATAACCGTTGGGATCAATGATTTCGAAACGGGCCCGCAAACGGCATAATTTTAAAATAGAGGGACGCAAGACGAACAATGTAGGCCCTAATAGGCAACAGGTGGGATTATATTTCATGACCGGGAGAGGGGTGGCCGCGAAATCAGAAAAAGTCTATATACGTGTTTGTTGCGATGGGATGTGTGCACCAGAGCGCAGAAAATTGCCCAGCTAGTTAGGCCTCACTGACGTCAAAAGGATTAGTATAATGATACTATACATGATATATTTTGATATAGTTGTGTGGATTCAGAATTTCTGATTAAGATGGAGCGTAGAGTAAAGTCGCTGCTTAGTCTGTTCTCCAACTTGTTGCGTATGAATTTTTAATTTTTGACAGTCTAGCCATCTCCCCTATTGTCAACAGCATAGTGAATACCGTTTTTTGTGCATAAGAAGTTACACTTAAAATCAATTCCTTATTATAGATATACAATCCTCTATTATATGGAATAAATGAACATCTATGCTCTATATAGTTCTCGTCTGCAACTTCACTTTCTCTCCCCTTGTTCTTAGGTAGCTCGGTTGCTGTTTACCTTCTACTTCAAACCTTTCCTACAACCTACATATCTATTACTATAGGCCTTCTGTAACGTTTATCATCCTATGGTGTCTGATATTTAATATTATGTTAATGTGTAAGTGTTTAAATGTTGAATTTACCAAAAAAAATATTGTACAATTCAGCCTCACGGGCTTTGATGCGCATATTCTTACTTTGTAAAAACACACAACAATGTATTATTATTACCTTATTTATCTCTTCCAATACAAGTCGAGATAATTAATACATGAACGTTAGTATGAACGGTAATTAAGCCTAACTCGCATCTGTAGCATGCATACTTTAAAACTGAAAATATATGGATTCCCATTAGTATGAGACTAGTATTGTGAATTTTTCGGGAGGTGGACCCTCCCCCTCCACAGGAAGGTGGATACTCTTGAAGGTTTCTTTTTTTTTTAAGAATATCCCCGGCAAAAAAGAAGAAGAGTTATTTTAAAAAATATATAATTTCTTGTTTGAGAGAAAGTCATTATTTGCAAGTTTTCCTCTTTAAAAAAAATTTCTTAAAGACTTTTTACTTCACAAATTATTGTTCGCCCTGCCAAGAATTTTGCAAATTCATATAGATCAGATCACAGAAATAGACGAATTGCTGTGATGTTAATGATCTGTTAAGAGTTTGACCTTTATTGGAGATCACTAAAAAATCAGTGTTTATGTATCAGAGTTATCTATGAGAGCATGTAGAAGACAATGGTGACCAACTAGAAACTCATATCATTATTGGAAATTGATTAAAACGCCATTTCAAACACCTGTCAATCACTGCTAGCCACGCCATGATTTCGGTAGGGAAAAGGAGCGATTTACCTGGATACGTCGGATTATGGGAGTTCGGCTCTCAGTGCAGTGCAGTCAGCTAGCTAGGGCCACCCGGCGCGGCCGTGCCGTGTTGGCGGTTCCGTACCCACACACTCCGCAATGCAGTGTACACGTTCTGCGCAGTGATATCAAATCCAATGTATTTAGTTTTGTTTGTAATTCATCATTTGCAAATAATCACAAGAAAGGAGCATCTTTATAGCAATTAGAACTGTTTGTAAGTAATTTTTCTTTGAAAATAATTGCCATTGCAAGTAGACTAAGTCTTTTCTACCTACTACTATCTAGTACCTCTCTCGATCATATTTCTTTTTCAATCACAAAATGACACTCAATTTATCTGAGCAGAACATAACCCAAGTCGCATAGCTCAAACTATTTATGTCAGTTATATGTGTTCCTATCTTCATATTTGTACAGAGAATAACGGAAGCCCCAGCAATCCAGTATGATTTAGTTACAATTTTTAAGAAATCAAATACTGTCTCGATGATCTACAATGAAAAAATCTAAGAGCTACTTTTGTAAATTTCCCGCCGATGGTGTGCACACAGAAAAGCTGTGCAGCAAACGCTAGCAGAAGCTAATGATCACCTGGATCGTCATTGGGTATTAAATTACGATTTTTAATGTTGATAAATTGTGTTTTGGCAAATGAATACCCTGTGATGGACAAAATAATAACATTTAAATCTTTTATGAAGAATTTGTTAGCAATTTAAAAACGAATGGCATACTACTAAAAAGAAAAAAATATAATTAGCTTGGGTGGGTACGTAGCGAGTGCATGGAAATTATATTGGTCATTGTTGCTCGTTCTCATCCTCGTGTGCTGTGAGTTGAAAAAGCTTGTCCTTTATTAATACCAGTTACATTATTTAAACCGTAGATTTGGCAATTCATTTGTTGGCAGAGAAGAATACGGATGACCAGTCTCTGACATCGGATTCGAACTCCTCCAAAGGCAAAGCAGCGAAAATAAGGAAAACTGGTGGGTTGGCGATGCGTTTGCTGGAAGTGCAGCAAACGCGGGCGTAAGTGACGGGTATTTCACCCCTCGGCTGCCCGGCAAAATGTCCAGCAGAAGGACGAGAGGTTTAACAAATAAACAAGAAAAATTGTGAAAGCGCTGAGTGAGTTGTAGGAGAATGATTGATGTCCAACAGCCAGCGTAAACACGCATATTTCCCGACCCAATGAAAAATAAAGAGCCTTTTCAAATCACATACCAATAATTTGCTATGTTAGTCTGGATCAAGCCTGGTGTCATCTAAATTTTCCCTTGGCCTATGCATCCCGATATTCGCTTGTTCATTTTGCAAATCCTGCCTTGCCAGGCTCAATGGATGGTAGCGATAGCTGGCATGCTACGCTCCGCACTCCGAGGGCGAAGCTATGGCAGTGCAGTTTGCTGCTTGGAGCTGGTTCGTACGTGGCATCGGGCCGTCGTCGTCTTCCATCTCTGAAATGTTGAGGTTTTCACCCAAATTCGGCCTATTTTCTGGTTCCCGTGCTACTAGCAATTGGAGGCTGAGACTTTCTTTCTCATTTTTCATCTTCGAATGTCTTCCGATTCAAACTCTAATTTCGAGAGTCATCTCTAGATCCGACTCCGTCCACTTTTTTACGATATAGGTTTTGTAATTCCCCGTTGGCCTATACACTGCAGCGCGCACGTGGCGTAAAGCCAGATAGCCATCAATACCCGGAAATCTATTCAGACAGCCGCAAATTCCATATCCTTTGTACGTCTAGCATAATCTCGGTGACTTTTGGGGCTAGTATTTGGGGGCGTTTCAGTGGGGGCGTCGCCGATAACCCGATAAAGTGAGCTCCAGAATTTTTTTTAAGGGGAGATCGGCGAGTAGTAATAGTGTGTCCCATGTTAATTATCTCTGCTCAGTGATATATAATTCGACCATATTTGAATTCTCCTATGAACATCAACTTTATCGCCACTCTGTTGCTAACAGCGCCGATCATACGACAGAACTACATTAATTACGCGCGTTCTTAAATTTTATTTATACAGGGATGAGCGAGCTAGAGGAGCGGAGGTTGTGGTGCGTTGCATGGTACGCTATACAGTGTCGAGGGTCGAGGTTAATGGATGTTACGAACAAAATGGGTCTCGCGCGCTAAATGAGCTGAGACTGAGCTGATCTGAGTTGTCTCTTCGGACGTTGCTTTTCGCATGCGACTACAATTTTGCGAGATCAAGGATTGATTGTTGAAACTCAGACATGCGTTCCATTGAGGAGGTAATTGAAAAAAAGAGTGCTCATCATTTGAAGGGTTAAATCCAATGCTCATATTATATATTAAAATAGTATGAATGAGTGAGGTGATAAGAAGACTGACATGGAATTGCATCGAATCTGTGTAGTCGGTGTTCTATGACCTTTTTAATCGTGAGGTACCCCCTCACAAACGCTCGTCGGTGGCGCTCTCGGGCTACACACATGCAAATGGTAACCACGGAAGAAATCGTAAGAGCTTTCGTTGTAGAACGAGTTAGACACTCCCGATATTTCGTCCTGGGAAATTTGTGAGAGATAGCGTCGCCTAAGTGTTTTGTGGTGATTTTTTTTAAAGATTTTTGTCTATTTTACTGCAGGAATTATGATTTTATTAGTGATTAGTGGTTCATGCGGTTTAGAGTGTAACGAACGGAAAAAAGTCGTATTATCTAAGCCTTCTTACTATAACTTCCAGAAATATTTCCCACGTGGAGAGATGTTGACAAAAAGTTGTACTGGCGGTTTTGGAGGTCATTGTTTAGTCGAACTTACGGCTCGTTTTTGTCCCCTATTAATTTTGAGTGTGTAAGTTCGTCTTTATTAGTCGAGAGTGTTTGGCTATTATGGCATGTTAGTTTTATGTGTGCTATCCGTGATGTCCTGATTTATCGTGCACACATATAACAATACAATTAGATGTTAGGAGGTATTAATGAGATATATTTTTGGTCAAAGTAACAGTCAGAAACGGTCTGCCTCTTGATTTACCGTGAATTGTCTTTCGTTTTCCGCGCGTGTCGTGGGGCATGTCGCCGTGCCTGCTGTACAAAGCCCGATCGTAACAGAGCTCACTAATGTTGCCCGTGCGCACATGATGATCGTTTGAACTATCGATAGCTCATGCAGAGACATGCTTTCTCATTGAAATTTCTTAACACGGCAAGTGGGCTGTTTTACTGGTTTGCGCTTTGCCCCAGATTTTAAAAGTGAGTTTAGTCTAATGTACTAGCTTAATGAAACTTATTTTGAACTATTTTTTTAATGTATGTATTTGTTGTACTGTCAGGCATTTTTTGTGTCTTTATCTGGGGTATCCTTACTTAGCCGGATGAAATTAAAACGATTCAGTCGCGTATCCAGTGATTTTCGCAGACCGGTGGGGCCCGACGTGAATTGGCGCCCCTGGGCGTTTTCAAACACTATGGCTGCCTCCCCCCCCTCTTCAGGCAAACATATGGCCTAGGCGTTTTTGATATATTTATTTTGTTAGGTTGGTTTTTTTGTTGTTGTTTTTTTATATAAGGTGGAGGTGGGGGGTTGTTGGTTTCGCGGGGGACAGTTTACAAATTGAATTTGTTAATGAGCAATATTTTGTTGCCCTTAGATAAAGCCCAAAATATAAGGTTTTATAAAATAAATGGCGGTATACACATGCAATATGTTTGTCTCTCTATCAATAGTTTCCTACCTATTTTGTGCTAAAGAGCCTACAAAAATCATTAGCGTGTAAAACCTTATTCAAATGGCAAATATTAAATAGACTGTCCGGTACACGCGACGCGTGTCACGGGACTACCCCAAATTAACTGGTTATTTACTTTGCCAATGGTGAGTCAATGGAGAGAGAGAGTTTTAGGTAGAGTCTATATGAGGTTTTACCGGCTAATACACTGTTAATGAAAATATTTCTAAATAACGAGGCGAAGCGCGATCAGATTTTGTCCCCTTCTAAAACCTTTACGATCAGAAAAGCAGAAGAATTCTAACAAATTAGCGGGTATCAATTTTGTTTAGCTCTTCAATCAGATACTCATATGAACGAGGAAGCTGTAAATTTGTCCATTGCAAAACGATTGAAAGCAAGCCATATAAACATGTGAAATTCAAACAAAATGTTAAATTTG
>CALNVZ010002974.1:23566889-23579850 GCA_940671915.1 Paracentrotus lividus | reverse complement strand
TTGATGTTTTGTTGTTGAGAATCCTCATAATCTGGTTACAAGAAAGAAAAAATAGGCGAGCGTGAATCGCGAGCAGAAATTTGATGTATCCGAATGATCTCTGAAAACGTGACATTTTATGCATTCCTCAGGAACACAAAGTAATAACTCTTTGGAAAATGAAGCGAGCGCGAAGCGCGATCGAAAAGTTTGCTCTATGTAATAGAGACCTGAAGTTTAGGATCAATTTGGCCTCCATAATTTGAAGACCGTATGTTGCCCAGTAATTTTACATGATTATGAAAGAGAGATGAATATCTATCTATCTAGCTGCTTATCTATCCTTCTGCTTCCCTCCCTAAGTTTAAGATAAATTTGGCGCCCCTAAGTTTAAGCTCAATTTGGCGCCAACTAATCATTTGGTGCCCCCTAAGTGTTAGTTTGAATTGGCGCCATACATGTACGATTTAGGTGATTTGATGCCCCTGGGAAAATGCAAAAATAAATGTAACGTGTATTCAAATAAATTGAAATGTCTTGATGATTAGTATCCTATAATGCAAATTATGGTCAGAGGAAAAACACAGGCGAGAGCAGAATTTTGATGTCTTTGAATGATGACAAAACATGGCATTGCATGCGTTCCTCAGGAACACAATGTAATTAACTCATTGGGAAAAGAAATGATGCGAGCGCGTAGCGCGAGCCAAAATTTTGCTATGTATATACAGACCAGGAGGAATTAAAAATTTTAGAGACCATATTTCAAATACCAAGTTGTTGCGCCTTAGTGTCAGGTAAATTCGGCACACCTCCCTAAGTTCAAAATAAAGTTGGAGCCCTAGTAAGTTTAAGATAAATTTGGCATCCCTAAGTCTCAGGTCAATTTGACGCCCCTACGTTTAAGCTCAATTTGGCGCCCCCTATAAGATTTAGGTCAATTTGAAATGCTAAAATGAATGTAACGTGATATCAAATAAATTGAAATGTTTTGATGGTTAGAATGATTAATGTAATTTTGGTAAGAGGAAAAACACAGGCGAGCGCGAAGCATGAACGGAAGTTTTGATGTATTCAAATGATTAGAAAACAGGACATTTCATGCGTTCCTTAGGAACACAATGTAATAATTCATTGGGGAAAAAAAAATGATGCGAGCGCGAAGCGCGAGCGAAAATTTTGTTATGTATATACAGACCCGGATGCATGAATTTTGAAATTTTGCTCTATCTATATAGAGACCAAATTTCAAAAACTTATTTGTTGCCCCCTTAGTTTCAGGTAAATTTGGCGCCCCTTAGTTTCAGATCATTTGGGCGCCCTATAAGTGTAAGCTCAATTTGGCGCCCCTTAGTTTCAGATCATTTGGGCGCCCTATAAGTGTAAGCTCAATTTGGCGCCCCTAATTCTAAAATCAATTTGACATCCCCTTAACTTCAATTCAGTGCCCCCATAAGTTTCAGGTCATCTTGGCGCCCGTACGTGTAAGCTCAATTTGACGCCGCCAATATGTTGAACATAAATTTGAAATGCAAAAAAAAAACAATACTATAAAAAAAAGAAATAAATAAATAAAAAATGTAACGTGAAACCAAGTAAATTTAAATGTTTTGACGGTTAGAATCCCATAATGTAAATTCTGGTAAAAGAGGAAAAACATAGGCGTGTGCGAATAGGGAACGGAAATTTTGATGTATTCGAATGATTAGAAAACGGGTCATTTTACGCGTTCCTCGAAACAATGTAATAAATCAATGGGAAAAGATGATGCGAGCGCGAAGCGCGAGCGAAAATGTTGATATGTATATACAAACCAGGAGGCATGGAATTTAAAATTTTTTCTATTTCTAGATAAATACCATTTTAAAGATCCCTTCTGGTTTTTTTTGTGTGTGTTTTTTGGGGCCCCTTAGTTTCAGGTAAATAGGATATAGTTGGAGCCACTAAGTTTAAAGGAGAAGTTCACCCTGGAATTTTGTTGGTCTTAAAAAATGAAGAAAAATAATAGAAAAATATTAGTGAAAGTTTAAAGAAAATCGTTAATCCTGGAGAATAATAACCATCTCTTATCCTATAGAAAAATAGACATCAATAGCTCCACATTCAAACAATTTACCAACTTCTATAATATATCTCCTTAAAATTCATAATATAATAAGTTCTGACCTCATGTCAGATACTAATAAATACAAATCATTCTCAACAATGTTTTCTTGACTTCCTCTGTCTTTTTTCATGTGAGATAAGGTTACCTAGTAATAATTTCTTCCTTTTAGTATGCAATAATTGTTATTGCTCTCATTCAGGTTCATCATCTTATCATTTCTCTCATATTATTATGTGTTTATAAAATTAAAGAAAGCTAAAGCTGGTATTAATAAAATTCCCAATTCTCATCAACATATTTATATTAATGATGTCAATGTGTTACGAAGCGCCTCATAACCTTGAATTCTTATCATTCGACATATAATCTCCTTGGGATATATATTATATTGATGGGTCCCTTTGGTCTACATAACGCCAATCCAGATCCCGCTCGCATCGTTGTCCTCGATGTCCCTTATACATTTGGTTTTAGTATTCCACAAGAACACATACTTATCAATTGTACTCTACATATCATTAATATGATCGATTACTTTAATTAAATTTATTTTCAGAACTCTCTCTCTATTACTAATTGTCTCTTCACGATCATCCTCTTTTCTAGATCTAGTCATTCATCTTAAGAAAAATATCTTCCGTATCCACCGTGAAATTCAGACACCTGAATTACACCTTGGGAACGATGAGGCATCTCTTTTATATTACTCCGTTCCCGGATCCCACCATTACGTTCACCTCATCATCGTCCTCCATTCCCAGGATTATCTGCCCAACCAAAAAAAGTAATAACCCTCTTTAGGAAAATGAAAGCGAGCACGCGAAGCCGCGACGACGACCGAAAGGTTTTATGCTCTTATGTGTGTTATAGAAGGAACCATCTGAAGGCTTTCAGGATATTTTGGGACTCCACGCACCCATATTGATGAAAAGACCGTCATGATCCGTTTTTTGCATTAGGCACCCTTTGACTTTGTTCAGGGGGAAGTCTATTCGTATTAAACCTCTCTACCCATGGAATATTTATTAGTCTTGATGCAGTTAGATATTAATAAAGGCAACCAAGCACGCAACTGATCCCAATTAAATTCTAATGGTGTCGTGGAGTGTTTTGGTTTACTTGCAGAAAGATGGGCTAGTCCCATTCTTCATTTACTAGATGGGTAAGAGCTAGTCCAAGGTATTTCTCTTGGAACCGCCTATTGCTTAAACAATCCTATTTCTTATTGGATGTGAACGTCGCTCCTACTCCATAAGTCAATAATTCAGGTGTAAATTTTAAAGCTATGTTTGGCGTTGGTGTTCAGCCACCGGGTGTAGGTTATTAGAGTGTATGATGGTTATTGTTTTTAGAAGTGTTGAAAATGCTGGTTCACCTCACTTGCGCCACTAATCATTATCTTCTCGGGCATCCTGATTGACCATTCCTAATTTTCTTTTTTTTCTTTATTATAAGGCTTATTCTAATCTTTATCCAGAATAGGTCTTATTATTCTATGTCTTTATTGTGCTTGGTTTTTTCAAATACTTGTTCTAGTGGCCAATGACACCACTAAAGTTGATTATGGTTATTTTATGTCTATTGGATAACATTGTATTTTTTTCTCCCCATATATATTTGGATACTAGTTTGGGAAATTTTGTTTGGTAATAATTTCCAATTGTTTTTTTTGTGATAGATTTTTATTTCACATTACTAATTAAATTATAGTAATCTATAATGTATTGTACAAGTTGGTACTCTTGAATTTAAAGGGCCAATAAACTTTAATTCAACTTTGATTTTTACGTAGTATCGACTTACGGAGAAATTTTTTATCGCATAAATAATAAGTGGACTCACTTGCTTATATGCCCCTCCCTCTAGGAGTGTTTCTATTAAAAACAATTATTAATACTGCAATCGATAATTAACCTTGATTAATAACAAATTGTGGAAATAGAAATTGATCATCTCCTCTAATTTTTATTAAATTTGAAATGTCTTGAAATTAGACGCAATAATTGTAAACTATTGTAAAGAGGTTTATTAGTTATTTTACCTCCAGAATTCTCTATCAAATTTCACCAACAGATGTCCCTATTCAATCAAAATAACGAGAACCCTCTACATGGTAGCCCTCGTGAGAGGAAAAAATATTGGCATTTTTAGCTACTACATGGCCCGAAAGAGATTGAAAGAGCAATGAGAGACTTTTTTCAAACGGGGTTGCCTTTTTTTCCTGATTAGGCCTTCATACATTCCGCAGTGTTTTATGATATGAATGCGGACACAGTGAATGGCATGTGCCGCGCGGTCCTTTTATTTGCGTAATAGCCAGCGACGGAGCCGTCCAATAAGGGACTAGTTGGATTCTTGAACATTGACAGGACACAACCAATGAGAAGAGTGTAACTGTTTGAAATAAGAGAGGAATCTTCTAGTTTATCTCAATTCCATTCATACAGTGTTCCGGGATACATATATTTAGCATAAATCTTACTGATATACCTTGCACGAAGTCCGCGTAGGCGACCACATTTTGCTATGTATATACGAACCAGGAGGATTAATTTTGTCCAAGGTGTGATTAGATCCTACATTATGTCACAAAATAACCAGAAATTTGTCGTAACACCCAACGTAAGGTCGTGGGTTAGGCTTGCCGTAAGCTCTCTGAACCCTTTAGGGATTTGGGTGTCCGGACAGGGTTAGATTTGTAAATATCGTGGTAATTTAGGTAGATACACCAAAAAGGGTCCTCTCCTAAGAGTTTGCTATCTTCCTCCTAAAAGCCACAACTACAGCTAATTTGAGAGGTGGTTGGGAAGGGTTCTCCTTTTTAGTAGGTAAGGAGAATAAAGGTTATTTATAAGGGAGAGAATTAAACTCGGGGAGAGCATCGAAGGGACGACTAAAAAGGAGGAGACTACACTATAGAAGCAAATTAAGGAATTCGAAATAATACGCTCCTTAGGCTTAATATGTAGTAAATATATTCGAAGGAGCTTATCCTACTAAATCTTTGGGAAATTTTTTTAATGATATTGCCAAAATTATCGTGCCATAATGCTTTTTTATTTATTTTATCTTTATAGCACTCATTGCATGGATTTCACATTTTATATTACTTGGCTATTGGCAAAGTGTTCTTTTTTGAAGTATAGTATTTAATTTAAAACCCTTTCTAGATGAGTTTTTATCAAATGAATTAGTAGCCATTATGTTATTATTTCTTGTGAAAAGAGTAACTTAATATAGTTATTAAAAAATTTTTTGAGATAATGAGCGTATGAAATCAATAATTGGGCAGGTTCTCACTCGCTTTTTATCACCACAGATATCCTAATATTGTGAACCTTTCTTCAATTTAAGGTTTCAGTTACAATAAAACTTTCATGAATATTCATCAGAATGTTTTTATTATTAATCAATTGTTGATTAAATGCTCACATAAATTGTCATGTGCGTTGTAACTATCTTTTGGTGGTATGGGGATTTCAACATTATCTAATTTCATAGTTTTCCCCTAACCTGAGATTTGCGCTTTATTCTTTCTTTTTTTTTTTTCACCTCTCTTCTACTTTATTTTTTATTATTTTTTCTTCTCTTTATTACCAAATGTTTCTTTGTAGAGATCCTGATTGATTAATCGGTGTGTTAGATGGTTTTAAGAAAGTACATTTGTGCTAAATAGAATAATGAAGTTCAATATAACGTATTAAGTTGGACTTGAAAGTATTGCTTATCAAACTCTAGTCCCTTTATGCATAATGCCTTCCCATTTTCGCAGGTAAGTGCGGAATTAACCTGTATAGTTTGAGACGAAGTGTATAATAAAACCACAGGGTGCACCGAGCCAGCGAGTATCGACCATGGGGTAAGCTTTTTGGAATAGTAAAAAAGCTAGGCCTGGGAGGAAAGGCTTGGGATTTCCTATTTTTCCTATAGGGCAGTGCCGTCAAAATCAATATCTTTATTCTGCTTTTTTGTAGTAATTTATTTCCATCGCTCATAAAATAATGAATAGCGTCATTGCAAAGTGATGATTAGAAGTTAATAAGCAGTGTGCTGGATTAATGATGGGATCAAAATTTCAATTGCGTTTTGCGTTTCCCCCTCACTCTCCCAGAGGTACATAGTGGAAAGTACCCTTATTATCCTAGTATGTGGCTTGAATTAATTTTGCCAGTAATGATGCGTTTGGAAATAATTGTCGAATGCAAGCCTGGCTTGGCCGAGCCCAGTTTGAGGTCTTTGGAAAAATCGTCCCTGGGGCAACGCTATGGAAGCAACGAGTGTAGAAATCTTTATTTATTATACAAATATTTAGCAATCATTGATTGATTAGTCCATATAATTTGTATCTATATCAGAGATTCTATTCTCTTCTCGAGATTACGGATGCGCAGGGGCAAGCATTGCATTGATCCAATATTTTGCCTTTGAAATTTTGCTCTTATCTGAGAAATTGTTAGTATGCTTTCAGGGAGACCCGAAAAATTTCAAGAAAAACTAAGTTTAACATTATACGTTATTAATGGCTATGCATAACAACTCGGGCCCTTCCATACTGTTGTTGCAGTTAGATGGTATCTTGAACTGCTGTGGGATGTTCAGTTGGGTAAGCAAATTGTAATAGAGCGTCCGTTTGCCGTATTTGGTTTGGCTCCGCGTTTTGTTGAGCGGACATATCTGCTTGCTTTAATGCCTTTATGCTAATAATATCCGGCACGATTGGTGATAGTGGGATTTTGGACGGGGGAGCGGATTGTGGAGAATTTCACCAGAAAGATTTTGGAATTCCTTATATTTTTTTTTTTTTTTTTTTTTTATTATGGGAAGAAAAGCCAACTGGCGTAAATTTTTTTAACAGAGTCATTGCTGACGTCTGCCCACTACTCCGATCCTGTCTGTGGAATTTTGTCCATACTGATTGACCATAAGCTGACCCTCTACATCTATTGGGGAATTTTCTGGGAGCTAATTCCTTCCCTAAGAACTGCAAAATAAAGGATATTGCCTTTACATAAAAGGGGGTGGGAATATTGAGTGTCAGGATGCAGTATGCGGGTCCATTCACAACCTCAGTTTTGTATAGTGTTTTGTTCTACTCTTTTACTGCAAGTATCCCGTATAATATTTAATTCCATACAAACCTTCACATCATGGGGCGCAATACCAAGCCAACCTGATAACGGCTGATTGTAGGCTCGACCGCCTTCCTATTTCTTTGGCGCCCTAATTTTTTTCTACCTAAAGAAAATATTTTTGACATTTCCTTTTGCGTCTTGAACTTCCAAGTTTCTTTATTTAATTAGTGAGCCTTCGCCCGCACAGATAAATATTATTCGAGGACATACACATCACAAATGATTATGAACAAACAGGATAACAACGAAAATTACAGACCGGAAACTCCCTTAGTTATTATGGTATTTTTAGTACCAGTCCAATGCTTTTGTAGCGGAGAATATTAGTATCGATGAGTAATCGTCCTGTAGATCCAAGCAGGCTTACATTAACCTTACAAGGACTGTATACAAGGTTCTGGATCCCTCGTATAGGTAGTCAGGCACACGCCCAGATTTCTGATTGGGGTACTGTATTATAGATTGGATCGAAGCGATGTGAGTTTTTTGATGTTGTCTAATATTTAATTTCTTAAATCCTCAATATTCTTGAAACCATCTCCATTACAATATTACCAATATTGGCTATCTTCAAAACTGAATTGGAGCACCGATAAAACATGAATTTCTGTCCAGATAAAAAAATTCCCTGATGGCAAAAACGAATTAATTATCTTCTCCATAATTTGACGTTGCATTTTAAAATAAAAAAGAAAGCCAAACTTTGTTAGCCAATTGGAGCCTAAGTTCAATATTTGTTAATACCGCACGATGAGCCCAATGAAAATTGACGATTTTTTTGTGGTGGAATCCAAAATGTTTTAGATTTTTGAGTTGAATGATCGTTTTCAAGGGTCTGACTGCAACAATCGGTTATTTATTAATAATGAGACCCCTTTGACATTATCATTTGCGTCGCTTAAGGGAGCGACTGGAACGTAGGTACTGACGGTTATAGAATAATCTCGGGTACTTTGATGTAAGGATAAGCATGTTTTGGCCAATACTCGGGAGTTCAATAAGAGGGAAAAACATAGCGTGGTGCGTCATAGGGGAAACATATAATAAACGACTTTATTTCTGGTTTTTTTTCTATGCAAAAATCATTAATAATACTATTTATCCAGTACATTCCTTTCCGTCTAGCAATATACTATTGTTTTCAGGCTGATGTATTCCGCAAACTGCTGATTCCTCATGTTATTAGAAACGGGGTCATTTTGAAATGTTAATCTTATGTAAACGGTAAGAATTTCACCGAATGTTTGTTTCATCTACAAAACACGCGGGTGTGAGTTATAGTTTGGCTTTTTAGGGACATAAAAGATGCTTTGTTGGTCTATAGCCGCGTGCGTATTCTTTTTCTTTCGAAATCTTGAATTATATACAAAATATTGTATTAATATATACCCAAGCTTGGGGAGAACAAATTACATGAGTGAATGACGAATTGCCTTTTACTTACTGTTAAGAGCACCAACTATATATGGGGAAGGGGGACCATGACGATTCATGAACTGATTAATGGAATAGAAAATAAGCGGGCTCTGTATTTGGTACACCGAAGAAACAAGTATAATGAGATGCTACAACACAATGCTTTGCAGCACATGATGGGAAATCAAATGAAATGAATTATTATATATACCAAAGAAAAATGTTTACTAACCATAGAAATTTGAACGCCTCAGTTATTGAACAGGACTTTATACCAAAACAGCAGGGAGGTCCAATGCAAGAAAAGTATGCAATAAATTGCATCTTGTGTGTTTACATTTTTGTAGTAAAAGTGTCGAAATCGGTTTACTTAGTTGTATTCATCCTGCTACCTTTATCAATTTTCCAGATGTTCAGTACCTATTGTAGCCAATATCAGCTCTTTGAATTGAAAACATACTTTTATATATACCTTAAATGGGACTTTTAATGAACAACAGGCCTATATATAATATTCAATAGATTCTCAATATACATCCTTCTGGGTGATAAACAGTTACAAACAATACGATTAGTAATTGTTAGGTCTCCTATATTCGTTTTTTACATGATCCAGCAGAGCTTTATAGTTTTTGATATAAAGTTGTATTGGCCTCTAGTAGAGGATTTGATCAATGCAATCAATTCGTGTTGTTAGATTTAATAAATTATAGAAACAATGAATGCTTTATATTATTTATAGTTCATGGATTTAATAAAGTTTTCTGTTAATATAACAAAAGGGCCCTTGGGGGCAGCAAGCTATTTCCTTTTTTTTTACATAGGGGATAGTGCTTTTTACAAATACATTACTTAGGTAAGCGATAGGATCAATATAAGTTGGGGGAGCCTTAGGTTTTCCCACAGGCCTTGTCGCTATAAGAGGCAGGAACAGCATTAATTTGTTCAAAATCACCCTTCACATCTGGGAAACTATTTTGTGACAGTTCTGTGGCACTCTCCTTAAAAAATTTTGAAGAACAAATAAATAGATTAAAAATATTTAGTTATTTAGAAGTGGTAGGACATAGTTCTCTTTGACATCGACTACAGAAATATATCGCCCCGAAAAGGTTGGATGGGACACAAAATATAGCGAAGGTTATGAAAATTATTTCTCAGTTCTCTGGGTCCGATCCCGCATTTCTGTGACGTCACCGATGGCGAGGCATGGAGTTCTTTTTTAGGTCTGAAATTCCTCCTACGTTTTTTTCCAACCTCCTCGCAGCAATGAATTGTGAACTATTGTCCATAATAAATTTTAGTTATTTTTCCTGTCAATAAAAATTTCATAAATTTTGTCTTTTTGTCATGTTCTAAATACATTAAAGGAATGGGTCCCAGTTTGATATAGTCATGTTATGAACAAAAAAAGGCTCCGCACAATATTCGTGGATTGAAATGGAGGTGGGATCCGGTGAGGTTACAAAAATTCGTGCAGTCCACATATGACTTTTTCGACCTTTGGAATTGCATGGACGTAAGTGTTATCACCCAGAAGAAAAGTGAACATAGTGTTTTGGTGAACAGATTGGTTGATAACAAATTTATGCCATTTCTTTCTGATAATTGTTGTGACATTACCAAAAATTGTATTAGAAAACCAAGCCTTTACTCTACAGGGGATATGTTTAAATCTACAATTGCCAACTTGGCCTCCTGTGGGGATGAAAGTAAATACATAATAATAACATCCTTGCTTTCGTCCCAAACCTGGGTACCACCATAAGGAAGAATTGTCTGCTCGCATATTCCTTATTTAAAATTTAATCGGTAGTTTATGGGAGATGGACAAATGGTGCACGAGATTAATGTTTGTGAAAAGAGGTACAAGAAACTTCATTTTATAGAAAATAAAAACCTCTTGAATTCCCCTGCCCAATCCATAACCTGTGTTCATAGGCTAACTTCTTCTTGTTAACGATTTATCTGATTCGGTCCTCCAATTTTTTTTGATTTTTCTACCTTCAATTAACACTTTCCATACTCTTCTTCATTATAACCTTCTATATTTTCTTCTCAATAGAATATTATCAAAATTTCTTATGATCTTCAGTTTTATTTTTTTTTACCTGAATAATTTGGGCCCATTTTTTTAGACCAATAAAATGTCACCGGATGAGTGTTGGAAAAAATTATCAACCTTTGAATTATATAATGATGAAATGAACTGGATTATTATTTAAGATGTTAGGCATCACCAGCCTACAGCTCTTCAAGTCATTTTCTTGGCCCGCGTTTATTTTCCGAAGGTTCCGTACATTGTTATTTCCGAGGATCTTTATATTCCGAAGATTGTTTATTCGAGGTTCGTTTATTCATTCATGTATCAACGCGTTCGTTATTCTGCCCTTTACAAAATTTTGAGCTCTATAACCGTTCTTAGAGGTTCGTGCGTCCTTTGATTTTGTTCCGAAACTGAAATAGGGTTTCGTCATATTTCCGAAGGTTTCGTCATTTTTCCGAATAACGAAATAAGGTTTACGTTATTTTGTTAATTTTAAGATCGAAAGTATATCGTTTTGGCCAATCTTCCTCCGGGAAAACGGAAATAGGTTCCGTTACCTACTTCACTACTGAGGTTTCGTTCATTCTTTCCCGAACTACCGAAAAAAGGGTTGTTTGTTCCGAAGGTTTTGGTCATCTCCGCTGTAGAACGGGTTTGTTCCTCAATAGGTTAATTTTTTATGGGGAGTATACAGTTCTCCGGGTTAGCCCTGGGGATTATACACCGTCCTCTCACACATTATATTAATGGGTGTTGATTGATATCCGGGGCCTGTTACTCGTTTAAAGGTGTGTTTTCTGGCCCTCAAATGGAGATTCATTTTGATTAGATGGACGCAGCGTCCCTATAGTTTAGGGTTCCCTGCCTTACAATTTGTGGGTTGCGTGAGGCTGCCTCGACTTATTTA
Source organism: Paracentrotus lividus (assembly GCA_940671915.1). Taxonomy (NCBI): domain Eukaryota; kingdom Metazoa; phylum Echinodermata; class Echinoidea; order Camarodonta; family Echinidae; genus Paracentrotus; species Paracentrotus lividus. The sequence continues at coordinate 23,568,262 of CALNVZ010002974.1, read as the reverse complement.
ATCCCAGGTAGGCCGTTGTAAACTTGCAAAGAAAGTGGTGAAGACCAATCCATTTCTGGCCGCCACCTTTTATTTGCCACTAAAATGCCTCTGCGGCTTTATCTTAAATAGTGGCCTAGTCTTATTTCTTGAATAGGACATTCCTAAAGAATATATTGTTTCTTGGGGCGCCCTACCCCTAAATTTTTGGAAGTGCAATGAAAAACACACATTTTTTTCAGGTAATAAGAAGGTGTGGTTTGCGCAGAAATATTTCGCTATTTTTGGCCTGTTTTGCCGCCCCCTGTGGCCCTAAGTTTGGCCTTAAGGTCGGCTATTTCATATGATTTTTATTGAATACTGTGCGCGCCGGGTGCCGCTTTTTTAAAAGAATTCTGGGGGGCACGTGAATGCGGAAGGGGGGGGTTGAAGGGTGATGGTGGTGTGGTGGGGTAAGCAGACGGGTGGGGCGCGCGCTATGGAAAGTGGTTTTAGGGGGGGTGAGTTTCGGGGGAGTTGGTGGGGCACGGGCGGGGGGGGGGGGGGGTCCATTAAGTTTTCGGGTCAATTTCGGCGCCCCCACGTTCTAAGCTTCATTTTGGGCGGCCTCTATATTTAAAGTTTGATTTTGCGCCCCTAGCCCTAAATTTAAGGGTCGATTTAGAAGCCTGTCTGTTGTAAGGTTCCCCGATTTGGCGTCCCACTATGTTGAAGGTCAATTTGGCGCCCCTATGTTTAAGCTCAATTTGGCGCCCCTTAGTTTAAAGGTCCATTTTCGGCACTATATATTGGCGTTGCTTAGTTTACTGTCGATTTCGGCGCCCTAAATTTGTTTTTAAGGGCGCCCCTTCGTCCCCTTTTTCAATTTGGCGCCTTACTTTTATAGTTTAAAGGTCGTTCGGCGCCCCTAAGTTTAATATCACATTTAGGCGCCCTCAGCTTCAGGTCAATTTGGGCCCCCATCTAAGTTTCGGGTCAATTTGGCGCCCTTACATTTAAGCATCAATTTGGCTCCCCGTAGTTTATATGTCGATTTGGACACCCCTATTTTAAGGTCGATTTTGGCGCCCCTAAATTTAAAGGTCGATTTGGCGGCCTATAAGTTTAAGGTCAATTTGGCCCCTTTAGTTTACTTGTCGAATTTTGGCGCCCTAAATTAAAGGTCGATTTGGCACCCCTATAAGTTTTAAGGTTATTTGGCGCCCCTTAGTTAACTGTCGATTTGGCGCCCTAAGTTTAAGAAGGTCCAATTTGGGCGCCCTTAGTTTACGTCGATTTGGCGCCCCTAATTTCAGGTCGATTTGCGCCCCTCTAATTTTAAGGTCATTTGGCGCCCCTTAGTTAGGTCATTTGGCGCCCCTTAGTTTTAGCACGTGTGTTTGGCGGCCCTTAGT
>CALNVZ010002974.1:23487239-23566864 GCA_940671915.1 Paracentrotus lividus | reverse complement strand
GTCGATTTGGCGCCCCTTAGTTTACTGTCGATTTGGCGCCCCCCCCCCCATTTTTTTAAGGGCGCCCCCTTCCCCCTCTCCTTTTTTCCCTTCCTCTCTCTCTCTCTCTTTTTCTTTTTTCTTTTTTCTTCCTTCCTCTTTTCCCCCTTTTTTCCCTTCCTCTTTCCCCCTTTTTTCTCTTTCTCTTTTTTTTCCCTCCTTTTTTTCTTCTTTCTTTTTTTTTCTTTCCTTTTTCTCCCTTTTTCTTCTTCTTTTCGGCGCCCCCCTGCGCGCCCCCCGGGGGGCCCGGGCCCGTAAAGCCCCCCCAGAATACGCGCATGAACATCATCTTTTGTTCTCGATTTTCTCAAAATTTGTGCAGTAAATAGCAAAAATAATTGTGAATATTTGTGCTTTTTTATATTGTCTGATATTATTTTCAATCAATTAATGAAATATTGATCACAAAGCTCCTAAAATTGCCGTCTTTGACTTTGTCCGGACAAACAACCGGGTAGATCTATGTTTTTTGCCCTAAGATTAAGCCAAAAATATAAGGTAAATAACGCTTATCATCATCAATATTTGTTCTCCACTATATTTTCTACCAATTTGTGCTAAAACCCTACAAAAACATTGCTTGTAAACCTATTCAAATGGCCAGTGAAAATAGACTGTCCGGACACCCGACCTGTCCGGACACCCAATAACTGGGTATATATGGTGGTGTGATCATAATTCGCGCGTGACATTAGTTCACGCACGGCGGATATCTCAAAAAGTAATCAGTATCGTGAAAATCTGACAGCATCATCAGAAAGAGGGACCCAAAATTGCTGAAGAATCAAATTTTCGTCACGGTACGGTGTATGTAATTGTGAAAATTTGGGGCCGTCTGCCGGTTCTGTTCTGAAAAACCCGACCTCCGTGACAAGGCCAAAGGGGTCTGGAAATCATCATTTTCTGAGTTCATGTCATCAAAATTATAAGATGATATTAATATCATATCATCTAATTCTATGAAATTTTGACTAAGTCTAACGTTAGATCTAACGTTCGGCCCCTAACGTTACATTTACTGTATCTTCCTTTCCTTAACGTTAGACTGATGGAATTTCTTGATAAATCTTTGTCATACACCTGTGCGGGAAATAAGGACTTTTAAGGTCACCCTGTTTTTGTGACTTTTTCAGCAGAATCTGTGATCGTTCGATCGACACAGAATTTTGAAATCGCGATATCGTCGAAACCCTTTGACCTAATTCACTTCTTCGTTCGGCAATTCAGAGTTTAGAATTTTGCCGTGTGATTGGTATCTATAGATCTAACTTAGTTTTCGTTGATTTTGCGTAAAATATAGGCCTAGGAGGTAGGCCTAGTCTAGATCTAGATCTGACAAGTTAACTTTAGATCTAAGTAATTGTTGATGGAATGTTGCATTATTATTTTTGAAATTTGGTCACCCCATCATACTTTATGGTGATTGGTGGTGTGACCATAGTCACGCACGACGGGTATCCTAAAATAGTAAAAAAGACATTTATATTGTGAAAATCTGAGAGCACCAACAGAAAGAGGTACCCAAAATTACTGTAGAATCAGACAGACATCAATGGTGTAGACCTAGACTGTAGACTTCTAGACGTTCTACTAAATTATTGACCAAACTTTAAAGGGAAAGTTCACCATTAACTTAAGTTAGATTCTAGAATCTAGACCTAATTTAGATCTATTTTGTGAAGTTTTGAAGAAAATCGACCAAAAAATAACAAAGTTATGAATATTCAAAGTTTAATTATGTGACATCACGTGCGAGCTGCTCTCCCATGTGTTATGACTTATGACTAGAGTCTAGATCTATGTAATGTAAATTCCATTAGATTTAGGGTACATGTAAGACCCCCGGTATTCGGTCTTTTAAGGGGAAATTGACGATAATATGAAAACTTACATGTACCTCCAAAGTCCTATATCTGACGATCCATCCACCAGGAGAAAAAAAAATCCTGCTCTAAAAGACTATCAAAATCATTTAAAATATTTAATTAGTTAATAAAACAATTCAAGTGTTGTATTCTGGGAAATATCTTTAAAAAATGTCCTCAATTTGTTACATATGGGACATTTCATCCTTGGACATGAGCTAATGTGCATATTCATTAGATTTCACCAATTTTTTTTAACCAAAAAAAAAATAGAATGATAAGGGGACCATGTCCCACCCATAATTGAATCTCAGCAATTTTGTTTTGATTTTCTATGAATTTTTATATATGCATACTGTACGTAAGACTCTTATGCAAATTAGATGCCCCAAATTAGCATAAATTTGCATATCAACAAATTGTTCTTAATGAAATTTGTATGGGCTTTCTTATTCCACCAAAAATTCCTTCATAAAACAAAGATGAAATTTTGTCTTCTTGGGGGACATTACATGTATCTTGGACTTGCCCATTATTATTTCACTCCTGCAACCTTTAAAAAAAAAAAAAAAAATCAAATTTATATTTAATGACATATTACTGATGAAATTTACAAAATGATTTGAAAAAATTGCCAAATTGCGCATAAAAATACCGATTATACATTTTTCTTTGCGTTGCTAATTTAGAGTTTTTAATGATTATTTTCATTTACATGGTTCTAATTCAAGAACCGTTTAACCCGTGGAGAGCGGGAACTGGATATACCCGGGTCCCATCTAACACACTCATGGACGGGAACCGGGTATACTCGGTTCCCTAATGACCACATCTTTATCACCAAATACCCCTTAAAATTCACCTTTTGTACTACTTTTGTTGAATGTTTGCTATATGGCTTATGCAGTAGTTAATTTATGAAATGAGCGATATGTTCTAGTGAAAATCATGTCATAACTATTTGATATATTTAATAAATAAGCTTTTTAAATAGATATATTTCTGAGGCACTCGGGAAGAATTGCGTCAACCAGTGTATAAAAGTGACCATCAGCGATTTTTAGCATTTTCGGTTTCGCTGATCCTCCTTTGTACTACTTTTATTGTTAGCCCATGACAATCAGTGGATCAGCGCAAGGTGTGAGCGATTTTCTAACATGGGCGCGCACACACAAAAACCCGGATGTATCTGGAGATATAAAGAAGTATCGATCGGTGGCTGTAATTAGCCAGCGCTTCCAGTGGCTTAGCTGAGAAGAAAACTATTCTTTAAAATTAGAGAACGGGTCGATATCTAACCTGAATGACTAACCCCCAATTAGTTCCTCAAAAGAAGAGGATATACGGCTTAGTTTCAAGTTTGTAAGAAATCAAAAGAAAAGAGTAAAGACAGAGTGTGTTCAAGAATCAAGTAGACAACCAAAGGACTGGAGTTCATTTTTGTTTCTTTTGTAACTAAAACATATAGGTTCATCTAATAGGCCATGGTATAAGAAATTTTGATACATTCAATGAGAGATCTTTAAATAGGGATAACACTAAAAGAGCAACCCTTTGTTCACCTTGTTCCAGACTCATTATTAGGTGTAAAACATTTTCTTTCAGGCCAAGACAAGATACTCAGTTTACAAACTAGAGGAAAGCTTTTCTTGTTCACAATTTTATTATCTTTTCTATGTAGTAATATTGGGTTTGACATGGGAATGTGGAATATTCAATCATGTAGTGATAAGGGGCAATTGAGAACTAAGTACACCAAAAACATAGAAAACATATTAAAAGGAAAAAAAAAATCAAGCTTCACTTCTAAGATCCATTACCAGAGCCCGACAGTGTCGTCTTCTTTAAATCTCGTCTCGGGGTAATGACATCAGGCCAAACAATTTCGTCGTCAACGGGTTAAGGTAGAGTGGTAGAAATAAATCCCTTCAGGTCAGTGATTTTTGCTCTTTTCTGTTGATATGTAGTAATTCATATTCCATGGCATTCTAGTTTCAAAGATAATGCAAAAGCATTACTGAAAGGTGACATTGTAAGACTTGAAATAAGGTCATGCCGTTTTTCTGAATTTTTCAGCAGAATGCGCGATCGTTCAGCATAGAATTTTGAAATTGCGATATCGTCAAAACCCTTTAACCTAGTATAATTCTTTGTTTGGCGATTCAGAGTTTAGAATTTTGCTGTTTATTTGGTGTTCTTAGTTTTCGTTGATTTTGTGTAAAATATATGCAAAATTGTTTATTTAATGTAAAATAACCTTGAAAAAAACCCCAAACAATTGACCAAATTGCAAAACAAAGTTCGAGTTCAATTGTATTTAAACTCATCTGACAATCAAAACAACATTTGAACTATTAGATTCTAATTGATTAAAAAAAAAAAAAATGATAGGTTTGGGACCCTGGAGAAGGAGAGCTTGTGATAGGGCACTCAAACTTTATGTGACGTCTATTTACAAAAGGACCTTACGCAGTGGAGCGGCTGTGAGTGGCCACAGAATACATTGGAAACTTGTCATGAAGAGATCTGATATAACAAGGTTCCTGATACAGGTCATTTGTGGAAGCGTCGTGGTGTAGTGGTTCTGACTCGCCTTTCAATCAGAGGGTCGCAGGTTCGAATCCCAACCCGGCGTTAATTTCCTTCGGCAAGAAATTCATCCACAATTTGCTGCACTCGACCCTGGTGAGGTGAATGGGGACCTGGTAGGAATATTTATTCCTCGAAACGCAGCGCGCGTAAAAGCTGCACTGCTAAATCCAGGGTAATTATGCTGCATAATTGTAGAGCGCTTAGAGATTTCTGATAAAGTAAGTGTTAGGCGCTATATAAGCAAGTATAATTATTATTATTATTTTACTGGTCCAAGCTCTTTGTATTCTTTTGTTTTTTAATCTGATATAACAAGATTCCTGGGGACCATTTCATCAAAGGACTTGTCGGACATTTTATCCGACAAATTTGCTCTCAGCCAATCAGATGCAAGCATTTCAGTAACTTATAACAGTTTGTTGGATAAAACGTCTGACAAGTCCTTTCATGAAACGCCCTCCTGATATAACAAGATGACTCATGGTCTCAAGGACCTTGTTACACTATGAGAATCTGCGTACCTGGAAAGTGGCTTAAAAGGGATGAATTTCTAAGTAGGAGGAGATTTGTTACTAGGGGAATGTATTCATCCCAAATTCATCCCTATTTCCAGTTTTATGAGGCAATTACCTGTCAGGTCGTAAACGCATCAAAGATGGGCATTGAGGGTGAAAATAGTGTGATTTTGGGGTGACTCAACATTTTATTACAGTGCCATCCCGATTTGTCCTCGAAGGCTTTTCCTTCTTCTTCTGTTTCATGCAGGGGTACTTCACATTTTGATTCAACGGAAATCTTGTTACGAAAGAAGAAGGAGGAAACACATTGAAACACATAATGAGTTTCCACTGAACTCTGAAATTAATACTGAATTTATTTGTAAAACATACAAAATATGATTTATTTACACAGGAAGGTGAATCCCACTCCATTGCATAACAGGTCATGATACTGATATTGAGAGGGAGACTTCCCAAATGAAAGCAAAGCTCTGCATCCACTTCTCTTGATAAGAGCTTTGAAGGACAACAGAATGGGCAAACCAACAAAGACAAGACAACCTTCAAAGGTGATTTCTAGTTAAATTTATTTTGGGATGCTATTCAAGAACTCTAATGAAAGGCATCCATGAACCTAATATATTTACCAAATCTATGTACGTAGGATTATGGCCTGTATTCTGAGCTGCATTTTAGAAATAAACTAGAGTTCAGGGTTAATCAACAATGTGATTGCATTAAGATTTTTGCATCTTATCGTCCATTAAATTTTGGCCTTGAGTAAAGAACTACAATGTAATGGGTATAAATATGTATATATGCCAGAATCAGGTCTTGTTTTTAAGCAGTACCCAATTTAGCATTACCATTACTTTTTTCCAGAATGAAACATTTTGATCACACCTAATCTTTTGATATACATGTATGAGTATGCCCAATTGAATCAATTTGTTTCAAATTTATCATCATATCATAAATATGTTGCCAAGTAACAGTCATTACCTAAATAAAACCCATTAAAAGGCTAATTTACTGAAATATAATGTGAATTGTTGTCAAACGGTATATTTCTTGAGACAATGTACATTCTGTTGGGTTACCGTCGCTTTAATGAAGCTGTACATGCAGATTCATTTAAATTTGATTTAAACACAGTGATACAACACTGTAATTTAGGTTTTGCTTTCACCTTCCAGGGTCAAGCACGATTGTTTAATTCTAAAGTGATATTTTCTTCTGCTTTTAGGTTGACAGTCAGTCCAAGCACGGCCATCAGTCATCAATAGATAGTTTCTTCAAAAAGGTAATAAAAATCGTTTCATTTTTCTTTTGAGTTTAGTAACTTCAATACCTCTATAGTTTCAGATGAAAACTGAAATTTAGATTATTGGTAATTGTCTTGAAAATATATATTTAGATGAAGAATAACATCTGGAATTTCTCAGTGAGGCTTGAATTTTTATGAAATTTATTATTATTAATTTCGGTAGTTAAATTTTAAGAAATGATTAATTCCGTAATTAGAAAATGCTTTTGAGGAAAAAAAATGAAATATTAAATGAAACATTTGTACCTTCATTCCTCCAGAAATCTGAGCTGCCATCCCCACTTTTCACCCAGGTTATCTCAACTTCACAGAAAGGTTAGTCTTTTCTATTGCATTTGGTTTGAAATTTTGTACACTTTGCTTTAATCCCTCCCTTTTTTTTGGGGGGGGGGGGGGAGGGAGGCAAGAGCCCCTTGAATTTTTAGATAATTTTATAAATGATTTCTATTCAGAGAAAAGTACTTTAAAAGCATCACATTGATATTCATTTGAATTCATCAACAGACGTTCAAAAGTTATCCTTATACGTAAAAATGAAGAACTGAATCACAGTCCTTCTTTTATTTTTTGTATCTATTGTTTTTTGTGACTAAAAAACAGCACTTCACACAACTGTTAGTCTGTAAGATAAGGACCATAGATGTTCACTTCTGGCAGAAAGTGTGAAATTTGGCACATAGGCGTATTTTTGGACGCTGACTTCAAAAATTGCCGGCCCCAAGCGATCTGACAACTCGATTGGCCGCCATTTTGAAATCCAAGATGGCCGCCATGAAAACCATTGAAACTGCCTAACTTGAGTTCTAAGTGGCATGTGGCACTGAAATTTGGTACATAACAGGATTTTGACATCCTGAATTCGAATATTGCCGGACCCCATCGATTCGACCACTCAGTCGGCCGCCATCTTGAATTCCAAGATGGCCGCCATGAAAATCATTGATATGCCTAACTTGAGTTGTAATTGACATGAGGTACTGAAATTTGGTACACAGATGTATTTTGATATCCTGAATTCAAATATTGCCGGCCCCCACCTGTCCGACCACCTGGTCGGCCGCCATCTTGAATTCCAAAATGGCCGCCATGAAAATCCCTGAATATGCCTAACTTGGGTTATAAATGACATATGGTACTGAAATTTGGTACCAAGATGTATTTTGTCTTTTTCTGAATTCAAATATTGCCGGCCCCCATCGAACCGATCACTCAGTCGGCCGCCATTTTAATTTCAAAATGGCCGCCATGTAAATCATCGATGTGCCTAACTTGAGTTCCAAATGACATGTGGTATTGAAATTTGGTATGCAATGGTATGTTGACATCCTGAATTGAAATATCACCAGCCCCAATCGATTCAACTACTGAGTTGGCCGCCATCTTGAATTCCAAGATGGCCGCCATGAAAATCAATGATATGCATTATTTGAGTTATGAATGACATGTGGCACTGAAATTTGGTACACAGTGGTATTTTGACATCCTGAATTCAAATATTGCCGGCCCCAACCGATCCGACCACTCAGTTGGCCGCCATCTTGAATTCCAAAATGGCCGCCATTGAAATCATGGAATATGCCTAACTTGAGTTATAAATGACATATTGCACTCAAATTTGGTACAAAAAGGTATTTTTACATTCTGAGCTCAAATATCGCCGGCCCCAATCGATCCGACCACTCAGTCAGCCGCCATCTTGAATTCCAAGATGGCCGCCATGAAAATCAATGACATGCCTAACTTGAGTTATAAATGACATGTGGCACTCAAATTTGGTACACAATGGTATTTTGACATTCTGAGTTCAAATAAAACCGGCCCCAATTGATTTGACAACTCAGTCGGCGGCCAACTTGAATTCCAAGATGGCCACCATGAAAATAAATGATATGCCTAACTTGAGTTATAAATGACATATGACACTCAAATTTAAGTACACAATGGTATTTTGACATTGTGAGTTCAAATATCGCTGGCACCAGTCGATTCGACCACTCAGTCGGCCGCTATCTTGAATTCCAAGATGGCCACCAAGAAAATAATTGATATGCGTAACTTGAGTTCTAAATGACATGTGATACTGAAATGTTGTATTTTTACCTCCTGAATTCAGATGTCGCTGGCCCCATCGATCCGACTAGTCAGTCGGTCGTCATTTTGAATTCCAAGATGGCCACCATAAAAGTGATGGAAAATGCCAGACTTGCATTCTAAACGATAAGCGGCACTGAAAATGGTATACTAGTACATAGGTATTTTGACATTCTTCATTCAAAAACTGTCGAACCCTTGTGATCTAACCACAGGGTCATCCCCATCTAAAATTTGAAGATGGTCGGCTTGACAAATCATTGAAAATTGCTTGAGTTCTAATTGTCCTTAGGAATTGATTTTTGTAAACAATTGTACCTTTTTTTTTTACCTTGTCGCACAAGAGTGACTTTCAGATGGCACTCATTACTGAGAGTTTTCAAGGCCCTTCTGACCTTTCCACTTGACTTTGTTAATTTTTCCCATAATTCTATGTATATGGAATCCTATCCCTTCCTTTGGACATTTTCTGTGTTGTTAAATTGTAATAAATTCATGTTTTCTTTTTCTTTTTTTTTTAAATTTCCAACCTTGTCTCATCCTGCTACTATCCTAAACTTAAGTTGTTGAGCCTTATCGATCTGATTGCTAAACAGACGGATTCAAGCTTTAAAAATTGGAATTTCTAAACAAAAACAAACAAGAGTAACGGCCGAAGGACACTTTTGGGGGGGGGGGGATTGCACACCTCAGTGCTGGCTTTGCCTTCAAACAAAAATTAGGTAATGCGATCTTTTGGGTAATATTTTACCCACTGCAGAGTACAACTCCATAGTAAAAAGTTGTAATAGATAGTGCTTTATCGTATGGAGAAGAAGAAAAATCATGAGTGGCCTAGCTACCTTTAGTTTAAAATGGTAGGAGGGGCTGATACTTGGTACATGTGGGTAAACTGACATGCTAATTTCAGATGAGCCTATATACATCTTGATTTTAAACATGACTGAATATAATATTGGCCGCCATTTTAAAGCAGCAATTGCAATATTGGAAATCTACAGAGCCTGTCATGAGTTGTTAACGACAATGTCTCCGCGACGAAAAAAAAAATCATAGATATGAAGATGTTCTTTTTTCTCATGAGACGTCGCAGAAACTCAAGAAATGTCGCTGAGACTCGTGAAACTTCTCTGAGACGTCTCTGTCATATTGTCTTAAATCTGTCTCAAATCTCATATTCATTTCATGGCAAGTGAGATACCACCATCATTGTTTTAATTTTCATGTGCTAGGCATTTTCCATGATTTCCATGGCTGATCACCGTGTGGTCAGATCGCTATGAGTTGGCAATATTTGAGTTCAGGATTTCAAAATACAGTTGTATACCAAATGTCAGTGTGACATGTCATTTAGAACTCAAATTATGCATTTTCAATGATTTTCATGGCGGCCATTTTGGAATTCAAGTTGGCGGCCGACCAAGTGGTCAGATTTCTATATGCAGATAGTATTTAAATTCAAAGTATCAAAATACCATATTGTACTAAATTTCAGTACCACATGTAATTTATAACTCAAGTTAGGCATGTTCCATGGTTTCAATGGTGGCCATTTTGGAATTCAAGATGGCGGCCAAGCGAGTGGTCGGATCGGTTGGGGCTGGTAATATTTGAATTCAGGATGTCAAAATACCATGGTGTACCAAATTTGAGTGCCATATGTCATTTATAACTCAAGTTAGGCATATCATTGATTTTCATGGCGGCCATCTTAGAATTCAAGATGGCGGCCAACTGAGTGGTCGAATCGATTGGTACCAGCGATATTTGAGCTCAGAATGTAATAATACCTTTTTGTACCAAATTTGAGTGCCATATGTCATTTATAACTCAAGTTAGGCATATCAATGATTTTCACGGCGGCCATCTTGGAATTCAAGATGGCCGCCAACTGAGTCGTCGAATCAATTGGGGCCGGTTATATTTGAACTCGGAATGTCAAAATACCATTGTGTACCAAATTTGAGAGCCACATGTCAGTTATAACTCAAGTTAGGCATGTCATTGATTTTCATGGCGGCCATCTTGGAATTCAAGATGGCGGCTGACTGAGTGGTCGGATCGATTGGGGCCGGCGATATTTGAGCTCAGAATGTAAAAATACCTTTTTGTACCAAATTTGAGTGCCATATGTCATTTATAACTCAAGTTAGGCATATTCCATGATTTCAATGGCGGCCATTTTGGAATTCAAGATGGCGGCCAACTGAGTGATCGGATCGGTTGGGGCCGGCAATATTTGAATTCAGGATGTCAAAATACCACTGTGTACCAAATTTCAGTGCCACATGTCAATTAGAACTCAAGTTAGGCATATCAATAATTTTCATGGCGGCCATCTTGGAATTCAAGATGGCGGCCGGCTGAGTGGATGAATCGACTGGAGCCGGCAATTTTCGAATTCAGGATGTCAACATACTATTGTGTACCAAATTTGAGTGCCATATGTCATTTAGAACTTAAGTAAGGCAGTTTCAATGGTTTTTCATGGCGGCCATCTTGGATTTCAAAATGGCCGCCGTTCGAGTGGTCGGATCGCTTGGGGCCGGCAATTTTTGAAATCAGCGCCCCAAAATACCCCTATGTGCCAAATTTCACACTTTCTGCCGGAAGTGAACAACTAGGCCATTTTTTGGTCCTTATCTTACAGACTATGTGTAAAACCTGCCAAATAAGCATGTCACACAAGTTGGTACTAGTACTGCACACTGCATTGCATGTGTTTAATTTTTAATAGAGCATTGTTAGTTTTTATCACATGCAGCTTCTGCTTGTTGAATGATTTACATTCCATTTGCATTTGTTAATTATATTTAGTTCCTTTTCATTTCCCCTCATATGATTATGGCTCATTTGGGGAGGGATAGAGGACTGGGGGTGGGGGGGGGGGCTTTTTCTTAAGTTACTAGACCAGTTTCAAAGTTGTATAAGATTTCAGAAGTTTGATTATGCTCCTCAAATTATCACCTTGTTCTTAATACTTAGGCCATTGCATCTAGTAAAAATGTTCTAAGCTCCTTATTTATTCTGAATTATACATGAAAAGTAAAAAAAAAAAACCTGATTAAAAGATGAAAGGTCGATGACTGTTTTCATTAAGCCAGGTTTTCATGGGGCATGGGAACCATTTTCGAAGGATAGAATATCGAAGTCCTACAGTTTTTTTCTATGTAGCGAAAGTTTTTTATGTCACTTTTGCTGCATAAAAAAAACAACATTCTATTCTGGGCAAATTGTTTGCTTGCCCCCGTGGAAAACCCATGGGAGAAGGCAAAGGAATCTGCTGCTTTCAATTGAAACATGCTTTTCAACTTGTCTATTGCATGTTCACATACATGTAGCTATCTCTGCAACCTCTTTCTTTTAAAATCACATCTTGCACTTCATACACAAACTTTTGAACCAACTAAATTTAGGGTTAAAGAAGAAGAAGAAAGAAGGTTTGTCATCTCAGAAGTCTGTATTTAGCGTCACTCGTAAGGTATTCAAGCACCATACTGCCTCATCACTGCCTTCTACAGACCAGCAAGACCCCTTAGGTGTGTACTTGCAACAAAGTTAAATGCATATTATACGATCATTGTTATTATGATTGTTTTTACAAAGGTCACGCAGTACTAAACAATTGTTTGAACAGTTCTACATTGTTGAATAAATTTTGCTTCTGTTTGTTGGACATTCAGGAACATGAGCTATTATAAATCAAGAAATGCATGTTTATAATCACAAATGTTTGCTTCATCAATATATATATATATTTATATGTGTAAACAGCTGACACTTTTTTGTTTGTCCCCTTAAATGGTCTTTATTTACGTATTTCCCTATATGTCACTTTCAATGTGTGTTTTCTATCCTCCAAAGTAAGTATCTTAATTGCTATTTATCATCAGTGAAACATTAACCTAAATATCTTCGTTTTTATATTGACACATATGTTCATAAATGAATAATACATTGGATATGAGATCATTAAAATGATGAGATTGAATTTGATTACATTAAATTTCATGGCTACTAAGTAGTTATTGTCATACAAAGTGATTCCACAATGTTACCAATTTGTAATGACCAAAAATGATCTAGCACTCCTCAGGTCATTTCCTGAAAGTATTGTGCCAATGTCAAACAGCAGATGCTTAACAGCTGGATGGCCTAAATTGAAGACCATGACAACGTTCTTTCTTTTGTTGTAAAATATCCTTTGGAAACAGGATATATGGATGGGGGTTTGGATGGTTATACCTTAATACCCAAAATATATTCCCCTTGTTTCTGGTTTTCTTCTCATTATCTCTGTATGTGTGATAATGTAAGAATTGCCTTAAATATCACTGTAAAGTGAAAGTGAATGGGCTCCTATTTTTTAATATAACTCATTCTAAGTTTATTTTGATTAATAGTTTTTTTGTTTTTTTTTTTCAATTCCTACAGTCATTCCTGCTACCCCAGAATCTATGCAATCAAGTCCCAAGGACTCTTCCCATTCACCACCTGAAATCAACAACGAAGATATGGCGGGTTCTCCATTCTCACAGACAATCATTCCAGACACACCAGACAATGTATTACCCAAGAAGAGACCTTTCACCAGTCTAATGAACCACCCCAGGGATATCTCAGGTAGTAGTGTCAAGCAAAACAATGACAGCAGAGATTCATCTCAAGAATTAAAATTCTCAAAAGAGGTTGAGAGATTACCTATGCCTTTACTATGTGCTACTAATTCAGAAATACCAAAGATGAAGATGAATTTGAAAGGCTCAGTCATGAGCAAAGAAAATGAAATCGACAAGAATCGGTTGAAAGTTGAAAAGAAATTGAGCCCTAGTGGAGCAGAGAATACTGATCACAACGATAATGGTCAGCCAAGACCTACCAACAAACTGAGCAGGCTTTCAAGAAAAGGTAACAAGGTAGCAAAGTTAAACAATGGAGCAGCCTCCAAACCAGTCAGTGGATTTGAAAATGGACAGTGTAATATGGAAGAGTTGGCAGAACCCAGTTCAGAACTACCACAGAAGTGTCAGGAGAACAGTGTTGAGCTGAAACCAGCAGTGTGTCGGATGAGGAATTCTACCAAGAAGAATGCCTCACGGTTGAGCCTGTCCAGGAAGGTCCAGGAAACCAGCATCAGAGCTGTCAAGCGATCACCCTCCAGAGGAAACTCTCCCTATTCCAAGCGGTTCCAGGATTCTGAAGATACCCAAGATGACATGGAACATGGTAGATGCGGTGATGGAGTAGAGAGGGTTAAGAAATCTCTTTTAGAAGAATATGGTAGTGAAAGAACTCTTAACAAAACACTGTCCCTTTTAACAAAGGCTGCAGATTGTTCAGCTAATATAGTAGATTCCCTGAAAAGTTGTACAAAAGATGCAGAAATTGCAATAAGTTCATCTGGAAAAGCCTCATCCAGCATAACTGGATGCTTGGCTGATCAACTGTCAGGTTCTGATAAGTCTCTTTTTAGTGATGATAAAAATCAATTAATTGATCAAAGAACCTCTTCTGCTGAAGGTTCCGCTTGTTGTAGTCGTCCGTCAGTGAACAAGGTCATTGAACAACAGACAGATGTTGTTTCAAAAGAAATCAGGATACAGAGGGATGATGATGAACTCGAAGAGTTTGTTTCAACCATACCAGATTCCTGCCCAACACAAACTGCAAGGCACCAGGACGTACTCAGCATTCCAGATACATGCCCAATTACAGAGGACACACCAGAAAATATGAAAGCTACTAGGATACAATCTCTCTCTAAAGTCTCAGGGTCACCTGTACATGAAAAAGTAACCTTGGGAACACCAGCTTCTCAGGGGTTAGAACAAATAGTGCAATCTAAAGTGAACACTGCCAATCAAAGTTGTGATTTAACTTTAGAACATCACAGTAGTGTACATGAGGTCAGAAAAGGGCGTGAGGCACCAAGTGAGGCACCAAGTGAGGCAGACAACTTTGGGAAATCTCCCCAATATGAAACCATTAAGAACAACTCTGTTGATGCAATAGCCTTGAGGAAATCTATTCAGAGTAGCGCATCAGGTCTGGCAGGCAGTCTGATGATAGATGAGTCATTACAAGGTACAACCAGTACTGATGTTGACATCGTGGAGGAGACGCCATTAGTCATTACTTCAAAGGACAACAGCAGTCCAGGGAAACCTCACCATGGGAGCCTGAATCCTGGAGCCAATGTAAGCAGTCCTGGAACAGTTGCTCTGTTAGAAGGACTTGATGACTCGTTTCTGGATGGAATCGATCTAGATGAATTGGATGATGTTCAAGATGGCAAGGTAAGTCCTCCATATACATGTAAATGACCATCATTTCTTACGGACAGGTATAACTCAGTCACATATCCAAACCAGATTCAAATAGAACTGAGTGAAAGATATTTTTTAGGGGGGAGGGGTATGTATTTTCCATCTGTTTTCAGTCACACTTGACAGTATGACATAGGGTTTTTATAAGGGTATTCACATTTGAAGCGGGAAATAACTTAGGTGGACTTCGTTGTATCAACACAACAAACCTTCATGCACAGACATTAGTGGTTAAGATCTTTCTTGTCTTTATTACTCGACGCCTGTAAAGGCGTTTTTTTTTTTTTTTTTTACCAACGTTCCAGTTTCAAAAGTCAAATTGAGAATTATAGACATGGAATGTTTATTTTACAATCACTTAAATATCCTGAAAATTTTATTTTGTCTTAAGTTTAGATATGATTTGATGTACATATTCACATCATGAAATTTTATCTTCAGAGATATTTTTGTAGTTTCTCTTTGTGCCAAAATGTTTACAATTTCCTTATAATGAATATCTTTGATGTATACTATAACTTTTTGAAATATTGTCTAGTCCTACTCATATAATGGTATGCATTGTCTGCATTTTCTAACATTTCCTGTTCGTCTACAATGTATTTCCAGATAAAAGGAAATTCTGTTTCTGGTATTGGCAAGAAGTTTGCTGAGATGTCGCCTTTCAAGACAAAACCTACAGAGGGCAGCAAACTTAGTCACCGTCCTGCTGATCTTTGCAGATACCTTGTGACAGGTATTCAGGACAGCAACTAGTAAGTGACAATATAGTAGGGTCAAAGCCAAAAATAGTGTTCACTTTGGTCAAATTTTCAAACTGGCAGTTGTATCAAGTATTATATATCATATGAAAGCTGAGAATCCACAGATTTCGGAAATGTATATGTCCAGTATGTACAACTGCGGACTTTCTTGCAAAATGCCTTTGAATGTGGAAAAAGCACCCTCTCTGCGCGACGGGACGGAAAATGTATATTTTAATTAATTCACATTAAAACTTCAAAAGTAAGGTAAAAATCAACTTTTATCATGGAATACCCTATCCAGCAGCATTTCATTCCTGAAAAAAAAAAAATCAAAATTATTTTGTATTAAGGGTCAAAATTCACATTTTTAGGGCAAAAAATTGTGTTTTTTCATGTTTTTTGTACTTTGACACGTAATTGTTATTTTTTCTCTATGAAAAACACAAGATTGGTTACCCATGTTCTAGAATGTATCAATCTATTAGTGGGGCTCTACATCCTTGCCATTAAATGAAATGATACATCACTCATAAGAAAAATATAACGTTTTAACATTTTCCGTCCCGTCGCGCTTTCAGGTCTCTACATTGACACAACACAGATAGTTATGTATGGGACTGTAATATCATTTTTTGCATTTAAGCCAATTTTGAGAGGGCTAGAAAACAAACAAATAATAAATGTATACATCCAAATTGTTATTATTATGTAAAATAGTGTCATGGGACTCAGATTTCAAAATATTGGCACAAGGTCGCAGGATACACAAGGTCAAATCTAAGGTCAAAATAAAGGTCAAAAGGACGTGAAACGTTATATTGCCGCTACATTTAAAATAACCACTTTTTCAGATAGTCTATTTAATTCCCTTTCCAATGATACCATTTGTACTTAATTTGGATCATTAGTTCTATCGCTATAGTGATTTGAATATTTGTGACAAAAAAATGACGGAATTGACATGCCTTTAGGAAATCGTCTATAAATCGTAATCCATTAGATTTAATTGCTAGCTCTTTTTTTACTAGTGATCTATGGGACAGTAACAAATAGACACCACCTGACATGGTCAGCCTTGCTTATTAACTTTGATAGAATTCTTGTTTGAATCTTCTTTTAAAAAACCAGTGATATTTTCATTCCGTCCCGTCGCGCAACTATAATTCGATGTTGCCGTGAAAACGAAACGTATTAAAAAATTTTTTTTTTTGCAGATTGATACTTTCAAGTAAGCTTGTCATATTAGTGAGGTTAAATGGCAGCTAAAATATTAATTTTTCTTTCTGTGAGCATAAAACTCTATCAAATTCCGTCCCGTCGCGGTCCCTTATTTTTGGCTTTGACCCAGTAGCATGATGCAATTTTCTACCTTACAGGTATATCAAATGTCTTAATTTGTAAGATTTTTGGATGTATTCAAAACTTGATGCATTTTGTAGTTCCTTAAGTTAATTTTTTTTTGGGTAACGATAGACAATTTCATTTTTTTTTGCCTGGTATGACAAATGACCTTTCCTTTGCTACAAGTTTTTATACCTGAGTGGCCACAGTTAAGCAACACTTACTATAAATTTGCTACTATTGATATGCACTCTCTAATTACAGTTGAATGCAATATTTTATCTTCAGGCACTTGACAAAGATATATACGAATTCTTTTTGAATACTGTATAATCTAAAATATTTGCGAATTGGCAAAAAAAAAAATTCCACTTCAATATTAGAGGCAATTTAAAGTAATAAAACATCACAAAATTAAGCCCTCGCAAATTTCTCCACTAAGTCCAAAATCGTTAAAATATCTGTACGAAAATATTGACTTATATAGCACATTTCAAAAGTGGCTAATTTTCTTTTTCTGGGTAACCCTATCATACATAACAAAGATTTTGTGGTCTCATGACATTAATCTAAATCTGCCACACTTGACCCAAGCGAGGTAAATGGGTACTAGATAGGAGTAAATTATCATGGTAGCTCCAGTCGAGTGATAATGAGATTTTTTTTGGTAAAAAATAAAAAAGCACTTCATGAATCCAACAATTGTCATTATTATTTGTCAATCTCAAACAGTGAGAAGAAGCTGAGCATAAGGAGTATGTCGGACCAGCGGGACAAGATCTGCATCCTAAAAGATACATGGTAAGATCATTGCCACCAATCATATTTATATTTGTTTTGGTCAACAATTCTCCTTGGCTGTTATAGGCATTTTAATTTATAGGAATAGATCTACTTTCGAATATCACTAATGCCAAGAATGGCAACGGTTCGAAAATGTATGATAAGGAACAAAATCCTTGAGGATAGAAAATCAAATAGTATGTATGATTTTTAATTATAATTATCATCTTCTGTATGTTAATGACGGAAGAAAATGTGGGTAATACTTGTTCCATGTAAATAACTATCAATTCAAATCGTTATTTGAAAAAATGAATTTCACCCCTGAAAATGATTATAATAATGTTAGTAATTCAGAGTGAGTTTGGGTCAGAAACTCTCTGGAAAATCATGAAATTTGAAAATGCTTTGTCCAGAAGCAGAAATATGGAATTTATCCATTTCTTCTAGAAATTCAGGAGAAAAAAAAAAAAATCAAGATATTCTTCAAATTTAAAGGGAGCTTCTTAGTATTGCAATGATGTATTTGTATGCACTCAAAATTTTTTGGTGAGGCCTGAAGCATGTAAAATGATCATGGAAATTTACAGTTATTGTGCTCTTGACAGCCAGAAGAAAAATCAAAATGATAACCCTTGTTTATCTTTGTATCATTGTTCAGGCAGGGAACTCTTATTGAAGAGGGTATGGTAGTAGCTATCCATGGGACATTCAGTACTGATGGTATATGTAAACTGAACAACCAATCAGGATACCTGGTTGTAAACCCTGATCATCTACTTACTGGGACAGCAGTGTCGAACAGTATCAGGTGTATGAGAAGGTAGGTGCTAAACAATACCAGACTGGTGTTAGTGTAAGGGTAGTTACAACCAATCAGGATACTGGGTTGTCAATTCTGATCATCTACTCACTGGGAGAGCAGTGTCAAACAGTATCAGGTGTATGAGAAGGTAGGTGCTAAGGAACACTTGCTTGGTGTTAGTGTAAGGGTTGTTACAACCTATCAGGATACCTGGTTGTCAACCCTGATCACCTACTCACTGGGACAGCAGTGTTAAACAGTATTAGGTGTATGATGGTTGGTGCTAAACATCACTTGCTTGGTGTTAGTGTAAGGGTTGTTGGTGTTAGGGTGTAACAACCGATCAGGATACCTGGTTGTCAACCCTGATCATCTGCTCACTGGGACAGAAATGTCAAACAGTATCAGGTGTATGAGAAGGTTGGTGCTAAACAATATATTATTGGTCCTAAACAGCACCTGATTGGTGTGAGGATTGTTGGTGTAAGGGTGTAACAGCCAATCAGAATACCTGTTTGTCAACCCTGATCATCTACTCACTGGGACAGCAGTGTCAAACAGTATCAGGTGTATGAGAAGGTAGGTGCTAAACAATACCTGGTTGGTGTTAGTGTAAGGGTTGTTACAACCAATCAGGATACCTGGTTGTCAATTCTGATCATCTACTCACTGGGACAGCAGTGTCAAACAGTATCAGGTGTATTTAGATCGGTGCTAAACAACACCTGCTTGGTGTTCATATAGGAATTATCGGTGTAAGGAGTGCTTGCATAAGGCATGTTTAATTACGTTTGTAAGGTTGTTGGCGTAAAGTTGTCGGTGTAAGTGGTTTTCCTTTTGAGGAAATTGGTATGCCGTGTGTAAGTGCAATGGATGTAGTGGAAAGTGTGCTACTGTAAGTTTCAGATGTCGTTGGGCTGTTATGTCAGAGAAAATATTTGAATATGAAGTATAGGTAAAAGCGGTCTTAGCGTGATGGACATTGGTGCAAGAGATGTGGATTTTAAAGAATATTAATATGTTTTCTTCTTCTACATTTCAGATCTGTTTTGAGTGAAAATTTTAAGGTATGTACCCTACTTCAAACTGTATGTTATCTGTTTTAATAATATGTAAGACAAGTCCTTTCTTTAATTGTCTCCAACATGACTAGTACTTTTGAATTTTGGTTTAGAATCTGTTTATGTAGTAGGTGTATGTCTATTCCATTCTTTCTGTATACTCAGTATTCAGTACAATCATTTAGTCGCATTCCGTTTGAACTCATCTCCAAGAATTATTCTTAGATGCAATGATGGTTCACACTTGTTGCTTCTTTTTTATCTTGGTAAAGAATGTTGTACTATAACATCGTCCTAAAGGTGTTTCACAAGGAGTTAATTGGGGCCTAATGTTGTGCGAAAGTACAAATGCGCAGGGAGAAGTAAAATCACTGGCAGATGACCACATCGCACACATGACTCTGTGTAACATAACTCTTTGTGTGACCCCCTGTAGTTACCTTGTCCTCCTTGGTCACCATCGCAATTTTCACCATTCTTCATTTCTCAGGGCTTAGAGAGAGGAAACCGTGCCATGCTCCTTGGGTCACTTCTACATGAAGTCTTTGATCAGGTTTGATTCATTCACTCACTCAAAATGTTGTCTTGTGGATTAATTAATATTGAATAAATAATGATTGTTGATGAGGGTTGTGATGATGATGTCCATGATTGTTGTGATGATGAAAATGATGACTATTATGATTGCTGTTGTTTGTTTGTTTTATGGCTCTGTCATTGTCATGATAAGATAAGGATCATAACGATATTAAGGATAATGATGTTTAGGATATTGGAGTTGATAATGATTAAACGGGGATGATGTTGATGATGATATTCGTGGTGGTGATGGTGATGACCATCATTGTAGTAGTGATGATGACGATGTTGATGATGGTGATTTGAAATTGAAATTGAAAAGGTTTTATTGAAATATTGAACATAGCGACCAAAGGTCGAATTGGATTCAATGTACAAACATTACATATATAAATAGGAAATTACAAAAATAATGTAACATAGTAAAATCCGGAACATGATGGCACAAACAAAGGAGAGAGGTCAAAAGCGTTCTATTTACTGTACTAAAATGGTTCTTTATAAAAAAAATAAGAAAATGAATTGCTTGCTCTTTGTAAAGAATGATTACAATCTGACTGCGGACCGGCAACTGTAAACTAATTATAAAATACACACTATTCTCTATACTTCACTTGCGCTGCACTTGTACACAAAGCACACATGACCTGAGCGGAGTGTATGTTCGCTCACGTGTTTATCACGATATTAGACGTGGACGTACATGTAAGCGAACACACATCCCGCTGGACTCTTATATACATGTTCAATAACATCACTCTTTCACAAAATGCACACACTACGACACACATACGGACATACAACAGACACAACCTATCAATTACACCGACTCACGCATCACTCACTCAAATTACTCATTTTACTCCTCTAATCTACATAAGTGCCCAAAACACAATCAGATACAGTAATACATTCATGTAAAACAGCAAGTTTAAATTTCAAAGTGGGAAGAAATTTTGATTTAATTTGGGATGTGTTATCAAGTGAATAACACAGGTGTAATGTACAGTCAAATAGCTATGTCTCAAACCAAGTTACAAAGTCGATTAAACAATTAAAAGTAATGTATGGTTTACGACATATCTCAGTAGTTACAAGAGACTTTAATCATGATAACAAACTACAGTGATTTATCTTCCTAAGAGTAAATTAATGATTAACATTGCTCTAAACCTATTCAATAATCAATATCCGTTGTTAGAAACTATCAAAAGGCACTACACATATACATATCAAACACAATGAAAAAGGATAATTGCACAATAGATGAATATAAAAAGTTTTGTAAAAAGGGTTAAAAGTGCCAATCTTTTCCATAATTTGTGAGTCTACTAGCCTATACATTGTACATGTACATGAGTCATGTCTTTTTATTAAGAGAGTAATTAAATATGGAATTGAACTATTTTGGAATCTTTTTGTTTTGCTAGATGTATTGATTGAATTTCGGTTTGCTTCTTAATGCGTACCAATATCATTTCTGATTGGTAACCATTCTTTACACATAGGGTGTTCTACTGAGAGAATTTGCAAATTGATACAGAATCTGTTTGCGTCTAAGCTCCAGTTTTTGCAAAGAACACACTTCCAAGCAATATCATAAGTATTGTAATTATCACCTAACATAATCCTGCTGCTCTTTTTTGGATACGTTCAAGAGATGCTATTTGACTAACTGTGAGATTTCCATTAAAATATAGGAACACCATAGTCCAAAATTGGACGAACATATCCTTTGTAGACTGTATAAATCACAGAGTGGTAATTTATACGTTTTAAGACATCGAAGCATGTACAATTTTATTACATCTGCTGATAAGATCTGGAAACATGACTATTCCACTTTAAATCTTTTTGAACGGTAAATTCCCAGAATTTAGCTTTTTCTACCGCAACGCAGTGGTGAATCACCAATATTGTGGGTTAGGAACCACAAAATTCTTTGAAAAGAAATATACATACAGTTGCATTTGGAAGGATTAAGTTTCATATTATTTAAAAGAGACATTGATAGAATTTGTTCAAAGCATCCTGTAAATTAGATGGGACCTGTTAATTTACGACTTTCACCAAAGTATAGGTCGTCGACATATTTGTAGTATGAAATATTTGTATTTTCACAAGCATTATTAATCATGATTTAAAAAGGAGTTGGCCGAGTTTTGTGCCTTGCGGGACACCTGCATGAGAAAACTGTCCAATTTGACAACTGACCAGAATATTTTACACATTGTTTGCGTTGTTCAAGAAAATTCAGAATCCATGAGATAAAGGCAGGTCTGACTTGGAGAGAAATTAACTTATAGGGCCAGGATGTTGTGATAATTCTATCAAAGCTTTTGAGAAGTCTGTAAATACAAGTGTAGATAATGAGTGAGAATTTCTGCATTTTCATAAATTTGGTGGAGTAATCGAAATAAGATAGTGGTTTGTAGAAAGACCTGAACGATTACCGTATTGATTAACATCTATATAATGATTTGATAATATCAATTAATAAACATTTACAAATGAATGATTCAGCACTTTTTAGCAAAATAGTGTAGTGCAATTGGTCTTAAGTTCTGGCAGTGTAACAGGATGGCATTATAGGAATAGGTATTATCTCAGACTGTTTCCATAAAGTTTGGTACATATTGAAGATTGGAAGAAGCATTCAAAATGTTCGTAAAGTGGAAACTCAAACTTCAAAGGCAAATTCTCTCTAAGAATTCTAACAAGTATGTCCCCTAAAGTACCAGCTTTACGTTGGTTTAACTTACGCATCAATCTGGAACACCTGTAAAGGTTGGATGAGAGGGCAGGTGTACTGCGATGGCAAGAAATCGGGTAAATTGTTTCTATTGAGTTTTGGGAGATCAGCTGCAACTGCAGCAAAATGATCATTTAATCGGTTTGACTATATCTTTGAAAAATTCAGGATTATTACTATCATTCCTGGTATGGTAACAGGAGTAAATTTCTTCGCACTATTGGTTAGGATTCGAATTTGCTTGTACCAACCTGCTGGATTGTCTTTTCTTTAATTACGAACTCTTTTATTTTTTTCTAATTCGACCCTCAATCGTGTGAATAAATTATTTCAGTCACGCCTCTCTATCCTTATAGCATAAACGTTTCACTGCATTGAAACATTGATATCTTGCCAAAAACATACCTGTTTCAAGGGGAAGCACCAAGCTTCGACGGCAAGACAGGACGGACGGTACTCACTTACGACTGGTCACATACTCACTTCCCAAGTAAATCCTCCTCTAGTATCCGGACCTTGGAGATCCTATCAAATACGTCTCGTCTATTCAACCTATCTCTGTTACATCTTGCCAGCCTTGTAGATGTTTCTAACGTCTTCAGTTGACATCACTATCCCATCCGGAAAAATTAGACGTCCGTCTTGTTCTGCGTCGAACTAGGTCAGTGAATTATGAAAGAGTCCGGAATTCAGACACTCCTCTCGCAAGCATTCATATGCAAATTGGATACTTCTGCTAAGAAAGAAAATATATTTATTCCCTAATTCGACCCTCAATCGTGAATAAATTATTTTCAGTCACGCCTCTCTATCCTTATAGCATAAACTGTTCACCTGCAATTGAAAACATTGATATATTGCAAAAACATACCTGTTTCAAGGGGAGCACCAAGCTTCGACGGCAAGACAAGCTAAAACATTGCTCCCCCATCTCAGTCAATTAAAGAACGGGCAAACAAGAATAAATGTTATAGAGCATAATCATTTCAATTCAGAGAATTTTTTTTTTTTTTTTTTTTTATTAATATTATACTCTTTTCATATCGGTATTATACAGAATGCAATATTCTGTAAACATCTTCTAACACCTGCACCATACAAAATGTGCAAACTAGTTTGTAAGTTTATAATCATACCGAGACTAAAATTTTTCTGCAACGACTTTAAAAGTCCCAAATTCATAAAAACTGAAAAACGGTACTTTTGCAGTTTCAGAATCGGCCATGTTTATTATTAATCTGTCAGGAACACAAAAATGAGCAGCTGATGTGGCTCCACCACTACGGAGACACTTGGATACCAAACTCTTCGGAGTCAACCACACTGATGCCACAGCATCTCTCAGCAATTCTAAACATTATGACAATTGTCCTCCTCTTAAATTATACGTATCACTGGACTCACAGTAATTGGACAGGCCTGAAAGGGAATTATCATCGTAAATCCTTTTATCAGCCAGCATCCAAAATATTTATCCCGAAGCCAATGATGGTACAGCATGGGAGCAGTTTGTACACCTTATAAAATAACCCCTGCCTCCGCTCGTCCACGTTAGTTCGCTTTCATCATTATGAATAATGTTCACAATATAACCACATACATACAACTAGCCCAATCCTTTTGAAATCTCAGCAAATCGTAGAGAAGCCTGCATACTGCTAATAAATTCATAGTATGTAATCTATAAAACTTTTGAAGACCCCATCATTCTCAAAACCTGCATTAAATTTGTATGGAGTTAAAAGCTCCTTACTTAACAACTCTAAAATGGTTTTGTGTAACCATATTATTCAGGCCTTGTAATGTGTAAGACAATACACAAGAGCTTGCGACACATGGGTTTACAGTCAAAACAGTTAATGACTTAAAAAACAGCCGACTCTATCCTGCGACAGTCGACGGAGTTTGGTTTGATATAAAACTCTAATAATATACATCGACTCACAGAATTTTGCTTTCACCATGTGATGAGCCTCCTGCACGTATAGTATTACATCATTGCTGTCTTAGAACTACCCAATCATATAGCCAGGGCATATCAACGTTTCTCTGGTATCTACGAATTGCTTTATCAGCTCTCGAAGCTGTCCAGATCTTGTTCAAAGTTATATCTTTACGCCGACCCAGTGACTATTTTCAAAAAACATAAAATTCAATTATATCCACTAATTATAATTTATGTGAACTTTATCTTCAAAATTATGAACATTTATATCCAAAATGCGATGAAATCTCAATGTAAATGGATTGCTTGCTCGCGTTGTCCAATTTACAAGCTATTTATCTTTGCCAAAAACAAAAAAAGACTAAATGTCCTCTTGTGTGGAACTATCTATTTTTTTTTTTTTTTTTTAATATGGATTCAAACATATCCT
Source organism: Paracentrotus lividus (assembly GCA_940671915.1). NCBI lineage: Eukaryota > Metazoa > Echinodermata > Echinoidea > Camarodonta > Echinidae > Paracentrotus > Paracentrotus lividus. The sequence continues at coordinate 23,541,682 of CALNVZ010002974.1, read as the reverse complement.
CTCCAGAAACACAGCACTCACTGTCAACACAACTCCGTCCACCCACGCAAGCCCACACGTCGGCCTCTCGTCCCAGACACAGGGCACAGAATCTAGCCCTATTATCAGCTACATCCGCCATGTGGCCTGTCACACATCAGTACCACCACACAACAGTTACAATAGTTTTCAAATACAGCATTCCTCAATTCCTTCTCATATGACACTCCCCGTCACACTATCTAGCTCTCCAGCATAAGTGCCATCCTAGCTATTCGAGCTCTGAACCCACCCGCCACTGTGGACTATCCCTTGTCAACCAAATACTATCCACATAGCTTTCCAAATAATCCTCAACCAACATCTTCTCATTCACTCATGACATCCGTCACCACTATTGCCTATCACGCATAAGTGGAATCCTAGCTATTCCAAGCATCATCCCGCCATCGTGGCTGACACTGTCAACAATTACTACTTCTCAAATCGTGTTACCAATTCAACAAGCAATAATCCTACTCCCCATCAAAAATTGAAATGATCAGATCCACTGTACACCAAAACTTCATGTCGACATTACTCTCTAAATTGCAATTGAAACAGGCTTCAGAAACACAACACCGGGGATTTGGAATTTCTTTTTCCAAAAATTAGACTTTGTTTGCTGCCTCTGCCTGCTACAACCAATCCTTGAGGATTTTCGTTATTTCAAAGTTTAGAAATTAGGCAAACTAAAGTCATTGCTGTTCCGAGACGAGAATAGGCAAAAGAGGTGTTGAGGGCCAGGAAAGGTACAACTAAGGTTCAACTAGCAAAATTTGCACGTTTCAATTCACTGGTCTTGTCCTATACATTCAATAGGCAAAACCTCTAAGCCAAATGTTTTGCCTGACCTAATCACAAGAATTTTTATGGGCAAGAGGGCCGGGCACCCATATTTAGAAACTAAAGAAACCCATTATTGGTGTAAAAAAACTCACAAAACTCGACTGAAACGCCCCATCATCAAACGTCAATGATACGGCACCAAACTGCAATCATGCCACGCAGCCAACGTTCTCCCTCCCTCTCATCCTCATCGCACCAAGATCAAGCATACAACAAACTCGAACAACATCTAATAACCACCACCACCTTATGGCTTCCTTCTTCCTACATCACCTCACACATTCCCTAAACCATTCTCTCCTTACCATAAACCAATTGGATCACTCTACACACACTAATCGTCCACATCCACGCACGACAAACAACAACCCCTTCCGACGCAGTACTTCCACACATCGTCTCCTCAGCGTAGTACAGATCACAACAATCTGCTCTGACAATGCAATAATATCACTCTTACTGAGCCTTTCCACTATACTCTACAACAACGACTGGAGCTCTTAACTAAATTTCAACAACTCATCCCTCCTATGCTGCGCACTCAGGACCATCACCATGCATCCCGCTATCCTGTGCAACAGAAGAATCATAACCGCCAGAGACCCAATGTTAACCGCTTAAGCGAATACCGAAAATTTTCTTTTCTCTCGCACACACGCACTACCCCTTGGATATTAGCGATTGTATTAACCTACACAACTGCAATCAAGATCAGATTTTATTCTAATGTATCCTCCTGATGATCTCCTCATGCCATAAACCTAGTTTTTTAATTGAGTGACTATGCCAACACTGGATACAAGAATTGAACTTTCCAGCTAAAACTGCAATTTTTCGTAACTCTGTTTTGGAAAGAACCTATACATAAACTCAAGATCCTTCATTCTTCCTTTCCAGTAATCTTATATACAAGTTATCCTCGCTATCCCATGTCATTCCTAACTAATCTTAGCACTGGACCGGAGTCCATTAGATTTTCTCAACATTTGCACCAATCTGCTTCCAGTAAGTCATTTTTTCACTGCTTTGGCTATGATATCACATGATTCAAAGGAAGTCACACGACCCCATCCATCATCTAGATACAAAACAATAAAATTACCTCTCCTTCACCAAGGTTAACAATAGGTTTGAGACAGTTAGTGCATATGGAGCCCTTGCCGACCCAAATGGCAAGACTTGAATGGAGAAAAATCTAGATGTACGACTACCAAAAATCCCTGCTGAAGCCCTAAAGAATTCCCCATGTTCTTGGAAAATCTCATCATACATCACTAATGATGGTAAACTACAACTGAGACCATAAAAACCGCGTCTCAAACACAACGCACGATAAAACACCATAACAAAACTCTTCGCAACCTGATACTACCAGACCTGACGAACAACAACCATCCTAACAAAAACGGCACCACATTCCAATCACAATTACCCAATACATTAGAACAGTCACAATAACGCATTCTCTAAGCTTCTAACAACCACACCACAAGAAACCCACAACGCACAAACGCCATCAACACTGTACCGACATACTGTAAATTTTAACGAACATCCTTAGCCTCGCGTTTCTAAATACGGACACGAATCTTTGCGAATCCATAACAAGCAAAACTTGCCAACAACACGGACCGGTTATCATAACAAACATGAGGTGCCAGTCTTCCGACAATTCAAACCACACAAATCACATTTCTAATTAACTCATAATACGCCTCGAAGTAAACTATCCACACTACAAGGACAGCATGACCAGCCTCACCCTGACTTCTCATACTGTCTTCATCAGGTTTATTTCTCTCTGAGGACCGGCCTGTCTGTTAAAAAAACCACCGCAAGTCAAACTCATAAACGTATCTCAATACACCTTACATTCTTGCTACAAACACACTGGAATCGCTATCCAATGCATATCCAAAATTGGTAAGGAATGCCTCTCAAATCCAATGGTTATGAATTTCCTTGATCATACTCGAAATAATTCTCATTTAAAATTCTTCCTTACACCCTGTAAATCTTCCCGAATCGACTCTGCCATGATTCAGTGTTTCGCCATTGCGATCAAAATCTGTTTCTTTGTTTCGTATTTCAGTCAAAGGACCCGTTGACGGACCGAGAACAGTTATTTTCCAATTGGATCAAGATAGAAGGACCTGTGTCCTCTTTCTATTGGGGATCATTCCTGAAAGCTGACTTTTTAAACTTAAAGGATCTTTCTTTTCTTAGAAAAGATATAAGTACTAGTATGAACCAATAAAAAATGAACAATATGTTCAAGATAACAAATTGCTTAATCATAGATTTCTTTGATGTGCACCCCTTTCAAGTCTTTCTTTTTCATTCAACACCCGTAACTAAGGAAGCAATTTACAAGTTGACAATTACCTTGTTCAGTAAAACCCTCAATCTGATCGTGATCAAGGGGTCCCTTAATTCTGTTAGGCATGTTAGGTATCTTTGAACGAAGAACCTTGGTTCCTTGTACCTGGACATTCTCTCATCCAATGGCCTTGTTTCCCACAGGCAAAACAGAAATCGATGGGTCTGAAACCAACTGCATATCTCCTCCAACTACTTGCAGAGGAGCTGGCAACACTCCCATTCGATAACTTATTTCTTGACCCAAAGCCACGAAAAAATTTTTGGGAAAAAGAAGTATTAATAAAAGGACCATGAGAGACTCCACCATTCTTGAAAGAATTACCCTTCTTCTCCAACGAACGGGATGACTTGCGCTTTCTAACTGCACGGGCCTGAGCCTGCCTGATCCTCTTTTCATCTTCCGAGTCGCTAGCTAATTCGTCGCTCAAATACTCTTCCACTGCGGAACACCTTACAAAATGAATAGGATTACTCTATCCATATTGGTTATTAGAATAATCTGTTATAATTTTTCCGTCATGAAATTCTACCGTATAAACGAACAGCTTCAAAAATCGAACATAACACTATGTGTAATGCATACAAAATTCTTATAAATTTCATTCAATACTCAATTGGGAAATTGAAAGAAAAATATCAACATCATCAACATAGCTTTCATCAAAATTTTCTCACTAACCTGTTTCAGATTGTCTGCTATTCTGATAAGCTTTACCTTTTAGTGAAATCTGCGACACCCTCCTTCAGTAAGGCAAGTGCTGACACTAGCTTGCCTTCCTCAAATAAGACCACTCCCTTCTCCAATTTCTCCTGAAGTTTAGAATTAAATTTTTTACACTTTGTCTTGTATTAAAAGGACAATTCGGAAGATCTTTAACTGCTGAACCTCCAAAAGAAGCAGCCAAAAACTTTTTCTCACTCTCTTTCATAACTTTTTAATTTGACATTGTAATTAATCAAATTCCATAAGCTATATACAACGTTACCGCCTATAGATATAACACGTGGAAGAAGCGCTGATAATTAGACGTCCGTCTTGTTCTGCGTCGAACGAGGTCAGTGAATTACGAAAGAGTCCGGAATTCAGACACTCCTCTCGCAAGCATTCATATGCAAATTGGATACTTCTGCTAAGAAAGAAAATATATTAGTATGAACTTTTTAACTTACTAATCTGCCTTTTAATTGAGTTTCTCAAATGACGCCATAACGACATAAACTTATGATCAAAGGCCCACTGCCTTTTCTTAATAAGATGTTTCACCTTCACATTCATCCAGGGCTTGTCCCTACAGTGCAATTGAATTTCTTTACAGGGGACTTGTAAGTCCAGATTTCTCTGTGTTATATCCAGAAACTTAATACATTTGTCACATGGGTTAGTTGTACAGTAAATTTCATCCCAAGTGAAGTGAGTTATCCAATTACCGAAAGATCTTTTACAACTATCCGGCAAAGGTCGAACAATTATTTTCTTGATATGATTTGGTTGAGGAATTTTTTGTTTTGGAATCCAAAGAACACAGTTATGATCACTTGCGCCTAATGGTGATAAAATTTTGACTTCTCCGTAAAGTGAAGCGTTAGTAGTTATAATCAAATCAAGGATGTTATTTTCGCGAGTAGGTTGGTTTACAACTTGCTGGAACCTGTCATCCTGAAGTAGAATGTTGGTGTCAAAATCATTGAAATCTCCTACTATTGAAATTCCGCATTTAGGGTATTGGAGAAAAAGCATTTCGATTGTAGCGATCAGGTGGTCGTAGTACTGTTGAGCAATGGGGCTTCTTGGTGGGAAGTACATGACACATATTATTAATCCGGAGACTTCCCGTGGTAGACGAGGTGGTCTAGTGTACAACCACAGAACTTCAACCTCCCTTGGTACTGGTATATCGATGACTCTTGTTTGTAGATGTTGCTTGACGAATGCTGCTACTCCGCCCCCAGGACGGTCAACTCGTGACTTGGTATATAGATCAAACCCAGGAAGCGAGAACATATCGAGTGGCGTCTCGGGGCCGAACCAAGTTTCCGTGACGGCTGCTAAGTCGACACCACTAGATTCCATGACCACGGCCAATTCATCGAGCTTGTTTTTAAGAGAACGAGCGTTGAACAGGAGTACAGTTGGGGTGTTGTAAGATCTGACATTCAAACATGAAGGGGATTTGCCAATATTGCGATGTGGGGACAGCTCAACGGTCTTGATGCAACGATGAAGTAGGTGAAGGTGGTGATAATGATACTTTCTCATTTCTAAAGTCTGTGATAAAATCATTTTTATTTCAAGTCAAATTGTTTTTCTTGCTTTATTTATAGGCCATATTGCAGAATCAGTTTCAGAAAGCTCAGTTGATGCAGATAGCCCGTGATATCCTCAAACAGCCAGCATTTCTGTGTGACATGTGAGTAATCTATTGTTTTTCTCTATACATCGTACTAAGATTCTAATCACTGATTGGTCAAAATCACATGTTGTGCCACAGTGAAGTTCTGTCTAGCATGCCTCAGGGTTTTGACCTGTCATTAATCAAAACAGATCTAGAAAACCTTATATTTCTTTAATAGTCAAACCAATCTTTGCTTATGTGATGAACCTTGTTTTGTTTTTGTTTTTTTACCAGCCTTGTCAGACTGCATATGATTTAATGAATGTTAATTTGGGATCTCACTGATTTGATTTGAAGGTACTCTTTGAAGGTGGATGAGAATAATCTACTAGAGGAGGTTGAGGAGTATGCAGACACAATCAAAAGATGGAGTGATACATATCTTGGATCAACACCCAAAGGCAATGTGGACATCAAATGGTAAGATTTCCCCCAGTTCTACTCACTCTTCCTGGACTCTGTGTGTGTGTGTGTGTGTGTGTGTGTGTGTGTAGCAGTTCCACAGTGTTGTCATAATTCAACTTATGATAGCTTTCCTGCCTTGACCACTCTCCTCTTCATCCTCCTCCGGTCATCTCTTGACAATTGTTGGAGGAGTTCCAGGTCATCTGGATGATGGATCCTCCCTCCTATCCTCCTCAAGTCATCGTCCTGAACAGATTGTAGTGTTGTTCTTGGGCGTCCTCTCTATCAGTCCACACCAGCCTCTCTCTTGAAGTACATGTATTGTCTATCAGCATCTGGATAGAAACATCTCTTGGAAATCACAGGACATGGCCAAAGAGTCACCAATGTGCTAAGACTTGATATAAATAATTTTTTGGAAGGTTTTATATCTCCATTGAAAAGATGGAAAAACATGAGGCAGACTTATTCTGTATGTCTACTGTGTTCAATATTGTATGTAACATTTTTGTGTAACATAAGAAATGAAACTGGCATTAGAAACCATCTACATGGATATGTGAAAAAATGCATGTGAAGACCAAATGCTTAGCTCCCTTTCAACAGTCTTTCTCGATGAAAGCTGTATAATGGCAAGTATATAGAAACGCCAATTAAAATTTTATTCTTTAGTCATTTCTTTTCCATTTTGTAGTTCTTTCATCTATTTTTCTATACATTTTTGTGCATTGAAACCTGTGCAGAGAATAACCATTGTATGTTTTTCCATTTTGCCTGATTGAATTAGTTTTTTAATACAGGCTTTCCTATTACAGAAGTATAATTTGTTCCATGTCTTAATGCAGACCTGACTCTTTCAACGATGTGTGTATACATTGAAATCTAGGCAAAGACTCCATGTATTGTTTCCCATAGTTAAGCAGTTCTGTATAATTGAAGCCTGACTTATGCCATGTCTTCTTGTAGGCCTGGCTCTTTCAAGTCTGAGAACTGTGGTGTGGGTGTTAGCAAGGTGACAGACATCGAGGAGACGATCTGGTCACCAAGGTGGGGTGTGAAAGGCAAGGTTGACCTTACAGTCGAGGTCAAGGTAAGGACATGGGTGAGGGTCACTGAGTATTCTGTGTGAGTGTTAGCAAGGTGACAGACATCGAGGAGACGATCTGGTCACCGAGGTGAGGTGTGAAGGGCAAGGTTGACCTTACAGTCGAGGTCAAGGTAAGGTCATGGGTGAGGATCGCTGAGTATTCTGTGTGAGTGTTAGCAAGGTGACAGACATCGAGGAGACGATCTGGTCACCAAGGTGGGGTGTGAAAGGCAAGGTTGACCTTACAGTCGAGGTCAAGGTAAGGACATGGGTGAGGGTCACTGAGTATTCTGTGCGAGTGTTAGCAAGGTGACAGACATCGAGGAGACGATCTGGTCACCGAGGTGGGGTGTGAAGGGCAAGGTTGACCTTACAGTCGAGGTCAAGGTAAGGTCATGCGTGAGGGTCATTGAGTGTTCAGTGTGAGTGTTGGCAAGGTGACAGACATTGAGGAGACAATCTGTTCACCGAGGTATGGTGTAAAGGGCAAGGTTGACCTTACAGTCGAGGTCAAGGTAAGGACATGGGTGAGGGTCACTGAGTGGTCAGTGTGAGTGTCGGCAAGGTGACAGACATTGAGGAGACGATCTGTTCACCGAGGTGAGGTGTGAAGGGCAAGGTTGACCTTACAGTCGAGGTCAAGGTAAGGTCATGGGTGAGAGTCACAGAATATTTGGGGTAGGCAGCGATCATATTAATGTCAGGTGCAATTAATTTTCTAGCACACTTTGTACATTAATTCGTGACTTGAATGTCAAAGATATTTTTAAAATCAATTGGATTGAGATCATTACAGAAGAATTATAAGCATCAAACTTTGCTTCTCATATGTGATACGTCTTGTCGAAATGAGAGAGAAGTCGCAGATCAAAGATCCGAGTAAATCGACAAACTAATAAAAAATCAATAAATTTTGAGGAAATTTTTTTTGTTGATTTTCTGGTTCTACCCATGCTTCATCTTTGCTCAGTTAAAAACATGAGTGAAAATGGTAACGGGAAAGTGGTAAAAAAGCAGTTTTTCGGCGAGTGTTTTTTTTCGGTCATAATTTTTTTTTCCGGACATACAAGCGAACGTCCACGCTCATTCACCTCTCCGTTTAGCTCCGCCTTAGCAACGCATGGCTTTGTCATGTGATGTGTGATTTCAACTGGATTTTTGTTTCGTATTTGTGAGCGAATAGCGAACTAAACTCTCTTTAGCTGCACTCAGAAATTTTGCGAGCGATGCCAACAACCTGCTGTGAATAAAGCTGTTTCATCCGGGATAGCGGAGCACGCAAACGAATGTCAAATCTAACAATCGGGTGGGGAGAGAGGGGGGGGGGGGGGTTATGTGGGGAAAGCTACTTATTGCTTGACTTAGCTATCTGGATCCAAATGAAGTGTAATTTCAGCATTTTATTTTAAGGGCCGCGATATCTGTTGTCCTGATGGGAAATTAAAACCTCCCTATTAACAAATTTGGTTCCATCAGGGAAACATAGAGCATACAAAAGAGGTGACGTGATAATACTTCTGATACAAGTATTAGATTAAAGTCTTCTGCAGTTTATTTTACAAAGTAACGTGTTTAAGAAAGTAGCGTTTTACTAAACACGACGAAACAAAATACGATTTACTCTTAAAATAATTCATTTCTAAAAATTATTAATATCTTCTTATTATGGTAACAGGTTTGATCAATAAAAGACGAGATCGAGCAAATCATTTCCGTTTTTATTTTCATTGTCAAGCTAACCTAGCCACTCATAAAACGTGATCAGAGAAATTCTAAATACATTCGTGAGGCGCAAATATTTCTTAAAACATTTTTGGAGGCTTATCTCTATCATATACTATTCAAAGAATATAAACAAAATGCATAAACCTGTACAAGAATAATTTAGTCTATAGACCATTATTATGTTCGAAATTTCCAACAGAGTTCAGATCAAAATGACTCGCTTTATAATGATAAGTATAAGCGATTGACATTCAAAGAACGCGCGCAAACATCGGAATAAAACCCCCAAAAGGTTTTAAAATAGTTTTGTTTCTAACTAATTTAGCGCCAGGATTGGTAAACGTCTTTCTTAAAAGAGCGGACTTTTTCTTAAACAATTAGAAAGAACATGACGTTTTTATTTATTTGACGAAGATAAAAACAACTAACCAAATTTAGTTTCTTTTTTTGAGAAGATTGAATGCTATTTAGACACATCGCTTGCTGCGTTTGCCTCGATCAATGCGTGACGGACGAGTATTGTTCTCTGTATACCTGATGCAGCCTCCTCATTGGTCAATCGTTTCACCTTTGTAACAAGTGGTTGCTAGGGCATTTCGGTGAGTAGAGCGGTGACAAAATGGTCTTATTTTTCTGGCTCGGAGTCAAACGGAAGTCAAACTTCGCAGACGTTTTCTCCTTGATTTTGATTTCCAAGAGCACAATTCTCCTCGCGTTCAGAGGCTAATATCTCCACTTCTATTTACTCTTTACAGTCGGGTTTAATATCAAATTCAAGGCAATGAATCAGAGATCAATAATATCAAATAAAATGGATTTCAAAAATCGCGATTAGTCTCTCCTTTCGACGTGACGCATCACATATTTCATTTCAGGTTGTTCGTAGCTTATGAACAACTTACTGAAACACTCCCAGAACTTTTCTTGGGCTAATTTGAAATAGAGTATTGAGATTTCTGTGTATGTTGTTATTTTCAATGCTTAGATCCACAGACCAAGCTCTAGACCTGCTCAACATGTCATGCCTCTTGAGCTCAAGACAGGGAGGGAAACCAACTCCATTGAACATCGTAGTCAGGTAATTCAATTTCATTGCAAATTAATTTGACCCAACCCCCTCCCCCCCCCACCACACCTGCCAAAACCTGTTCTCAAAAGGTGAACTCGCGATAAAGGAATTATATGTAATGTAGTACCAGTTGGTTGTTGATGTTGCTGTGCTACATGCATGGGTATTTTTATTCCATGAGCTTTACTGCATGAAATTTTTCATGTCAACCGACGCTAGAAAATTAATGGAGGAAGGCCTGTCTCTTGAGAGTGGTGGGATCTGCTGATACCTAATTGGGATGTTGTTTACAATGTGAATCCAAAAAGAAAAATATAAGTCAGCTTCTGGAAGGAATTGAAGATCCAGTTTAATTTTGCCTATATTGATATTATCTGATGGTGCTCGCTGCTGATTAATTAAGGTACCTTCAGTTCTGGGGAGCATTTGATGAAACAAATATTCACTGATTCTCACTGACAGCTGTTATATGCTACTGAAATGCTTGCATCTGATTGGTTGAGAGCAAATTTGTTGGATAAAATGTCTGTCAACTCCTTTCATGAATTGCCCCCCCCCCCCGGCCAAGACTAACATTAACAGCTGATCATCATCTGTTAACCTTGGCTTTTTTGTTTGTTCACGTCGGTTTCCACGTTCAGTGAGTAAACAAGTTAATTTAAAGGAATGCCCTAACATTGAATGATACTCAAATTGCGATTTATTGGATTTAGATCATTTTGCCATCATGATTATGAACACTTAGGTCAGTCTGGTATTCCTTAAAAATTGCAGTCTACTTGCTTGCTTTACTTTCGAGATATCTATGATTTTATACTAAAATTTTCAAACCATTCCAGGACGCAATTGAAAACCGCGTGCGTTTCAACACACATGGTTTTCACTGCATTTCCTGTCGTGGTGTCCCCATACCTACCGGGCTGCTAAGCTTGCAACGGAGTGGTATAAATTAATCATGCACGGCCGTATCCTTAGCCTCCATTTTAAGATTGTAAATGACTTGCATTTGATCTGAATCTTTCAGTAGTTTGTTTTTATGGTGAGAGCAATAAAAATTTATTCATTTCGATCCCTTTTGCATTTGTTTTTGGAAGTTACTAAATCCCTTTGAATTTGGAAAATTCACAGTCTGTAAATACCAATATAGTTAGCTATCTACAAATGATGCAGCTGATTGATCGCTTAGCCAGCGCACTGTACATTTGTGTAGCTAAGTTTTCGGAAGTGATACAAAAATATCCTGGATGTTGAAATCAATAGTTGATTTTGCTGAGTATCGACTGCATGTATATGCGATAAGGAAATTTGTTATTGCAAAGTTAGTGTATGTAGTGCAGTAGAAAATATACTTATTATTGTCTGGTTTCTGTGCTCTATAAATATAGGCCTACTTTTATTATTGTATTATTAATGATTACTGGTATATAAGATAAAGATCTAATCATCTGCACATCTTCTTTTGGCAGCTGATACTTTACAGTCTGATGTTAGGTGACCTCCAATCGACCTCTGACCTTGGTTTCCTTCTCTACCTCAAGACAGCTTCCATGAAGTCAGTTCCTGCCAATCACCTTGATAAAAGAGGTTAGAATTAATCCTGTCATGTTTTATGCCACATTTTTTGTAGTTGAATTGTTTTAAATGATTCATTGTTTCCTAGAATATGTGGATTTAAGTTCATGTTTATTTTGTCCAAGCTTAATATTGCAGAGCATTTCTCTAAAAGAGGGCTGAAGGCAAGTCATGACACTTCACAATTCAAAATATTTGCTTTGTTTTTCACACAATTTTTCTGCAAAAATTGATGTCCAGGTTGAGGCATAACTTTAAAAGCATTCACAGAGCTAGCATTGCCAATTTGTATTAAAGGTGAGATTGTTCCAAAGAATATTAAGCTGCTTAGGAGATAGAACATTGACCGTATTGTTTTTTAGATTATCTAGAATGAAGAGATTGAGAAGCTGAATGTAGAGCTTGTGAAGGATGATTTCAAGGGAGGAGTTCAGAGAGATTTGAAGGAGTTAGTGAACAGATATATATGTCCGCAGATATAAATTGACAGATATAAACCATGATATGACTTGATAGCCAGAAGAAGGGTTCTGTAGGTGAAGCGATAAGTGATAGGAAGCCAATGGGGTTTATGAATCAGATGATTTATGGCAGAAAGTCCTACAAGGTAATTTGATAATTGCATGTGTTACGAAGAAATGTCATTCAAAGGTACTATAAATAGGGATGGCCACACAAAGGCAAAAAGCCACTAGAACGGTTTCCACTTCACTGTATGGATGTAGTCACCCATGCATTTACAATGCAAACAATAACCCATGCACTGCCTACTCAAGATACACAGGCAGAGAAATAGCAAAATTTTCAATAAAAAACAGCTTTCGAAATTTTCTTTTGGCCAGTGGTAAATATCAATCATTTTTATTCCTAATTGGTCAGTTTCTTACTTAGAAAATACCTCAGCAGGTGATCAACTTCTGCTGTTGAAAAAATTGATATAAAAAAAAACTACAGCGTGTTCAAAGTGATGCTTCTGTGTGATGTGTGTTATGACTGGAATTTCTCATGATTGGAATAGATTCAGATAAGGAGAAGTAGATATCTATAAAATTTAACTATTTTTGAGCAAATAATGTATTGAGGTGACAAACAAAGAACAATGTTTACCACTGGCCATTTAAGTTTTAAAATTACTCTACCCTCTCCAACACTCAGCTCTGAGCCACACCACCATGAAATAGGCTATTGTCTAGGGTGTTCCTATTGAAACATGCCATATGGAGTATTTTTCCATGTTGGTCATATTGGATCACATACGGTAACATACATGTCAAACCATCAGTTTTGTACTGCCATAATCTTTTGTATAATCTACTCATACCCCTCAATTGTGTTACTATAATCTCATTTCATGTTGATACACACATAGAAAATGTTTGGTATGATTTGGTTTAATAAATCAAAGACAAAAGGATCATAAACTTGAGCTTTTATTGCATTTTCTGGCTTTGTCTGAAACTTGTAAAAGTGTTCTAGCAGCTCATTGGTAATCTCAGACACTCTTTGGGTCATATCTTTGAAATGGAACACCCAATTGTAATAATTGAAGTACCAAAATGTTTCTTTTAAAATGCTTTATCCATTAAGCCTAGCAAAAACAACTTAAAAATAACTTAAAATTTTAGTGGACATCCCTACTATAAAGACAGCCTAGACGGCACCAAAGCTTATTTTGCAATCCTGTCCGTCTCCGCAGAACTTGTCCATCTGCGTAACCAGCTGGCTTACTACCTCTCTCGGACTGTCAGGTCAATGACCACACCCAAGGTTCCCTCATCAGCTGATTGGCCGTCCCAGACCACACCCTCCTTGATTCCGCCCGTCCTCCCAGAGCCCATCAGAGATGATTTTACCTGTAAACGATGTGCCCACCTACAAGCCTGTAGCAGCCTTCACAAGTAGGACTTGCTGATGTTTTTTAATTTCTTACATGTCATTGTTTTGTATACATGTAATGTTTGTAACTACTGTATTCGTGGAAATATTCGCGGTACATTAATTTTTTGAAGGATATCGCGTAAAAGAGCAGCATGTGCGAATTTAAAAAGCCCACGATTATATAGGCATGATTTCCTATGCATGTATTGAAAGGGGTTCAATTGCGAGCTTAAGAACATGCAGTGTGAATTTAAGAACCTGTGAACATGTTTTGAGGCCGCTCAGCACGAAAAAAATTTCGCGCGAAATTAACAGCGAATACAGTAATAGGGGTTTGAGGTACAGACCTATTATTATAATGAAGAACCCCTCCTCATCTTTTTAAAGAAATTAATTGGAGCTCTTTGCAAATAGACCATTTTTTTATTGCAGATTCTTTGTACAAGAAAGTTAGTGAGTGGAGGCACCTTTATTTTAGTAACTGAAAAAGTTTGGAATAAGTAAATCTAAAGTAGAACTAGTGCTAAAAATGCAGGATATGTGGTTAAACACTTAAAATTACAATATTCCAGAAAAAGGGAAAATCTTGTACTCATCTCACATTTCTACTGTACATTGATCCAGCTCACGTTCCTGTAGCTCCCAGGCAATTATTGCAAAGAATGTTACCCAAGAGCTATGCTTATACTTTTTAATTTTTGATCCCTCACTCTGAGAATGTTTTCTTGTTATTTCAAAGGGTTACATAATGTTGTCAATACTAGGTAAATGTCAAAATGCATTTAGTTGGATGTAACTAGTGTTTGAACCTTAGCTAATCGTCGTATATTCAAATTATGTTTTTCTTCTCTCTATTACTTAGATTGGAATGCTCCCCCACCCAGCTATCTTCTTCTGTACAAGAGCTCTTCAAAGAAAGCATTGAGCATATACCAGACTCCCATCTCCAGTATTTTGCTCACTGGTATCTCTTGTGCTGCCTGGAGCATGAGGCAACCCAGAAGAGGAATAATAGTAAAAACATCTGGTGTAAGGAGTCTACTGACAGGTTTGTGTTGTGTTGTTTATATTTTACATATATGGTAAAATAAATCATTTATTGATTTTGACGTGTAATCTGTCTTGTAATATGTACATGTATCTTTGTTAGGCTCATTAAAAAGAATTCTGTAGAAATATAAATGAAAAAGCATGACAGCTGAAACAGTAAGATGGAAATTCCCAGCTTCAAACCAAGTTTTATGTTCCTAATTCTTATATCCAGGCGCGGATCCAAGATATCCAAATTGAATACATTTGTTGGGCCCAATTGTGTGGGGACAATAGCGGCTCTATTATGTTTATGCAAGGGCCCAATACTTTTATTGTGTGACGTCAGGCTGCGTCCGCTACTGATATCATATGTTTGCTCACCAACAAGTAATTCATTGCTTTCTTTACAGTCTTGAAAATTAAAAATAATGATTTAAAACAGAAACAAAATATGGTAATAAGATGTACATGTAATATTTATCATGTGTCATTAGAAAATAATACTTATATTCATGAAAATATGATAGAGATGCAACTTTAAATAAAATTTCTGGAAATTTCTGAATTCTGGAAATGTGTTACTCCAAATTTCCATGTTTTCATCTGTTGTCAGCCCAGATTTATCCGCTCTTTGAAGATGTTTTTGCTAATTTCAGGATTTTTGCATCGTACTGTGTGGCGTCTCTGATATTAAGTGATATTCCTATCCAACATAAAAAAAATAAATAAATAAATTTCAGAATAAGGTGAAAAGTAGCATACATATCAGTGAAGTGTAGGTTGAATAAAAGGATGTCAAAAGAATGAGATAAGTATGGTTTGGAGCAATTGCATATGGAATTCAAGAAAGTAGTGCTGTAACACAACATTTTGATATGCCTTTTGTTTGCTTTTAGAGAGAAAGATGGAGAGTGCTGGAGTAATATGAAGTTTATTAGTTGTACACCCAAGGACCAACAGAACGGAGGATTTTCATTACTCTTCAGGAGAAAACAAGGGATGCACGGGTATGAAAACAAAAATTGATTGTACAGTCTATTTTTTAATGGTTCAACTGGGGGAAAAAGTAAATTAGGTATGAAATCTTTAAAAACTTTCTATGTATGTGGTATCAAATTGAAGCCGGGAGATTTTTCTTATTCTTAATAATTTGATATACACGTTATGCTAAATATTGTGAGACAACAAGAGAATCTAAATTACACAATCCTTTTGTTCTATCACGGTCATATTTGCTTATTATGTTTGAAACCTACATATGAATGGCACGGCTTGAGGAACATTGATTTTTCTTTATTCTAGAAAACTAATCATATCTCAAGATCTACAGCACCTAATAAGACGAAAAAACGTCAATTAAATTAGAATAAAATTAGTAAGTGAGTTTTTTTCAAGAATATTTTATGTCTAGTATCGTTTCACATCTCATTCTCAGGAATGAAAATTAGATCACTTGATCAAGTATGATTAGAGTCAAAATGTCTGCTAGAAGAAAACACCTAATATTTATTTGCTCTTTTATTATAAAAAAAAATTGGAGAACCCCCACACCCCCTTCCCCCCCCCACCAAAAAAAAAAAATAATAAATGGAGGGAGATGACATGAACACATGGGTCTAAGGATGGACATAAACAAAGGCCCAAAAGCTGGCAATCATGTGTATTTCTTGATTTAGACCCAACGACTCTTTTATTTGGAAATTGAAACATTTACCACTATTTTTTGCCGGACACATGATTTTACTTGTTTTGTAGTAGGGTCTATTATGTGGCATTGAAGTTCTTAATTTCAATAGTTTGCCTACATTTTGTTGTTGTTCCAGAGATGAAGAAGCCAGCTTGGATAAATGCTTAATGAGGGGCGGAGACAGAGTAGTAATCAGTGAAGAAGGGAGTAGGAGAGTGGCTCTCTGTGTTGGATTCATTGAATCAGTCAGCAAAGAAGATATCAAGATCAGCTCAGACAGGTAGGCTTGTGCTAGATTGATGGATCAATGGATAGATGAAGAATGGATGAAAATGATGGAATGATTGGAAGACTGAGAAGGAGAATTAATAAGTTAGGAAAGGAGGAGGAGAGTAGCTCTATGTATAGGGTTCATTGAATCAGTCAGAAAAGAAGACATCAAGAGGAGCTCTGACAGGTAGGCTAGTAGTGTTGGGTTGATAAATGGATAGATGAAGAATGGATGAGAGGGATGGAATCATTGATAGACAGAGACAAAGAAGTAATCAGTGAAGAAGGAAGTAGGAGAGTGGCTCTCTGTGTTGGATTCATGAATCAGTCAGTAAAGAGGATGTCAAGATAAGCTCAGACAGGTAGGCTCATAATGGGTTGGTAGATAGATGGATGAAGAATAGATGAAAATGATGGAATGATTAGCAGATGGAGACAGAGAAGTAATCAGTGAAGAAGGGAGTAGGAGAACAGCTCTCTGTGTTGGATTCATCGAATCAGTCAGTAAAGAAGATGTCAAGATAAGCTCAGACAGGTAGGCCAGTGGTGGGTTTATCAATGAATGGATGAAGAATGGATGAGAATGATGGAGTGATTGAAAGACTGAGAGGAGAATCAGTCAGTGAAGAAAGGATTAGGAGAGTGGCTCTCTGTGTGGGATTCATTGAATCAGTCAGCAAAGGAGAAACCAAGATCAGCTCAGACAGGTGATGGGTTGATTGATGGATGAAGAGATGAAGAATGGATGAGAGGGATGGAATAATTAGTAAAGTAGTAATCAGTGTAGAAGGGAATAGAAAAGTAGAGTTCACTGATGCAAAAATGCAAGATCAGCTCAGGCAGGTTTATTTTTATAGGTTAGTGGTTATGTAGTGTGGTTTGGGTTTTAACCTTAAAAGGGCCAGGGGGGGGGGCCTAATCAGCCCCCCCCCCCATCGACATTTCGCGCGGTCATGTCACTGGAAAAAAAAATTCGCGCTCCGCGCATTTATTACTTTTTTCTCTAACATCTTAAGCAACTTTTAATAATATTTTGAAAAAAATTGAGCATACGGTTCGGAAGTTGCGCAACATTATGTAATGCAGCGCAGACTAAAAAAACAGAGATTTTCTGTATTTGTGTACAAAACATGGGAAATGGCTTTTCATGCTAAAATCACATTTCTGTATTTAAAATATGGTTATTAGCCATTATTTTAGTTGATATTGCTGTAATCATTAGAGATAATCAATGACCGAAGTGTTCCGAACAACAAAACAATAAAATACAGGAGTCGAAAAACAAGGAAATACATAAGAAATTCCAAAAACAATAAAATACATAAGAAATTGAATAAGATACCTGAATTTTTTTCAAGTACCTTTCTTAGGAATGCTACAAAGAATATTTACACCAAGAATTAGCATTGTAGGAGCCTTATTTAATGATTTAGAGCAAAAAGTATGATTTCATGCATAAATTAGCATAATTAATTAATATAAATTAAAAAGACATTATTTTGGAAAAACAAACTATACAGCCTTGTAGATTACATTGCACACTACGCTTGTGCAAATTTTCGCGGCGATCGCGCGATCGGCGGCCGAGATCTGAAGGGGGGGCCTAATGAGCCCCCCCCCCCCGGCTGTGAGATGGCAAAAATAACCCGGCCTTTTTAGGGTTTAAGTCAGTGGGTGGATGAAGCCGTTGTTGATTGTGGGGTGATAAAGGCAATTAAGGTCAGAATAGGAGTGAGTGCAGTCAATAGAAAGTGGTAGTCAATATGAAGAGGAGAAGGAAGTAATAACAGTATACAAATCAGCAACAACCATGCTAAAGCAGTGTTGGTGATAATAATTTTAGAAGTAGAAATATAACCTATAAATGCAACTCAAAGTTATTGTTGTTAATATTCATCTGTATGTGTAATTAGTTTCTCTAATTTGATTTCTTTTCATCAGCCAACTAAAGAAAGATGGTGCAAGGAACTTGGTTTACCGAATCGACAAGGATGACAGCTACAACAGCATGGCAGCTAGTCTTGTGAACCTCACCAAAATTATGAAACCAGAACATAACAAGTATGTGTGACTGTAGCCCATGGCTCACTGTTGTTTGATCTATGGCCTATTGGTCTAATAACCAGTTGGACTATTGTGATCTGCTTAACATGTATATCATCTACATATTCTACATGTCTCAATATTTTTTCATATTTTTTTTTTTCTTTTTTATATATAAATTTTAAATGTTTCCCTTTCACAGGGTTCCTTAAATCAGTATTTTCAATTGACAATCATTTTCAACATGACATGGCCATTTGGAAATTAATGTATATCTCAATATTGTATTCTATTAATTTCAAATAATTTTCATTTGGGAAAATAACCATAGAAGCCAATAGCCATTTGATCAAATTGTCACTTAGTTTGATAAGCATTTGATCAATGCTGGTTATACATACAGAGTTGCTTAGTCGTTCTGATTTTAAATGTTTATTACTGAAAACTAAAAAGAATTCTTACGGTCACAGCTTTTAAATATTGAAAGTTTCTGATGCTCTTTGGCAGCTCTGTTTGGAGGGTAGACAAGCATCCCTGAACTTTCATTTCATCTGTTGACCTCCATTTCTTTTCTCCTGCAGATTGCGTAACATTGTTATCGACAAGCAGCCACCAACATCCGTCCAGAAACCCAACCTACCGTCCCGGGCAAGAGGTGAGGTAGCAACAATCATGAGAGACTTGAATGAAGACCAGCGAGCTGCTATCAAAGCGGTCCTTCGAAGCCAAGACTACACCCTCATCATAGGCATGCCTGGTACAGGTAAGTTGAGTGGAGAGGTAGATCCATTACTATATAAGCCTTTATATTCCTGTACAGATATTTGCACGATCTTTGACTATCTCAGGAAATTCGCAAGAGCAAAATTTCCAATTTCGTGATGATTTCATCACTGTAAATAGAGGTGGGCTATAAATGGGTCATGTTTCAGAACCAAGTTTGTGCTATCTTATTTGAAGCAGCTCGTTGTCCTGATCGATATGCCACCAATTTTAAGAAAATCGGGTGAAAATTGCGACAGTGCGGGCCAAAAAACGATTTTGAGGGGGTGTGGCCAAAATATGCTGAGTCATCGTTTTTCAAAAATTGAAAAAGCTGTAATTTTTTATTAAAAGGGCTATAAAGATGATTCTGGTGTCTATTGATATGTTTATCAGCCTGATAAATCCAATGGCAGTGTCAAAATTGCAAATAGTTGTGAAGAAAGTACTGAGGAGATAAGTTTAAACCCTTAATTTAACCGTAGGGCTTCTGAGGCACCCCTTAGACAATATGTGTAGCTCAATCAAAAACCGCCAGCGTTTCGGTAATTTTTTTTCATGTCTCTTTTTGTTACATTTCTTACAAATCTTTGACACTAAGTTTATTGAAATCGGACTTTCCACGGGAGAGTTACTTGACTTTCGTGGTCAAAGGTCAAACCGAAATTTGAGATTTTTGTCATTTTGTGTACAAAACCAATGGCAAGTCAGGTTTTCCTATTTTACTCTATAAAATCACAGGTAAATCATTCTTTAGACTGTTTTATTATGTAATTGAGGTTTGAAACTAAATCAAAATGAAGGCCTGAAGTATAAAATTCCTAAAACAATATAAAACATAGAATACTATCATGTAAGAAAACAATAGAATACATAAGAAATTCATAAAACAATGAATACATAGGAATTACTATATAGATGTAGACCTTCTGAACTTCAAAATCATTATCTGGATCAATTTAAATTCTAAATGAATACTAGAACCATCTAAAGAAGATTTACTTGTGATTTATAGAGTAAAATAAGAAACCTGACCTTCTCCATTGGTTTGTACACAAAATGTCAAAAATCTCAATTTTGGTTTGACCTTTGCAACGAAAGGTCAAGTAATTCTGTCATTGAATGTCCGTTTCAAATAAACTTGGTTCAATTATCCAAAAGACTGGACGGAAAAGAGACATGAAACGACATTACTGAAATGTGTCGGTTTTGAATGGCAAACGCAATTTGTCTAGGGGTACCCTCAGAGACCCTACCGGTAATTAAAGGGTTAAAACTATAATTCCCCTTTTTTTGTATTTCCTTCACCACTATTTGCAATTTTGACACTGCCATTGGATTTATCAGGCTAATAAACATATAAATAGACACCAGATTCATCTTTATAGCCCCTTTAATAAAAGAATTACAGCTTTTTCAATTTTTGAAAAACGATGACTAAGCATATTTTGGCCACGCCCCCTCAAAATCGCTTTTTGGCCCGCACTGTCGCAATTTTCACCCGATTTTCTTAAAATTGGTGGCATATCGATCAGGACAACGAGCTGCTTCAAATAAGATAGCACAAACTTGGTTCTGAAACATGACCCTTTTTTACCCCCCTATAGCCCACCTCTACTGTAAATAGCCTTTTATTGAAGTGGAAATATTAGCAATGACTGACTGGCGTGATTCGTGAAAATAAAACCATTACGAAAATAACCACTCACAACGTATAAGGCTCTAGAGGAGTGGAGAGTGTTCACAACAAGTGCTAAGTCGTAAATAAGTGAATTACATTAAACAAGGGTGGCAATAAATTGTTGAGTGCTTTCATCAGGTTCCTGTTGCATACCTATTAACAGTAACTCTGCTTCAGTAGTAACCACTATGGTAACACTGCTTAGCAACTAATCAAAATGCAGATATCTTAGAAGTTACCACACATGGCAAAGTCACCATCAATGGTACATTTCATTTAAAAAGGCATAATTACAATGGATGAACTAGAAAGGAGCGATACATACATTAACCCTATTCAGACTGGGGGGAGTCAATTTGACCCCCCCTGTACAAAATCCGCGACTGCCGCGCAACCGCTGCGAATCGCAACCCGGCACTTTATGACTTTTTTCTTTCAAGTGTCCCGCAACTTTTGACACCAAGTTCGAAAAAATCGGACACTCCGTTGTCACGTTACGCAACATTATGTAATCGCATGTCAGGCCAAAATTGAACGAATCGTCATTTTGCATGCGTTTGTGTACAAAATAATGCTTTTTTCTAAATTCTTATAACACTGATAATTGTGTCTTCTGAGCCTTTTGATTAATTGAATTTGTCTTTATATTGATCAAGAAACATTTCTTAAGCATAAAAAATTACAAAAACAAAGAAATACATGAGAAATAAAAACAATAGAATACATAAGAAATTCATAAAACAATAGAATACAAAAGAATTAATTTGAAATTTCTGAATTTGTCAATTCAATACTGTTGTCTATGCTACTCAGCAACTTTTAGAAAAAATTTGGGCTTCATAACTAAATTTATTAATGAAATATTAATGATTTCAATAAAAAAGCATCTAATTTGCATACGTGAGTATGCATAAATTAGCATAAATTAAATATGTGAAATTAAAAAAAAACCAAAACATATCAGCGACACCCTTTACATGTGCAGCGACGTTCGTGCAAAATTTCACGGAATCGGACCATCTGCGGCCAAGATCTCAGGGGGGGGGGGGTGTCAAATTGACCCCCCCCCCCCCCCCCCCCCCCCAGTCAAAATCTCCTCTTGAAAAGCCCAGTCTGAATAGGGTTAAAAAGCATTCATTCTAAAACTATAGCCATTTATCTTGGTTGATGTTATTACTACATGAGGATCCACATAATAGAAAAATAAAATGAAAACAACTTGTTTTTTACCTTGTTTTTTTTTGCAGGTAAAACCACTACCATCGTAGCCCTTGTCAGAATTCTAGTGGCTTGTGGCATGTCCGTTCTACTCACCAGTTACACTCACTCAGCAGTTGATAATATCTTACTTAAACTCATCAAGGTAAGCATTTATCATTAATCAAATCCAATTGGGTTTAGTGGGGTTTTTTTTTAAATCAAAGTACACAGCATTTCAAAACTTGCTCTACGAAGGATGTGAGCCTTGTGTACAAAAATGAAGCAGTAACAATGTAGAAGAGGTCATTTATAGTGAAATAGTACTTTGTGTATATAAGAAAACAAACTCAATAATGAAACTAGTTGAAAGCTATTTCATGGATGTAGCACTTTTGAGTTGGTTAGGTGCTACATGTATATCTCCATGTTTACAGTAACAAAGGGAAAAGAAATATCTCCTGCATGTTCCTTAAGTGCTGAATCAATCACCGCCTGAGTTTGGTACACCAATATTGTCTTGATTTCTCTGTTTGATTTTGGGGAGTTTTTCAAAATCATTCATTAGAATATTCATTCTGTGCCATATAAGGAAATTGTCAATAGCCTGGGGCCGTATTCCCAAACATATCTTAAGACAAATATTCTTGTATCTCAGAGTTAAGACAAAATCCGTATTCCGAAAACTATCTTATCTTTTCTCTTATCTTTTCTTGTAAGTTCGCGGAGCGCGCATGATGTCAGAGCCTATTTTGCGTAAAGTTAGACACCGGCGCACAAATATTTCTGTGCGCAAGATAAAATCTTGAGATAATAGGTATTCTGAAAATTATCTTATCTATTTTTTATCTTAACTACCTTGGCAACAACAAGAAATTTTACAAGAGGTAGGGGGCTATTGTATCTCAATGATAACTGCGAATTGCCCTAATTAATCTTTTAGTAAGGGTAAGATAATGAGTATGCAGGGTCAACAGGCCTACATAAGAAACATCCCGAAGAAATTAGAGAAGATTTTGCTTATTTGTTGCCATTTACGACCTCATCCGAAATGATATACATTTTCATTTTATGGGCTTTTTTGTTGAGAAAACCCAGAAGAAACGTCACAATAGAATAAAATTTACGTCATAAAGAAAATTTAGCTTGCAGACGAAAGCGCACAAATCGCGCAAGATTAAACTACGCCTAATGTTAATGGTGCGCGAAGCGCATCTTAATATTTTTAAAGAAGGGGCACTTCGATTGGTTGACCTAAGTATTTAAAACCTTTAATGATTTGTTGATGGTAAAAAATTGGGCGTGAACGGGGCGTGACAGAGATAATATAAGGGTGGTCCTTAGAGAGATAAGATAATTTTCGGAATACGTCTTAAGCCATATATTAGCGGTCTATTATCTTTTGAGATAAGATAAAAGATAAGATAAAAGATAAGACAATTTTCAGAATACCGGCCCTGGTGTATATGATGGGAGATAAAAAAACTGCTTTCCCAAATGGTAAACTCTGCCTAAATTGTGTTATTTTTACTTGTCTTGTTCAAATGCTGAAATGTGGAAGAAACTGATATTTACACATGTAGGGTAAATTGCCAATTTGTCTAAACCCACTTTGACTAATGCCTATTTGGTCTTGTCCATAATCTAATTTCATTTTCATTTTGTCTAATTACCACTTCGCCTATTTATCATTTTGTCTAATTCAAATTTTGTCTAATGTCCATTGGTCTCATATCCACTTGGTCTAACACCACTTGGACAACTCCTGCAACAAACTGAGAATAGACTAAATATTCATTGGGAAGTAGATAAAAATGCAATTCGATCAGTTGGCTATTACACAAATTGGCAATTAGACAAAGTGAAAATTAGACAAAGTGAGAATGAAACCAAATTGTTAGTAGACCAAATGAGTTTATCTTAACCCTATTCAGACGGGGGGGGGGGGTCAATTTGACCCCCCCCCCCCTGTACGAAATCCGCGACTGCCGCGCAACCGCTGCGAATTGCAATCCGGCGCTTTATGACTTTTTTCTTTCAAGTGTCTCGCAAATTTTGACACCAAGTTCGAAAAATCGGATACTCCGTTGTCGCGTTACGCAACATTACGTAATCGCATGTCAGGCCTAAATTGAACGAAAATCATCATTTTGCATGCGTTTGTGTACAAAATACTGCTTTTTTCTAAATTTCTTTATAACACTGATAATTGTGCCTTCTGAGCCTTCTGATTGATTAAATTTGTCTTTATATTGATCAAAATACATTTCTCAAGCATAAAAAATTACAAAAACAAAGAAATACATAAGAAATAAAAACAATAGAATACATAAGCAATTCATAAAACAATAGAATACAAAGAATTGATTTGAAATTTCTGAATTTGTCAGTTCAATACTGTTGTCTTTGCTACTCAGCAACTTTTAGAAAAAATTTGGGCTTCATAACTATATTTATTAATGACAGTATTAACGATTTCCATAAAAAAGCATCTAATTTGCATACATGAGTATGCAATAATTAGCAATAAATTAAATACGTGAAATTAAAAAAAACAAAACATACCACGACAAACCCTTACATGTGCAGGCGACGTTCGCGCAACATTTCGCGGCGAGCGGACCAATCCGCGGCCGAGATCTCAGGGGGGGGGGTCAAATTGACCCCCCCCCCCCCCCCCCCAGATCAAAATCTCCTCTTGAAAAGCCCAGTCTGAATAGGGTTAAGTGGTATTAGACAATCAGAGAATTAGACCAACTGCTGTTAGAGCAAGTGGATTAAAAAGCACATGTAGCACACATGAATTCAATAGTTGGATGTCTATTCATGGTTTTTTGGTCTCTTCCCAGCACAAGATTGATATTTTACGTCTTGGAGCACAGCACAACGTCCACCCAGATGTAAGACAGTTCTCCGACACTAAGCTGATGAAGGAAACACCAGGTGTATCGCAGCTGGCAACACAAATGGAGAGAAAGGTAGGAAGCCATTAATGCTTTTTCCTATTCATAGTTAGAAACTTTCTTCTGTAGTGGATTCTAATTGATTTTTGTTCACTCTGATACATTTGCAGAAGGTTAGTGTTTAGAAATACAATGTACTTCTTAACTATACAATTTAAATAATAAAGTTTCATTACAATGCTGTTGCTAAAGTAAACCACAATTCTGTTTTTCATTGTTTCTGCTGTGTAATATTAAGTATTCATACATTAAAGAAATCGTTTTGAAGATCAAAAATATGAAAGTTAAATTTTTTGTTCTTAGAATTTAATGTGGCATCAAAGAGGTCATTTAAAACTTTTGAATACTTGTATATTAATGATTTCAATTTCAATTTCAATTTATTCAATTTATGAGTTGATTTTTATCCATTTCATTCCTTACATGCTAAATTTTCCTGAGAATATCTTCTAATTTATATCTCACCGAACTACACTCCATACAGAAAGTGGTTGCCACAACCAGCTTGGGTATGAAGCATGCCCTATTCACCCGACATAGCTTTGATGTATGCATCGTAGATGAGGCCTCTCAGATCAGTCAGATCGTCTGTCTAGGACCACTCTTTTCTGCATCCAGGTTTGTTCTGGTAGGAGACCAGTGCCAGCTACCACCTCTGGTCCAGAGTACTAGAGCAAGGTAATTAGTTTACATTGCTTCTTTCCACCCAGGTGATAAATGGGTGACAACATTTGCTCCAGTGAGCTTTAGGCTTTATTTTGTATAAAATTTAGGGTTAGGGTTGAAGTAGGGTGTAATGATAAGGTTAGGGTTATGTTTTGGGAAAGGTATAGCGTAAAGTTCAGGGTTTAAATAAATGTAGCAATATTAATTTTAAAATTTTAAAGTTTACAATGGACAGAATGCTGTTTTACTGATTGTGTTGTGTTTTTTTATAGAAAATGCTAACATACAAGCTTGAGTAAAGTATGTAATTTCTTTTTCTATTTTCATCTCTCCTCCTCTGTTACCATAGGAATCTTGGTATGGATGAGAGTCTATTCCAGAGACTGGTGTCTGCCCACAAATCAAGTGCTGTGAGCCTCAGCCTTCAATTCAGAATGAACAGTAAGATCATGGCTATTTCCAATCACATGGTGTATGATGGAGCTATGAGATGTGGCAATGATATAGTCTCCAAGGCGACTGTCTCTTTACCCAACTGGGATGAGTGGTGTGAGGTAAGATTTGAGTAATGAAAAACAAATGAGAAAAAGATTGGATTAATCCACATAGTGATGATTATAATGAAATGTTTTTATGTAGCATATAAAGTGAAAAATAATTACCAGTACATGTCTCTATGTGCAGTAAAAAGATCCTTTCACTTTTGTTTGTGAAAGAATTGAGAGGTGCACTTGTATAGAAAATAAAAGTTTGTGTTTTTTTTCTGTGAAAAATCTTCTTTACAGAATTGTTATTTGTGGATTCTCAGTCTATAAAAATCACAGTTTCACCTTTTTCTTCCCTCATCTCCTGTCCAGGAATATCAAATAGATAACTTCTTTCTAGACTTGGTGCATCATGTATCTCTCCTCAAAATTTTAAATGAATAATTTGAATTTTCTCTGTTTGTCCAGGAACCTCAAGTGGAATCCTGTTTGGTAGACGCTTTGAATCGTAGCTCAGTGGTGTCTTTTCTGAAATTTCAAACTAATAATCAAAGTTTTCTCTCTTTGTCCTATCATCTTGTGTCTAGGAATCTCAAATGGACTCCTGGTTGGTAGACTCATTGAACCCAAGCACAGTGGTGTCTTTCCTCAACACCGATCAAGTTTCTGGTCTGACAAATGAATCAACTCCAGGCAACACCAACAGCCTTGAAGCGAGCCTTGTCACAAGTATTGTACAGGGTCTCATGCAAGTATGTCAAAGAGATCTGCTTGTGGTTTTAAAATAATAGAATGCTTATACAGTCTGTATCAAATAAAATGGTACAGTTGGAAAACATTTTTTTAAAGCATGAAAATTAATCACATTCTAAAAGTGTTTGATATTTCCATAAAGTAGGAAAATGATGCTTCTGCAATTTTTTCATCCCATTTGGTGCTGTAGATCTTGAGATATGACCAGTTTTCTATAATCAAGAAAAAATGTACTTTGCTCATGCTTCTGTATGGGTTTTGCACATAATAGCCATGAATTCAGTGCACCGAGACAATAGACATGTTTAATTTCGATTAGCTCATCGCCGCACAAAATTTAGCATAACTTTTGTTTTACAAAAGCAAATTTTACAAAACAAAGTGCATCAGCGAGAAGAATCTTTTGGCTTTAAGTTGGTACCACATTCACACATGATTTGAGAAGATTTCATACCTAAATATTTTTTTCACCGACTACCATTTTTTTTTTTGACACAGACTGTATGTGGGCTTACTCTGTTTCTTTACTCCGTTGCTATGTACTTCCAAAAATCTGTAATATACAGCTGTACATGATTACTCTGTTTGTATTAGGTAAAAGCTCATTATTTATTTCAATGCAATGAACTGATTACTGTATTCGCTGTTATTTTCGCGCGATTAATTTTTCGCGCTTAGAGGCCGCAAAACATATTTGCGGGTTTTTTAATTCGTGCTGGATTTATGTACGAACGCAATTAACCCCATTCAAAGCATGCATAAGAAATCATGCTCATATATTCGCGTGTTTTTAAATTCGCGCCGAACGATCTTTGCGCGAAATCCGCGAAAATAAATGTACCGCGAATATTTCCACGTTTACACACTATATAAAAGTCAGGAGAGGGCTCCAGGGATACTTCAGAAGAAAAAAAGGAAAATTAAACAGAAGTATATATATTTTATATTAATTATAATCATGATTATTATGATTGTTCCAATGGTAATCTAAAGCCCATTTTGAATTCTTTAATGGAATTATAAATCAAGAGAAGTGGCTAAAATTCATTTGGAACTGTAGACTAGTAGATGCAGCAAAAATAAATAGGTTTACCGACCTCTCATTTGCATGTTTAGACTATGTAGTAAGCACAAGAGATTACTAAATCTTTTTGTTGCTCATTGATCAGTTTGTATACATTTTCCAAAAATCATCATTTATGTATTTTTAAACATACAGATTGAGTTTTATTTGATTTTGTCATTGCCATTACACAAGGTTATCTTTAAATTGCATGTATTTTGAATGAAATGCTGCTTTACACTTCATCCAGGCTGGTTGCTCGGCTACTCACATTGGGGTCATCTCACCATACCGCCGACAATGTCAACTGCTCGTCTCCACTCTTGCCGACCTAGGTTCAAAGGCCAAGTCTGTGGAGGTCAACACTGTGGACAAGTATCAAGGTCGAGACAAGGACGTCATTGTAGTGTCCTTCTCTCACAGAAGTATGGAATCTCAGGTGGGAATTTTCAGATTTGCGTGTTTGACAATGCCTTCTTAATACAGTCCAGTCCCATTATAACGAGATACTGTAATCGTGGAAATATTTGCGGTACATTAATTTTCGCGAATTTCACGCAAAGATCGGCAGGCACGAATTTAAAAGCCCGCGAATATATGAGCATACTCTTTTATGCATGTATTGGGTACCTGCAATTGCGTGCTTACTAACATGCAGCGCGAATTCAAGAACCTGTGAACATTCTTTGAGGCCGCTCAGCGCGAAAAATTAATCGCGCGAAAATAACAGCGAATACAGTACTCTGGACCAAGTCAATAACCTCATTATAGCAAATTTCATTGTATTTAACAAATGGGCATAAAGACACACATTTATAGGTCAAGGATAATCGCCCGGTAATAATGAAATATCGTTTTTGTGCTTGTTATCATTGTATTTAACACATGGGCATAAAGACACACATTTATAGGTCCAGGATAATCGCCCGGTAATAATGAAATCTCGTTTTTTTGTGCTTGTTATCATTGTATTTAACACATGGGCATAAAGACACACATTTATAGGTCAAGGATAATCGCTTGGTGATAATGAAATATCGTTTTTGTGCTTGTTATCATTGTATTTAACACATGGGCATAAAGACGCACATTTATAGGTCAAGGATAATCGCCCGGTAATAATGAAATCTCGTTTTTGTGCTTGTTATCATTGTATTTAACACATGGGCATAAAGACGCACATTTATAGGTCAAGGATAATCGCCAGGTAATAATGAAATCTCGTTTTTGTGCTTGTTATCATTGTATTTAACACATGGGCATAAAGACACACATTTATAGGTCAAGGATAATTGCCCGGTAATAATGAAATCTCGCTTTTGTGCTTGTTATCATTGTATTTAACACATGGGCATAAAGACACACATTTATAGGTCAAGGATAATCGCCGCCTAGTATGAATCTCGTTTTGTGCTTGTTATCATTGTATTTAACACATGGGCATAAAGACACACATTTATAGTCAGGATATATCGCTTGGTAGTATGAAATTCGTTTTTGTGCTTGTTATCATTGTATTTAACTATTATTTAACCCTAATAAGACGGGGTGTTTTGGGAGCTGTCAAGACTGGGGGGGGGGCCATGATGGCCCCCCTAAGATCTCGGCGCCGATCGGGCGACCGCGCGCACAAAATTTGCACGATGGTAGTGTGTCATGTAACTACAAGACTGCGCTGTTAATTTTTCCAAATAATTTCGATTTATTTTATATGAATTAATTATGCTAATTTATGCATAAAATCATACTTTTTGCTCTAATTGAAAAAATAAAGCCTCTAGAATGCTAATTTTTGTGTATTATTATTCCTTATAGCATTCCTAACAATTTTACTGTGAAAAAAATTTTCGTATTGAAATTATTTCTTATGTATTTATTGTTTTATGAATTTCTTATGTATTTCTTTGTTTTTTCGACCTTTTGTTTTCTTTTGTTTTTTTTCGCAAAAATTATTGAAGAACCATTTTGAAGCATAATTATGCTAAATAAAATTGATTTCAGCCAATGAAAGTGAAAATAATCATATCTTTATGAATTAGGTGAGAAAACTCAGTTTGCATTGACTTTGTACACAAAATCACGTTTTTGAGCCGTTTTCGGTCTGACGGATATTTTTGAAAATCGTGCAGGGTTGTAACGGTACGACCGATTTTCGCGAAAATGGTTTCAAAAGATGCGCAGAAACTTGAAAGTATAAAGTCGGCGAGCAGCGCGATCAAAAAATTTCGCACGGCGGAGTGGTCGCGGAAATGATGGCCCCCCCCCCCCCAATTAGGGTTAACACATGGGCATAAAGACACCACACATTTATAGGTCAAGGATAATCGCCCGGTAGTAATGAAATCTCGTTTTTTTTTCTTGTTATCATTGTATTTAACACATGGGCATAAAGACACACATTTATAGGTCAAGGATAATCGCCAGGTAATAATGAAATCTCGTTTTTGTGCTTGTTATCATTGTATTTAACACATGGGCATAAAGACGCACATTTATAGGTCAAGGATAATCGCCCGGTGATAATGAATCTCGTTTTTGTGCTTGTTATCATGTATTTAACACATGGGATAAAGACACACATTTATAGGTCAAGGATAATCACCCGGTAATAATGTACTGTAATCGTGGAAATATTCGCGGTACATTAATTTTTGCGGATTTCGCTCAGATATCAGCAAGCGCGAACTTAAAAACAAGCGAATTATTAGTCTGCTTTCTTACGCACATTTTGAATGGGTTCAATTGCGTTTTAAGTAAATGCATGCGAATTTAATAACCCGTGAATATGTTTTGAGGCTGCTCAGCGCGAAAAATTAATCCACACGAAAATTCAACGAATTCAGTAATCTTGTTTCTGTGCTTGTGATAATGGGAATATTGTATGTATTATACAGTCCACTGATATCATAGTGAGGTGCTAGTAACAAGCCAAATACATGTACCTTGTTATATTAAAATCTTGTTTTTGTGCTGATTAAGCTCGGTTGGACTTTATTTGTTCTTTTTATTGATGCATTTCAATTAAAATAGGAGTGCAATATCTCTACAATCATTTATTTATTTATTTTAATTTTTTTTCAATCTTATTTAGTTATTTATTTATTTATTTATTTATTTTATTTTTATTTTTTTTATTTATTTATATATAATATTTTTTTTTTTTGGGGGGGGGCTAAGTAACCTGAACAACCATTAATTGTATGATTAAAAAAAATTGATAAAATTCAGCTCAGTCTTCCAGAAATGCAGTCTCTTCTTAAGAACTTAATTATTCATGCACATTACTCTGATAAATTCCTTAGTAAATTGAACATGTGTTTAGTTTCATAAGTTTTATGTCAGTCTTTTATGCAAAATTTATTGCAGAAACTTTTTGAAGCATAATTATGCTTAAAAATAATAAATTCTGCCAATGAAAGTGGAAATATGATAATATCTTTATGAATAAGTTGAGAAAACCCTATTTGCGTTGACTTTGTCTGACACCATGTCACAAATGTCTAATTCTATTCCAAAAGATCTTTGAAAGCAAAAAGGAATGATAGATATATGTATGTACTAAACAGTAACAATTGAACATTTTTTATTATTGTGTATGCAGGGTGGATCTATCCTGAATGATCTTCGTCGTCTCAACGTTGCCATGACGAGGGCCAAACACAAGCTACTTCTCATTGGTAGCATGAAGTGTCTGGCCCAGTTTGAACCAGTCCAGAAACTCATTGGTTTCTTGCAACAACATCAACTTATATCCTTTACAAAGTGAAGACAATTTTTATTTTTTATTTTTTATTCAGGTGTATTTATGATCCCCCTTCTCCCCCCCCCAAAAAAAAGGAGAAGACCCCCCCCCCCTCAAAAAAACCAAACAACAAACAAAACAAATAATAAATGAATAAATAAATAAAATTTTAAAAATGAATAAATGAAAATAAAATAAATAAAATAACAAAGCAAACAAACAAAAACAACAAAAAATCAGTGAAGAGGCAAATAATTCTCTTTGGACT
Source organism: Paracentrotus lividus (assembly GCA_940671915.1). Classification (NCBI taxonomy): domain Eukaryota; kingdom Metazoa; phylum Echinodermata; class Echinoidea; order Camarodonta; family Echinidae; genus Paracentrotus; species Paracentrotus lividus. The sequence continues at coordinate 23,509,692 of CALNVZ010002974.1, read as the reverse complement.
ACACATATTAATTTATTTGAAATATTAATGGATCTATTATTTCTATTTTTTCTTCTCCTTTTTCCTGCAGTTTCCAAGCATGAATCAGCTCTCGCTATATTAATTTTGTAAGAAAAATAAACTATTTTATGACTTGTTTGAACCTTGACTGCCGTCCCGTACGTCAGAAATCTTCCACACGCTATCAACAATTAAACCACTTCAATGAAAGATAAATCGTGAAATACTTCGGACAAGTAAAGGATAGATATTAGCAGTTAACATTTGTTTTTATAAACTGCAACTTGCAAAAGAATCCTTGCCGAATTATTAATTTGGAGGAACGTCAACAAATTTAACAAGTTTGTATAGTGCACATGTTTTATAGTCTTAATAACTTTTTGCATGTACTTATAGGGTTCTTGTGTTGTAAGTGCAAAAGGGCTACTGCCTATATTTTTTCAATTTTGCCTCCTAATTTTGATAGAGGTAAACATGAAAAAAAAATTTATTAGCCAGACTTTATATGTAGGCAACTGCCATAATTTATGCAACAATGGACATACAGACTTTATGTGAAAGTATATGTAGCTACATGTATAATGTGTACGGTAACTTGATCCCTAGGGTATATAATAATAATAATAATATGAAGCATTTATAATGCGCCGTCTATCTAGTAAACTATTCAGAGGCGCAGCTAATATTATTACCCGGCTATAGCCATAGCTGCCCTAATAAAGGGCGCTTTAAGCATTCGAAGAATTTCTTCCTTCCTGTACCCATTTACCTTACTTGGGTCAAGTACGGCAAATTTGCAGGTTGACACCTTGCAGAAGGATGCTAGTGGTATGGACGGGATTCGAACCTTGTGATCGTAAGTCCGCTGACTTATCCACTCGACCACACCACTCCCACTATAATACAGGGTCTTGTCGTACTGCCAGGGAAGGGGAGGATTATTACCCCTTCAGATCTTGGTAGAGAACATATTGTTCTAATCATTATGAAAATTTGTATGTGCATGGAATTATATATATGACGATTTTGTTTGACATGATTATATTTGTTTTAATTTTTTTTTTTTTTCTGGTTCAATTAAATTTATTTCGCCATCTTCAGATTTACATGCCTATTGTAGTTCATTTATTAATTTTTCCATTATCTTTATAACTTATTCTTCTCTATGACCATTTTGATCCACATACAATCAGTAGGCCTACTTGTAATCACAAAACCATGACTTTGGTGTGACTAAAAAAAAAGGGGGGGGTTCAAAATGTGCGGGAGACACCAAACTTTTTTAATGTAAGAAAAGAGCAAGATTTTGAGCAGTTGCGAGGCTAGCAACACAAATTCTGAAGGGAATACTATGCCAACATCCATGTCATATTTAATTTAAAAATACTATGAAGAGTTTCAAATATAAATAAATATATATAAAATGTTGTTCAAACTGATTACATTCACTATATTGTAATTTATGCTATGCATATAATTGTATGAATTTTAATCATTACAAATTTGATAGACAAAACTAATTGATTGAGCATAAAATCAGCAATTGTGAAGGCTCCATTCAATTAGATCTCTATTTATTACAAGATGACAAGAGGATAGATATTGTTTATATATTTACAAATGGATGTATTTAAACTCTAGTTTTGTGTGTTTTGAGTTTTCATATCATAACATACACTATAATTATGTCAAAAATTAAGTTGCCATGTGAAATATGTGAGAACTATCCATTACTGAAAAGAGACTGCGCGTATGATTATGGAATATCAGAGAAACATATATAAAGCTAAGAAACATGCTGAAACTCTGCTTAGGAAAAATGTTTAAGAGAACAGAGATGAGCTTCATATTCATATTTAACTTTGTTCATATACTGGTGCCCTGAAGAAGATGTGTGAGGATAAAAAGTTTGGTTAGAATAAATATGTTGGAATATAACAATTGTCTTCAATTGATTTTTGAACACATTAATTGTGTGTGTATGTGTGTGTGTGTGTGTGTGCCTCTCTCTCTCTATATATATCATATATAGCCCTGATAATCACTGGATTTTCTTTGCTAGTTGAAATTGAGGAGGGATTTAATATTTCTGGTGTTTTGTAATTGTGTTTTTTTATATCAAAGGTAATGGAAAGAAAAATCTCTGAAAAAAAAAATCATGTTAGGCGTCCAAAAATGATTTGTGTGTTTATTTTGTACCTATTATTTCATTATAGCAAGTCGACTTTGCAGCTATAGATTATTTGATTTATGGAGGCTTACCAAATATTAAACACCATCTATTAATTAACATCCATCGCCTATATTAACTTCCATTAATTCATGTTGTAGTGTGAACCATGTTGTTTCCATGAACATGAAGGACAAAGTACCCTAGTTCATGAGTGGAACAGATAATCAGTTCAAAGAAGGTTTGCAAATTTTATTCAATCAGAATTGTAATTAATTAAAAAATGATGCAGCAACAGTGGTTGAACCTGTGAATAAAATGAAATACATGTGATTCTATTTTCTGGATCTCATGCTTGGTTAACAAGGGCCTTACATTTTACTCCATTTGCTGTGTTTTGACACAATGACACAACGTAACTCCTGAATCCTTACTGACCTCATATTTGAAGTGGATTGAAATGGAATTGTAAGAAATCGACTAGGAAGCACTCAGGATAAATAAGTACACAGTAAAGGGCACAGGAATGGGGTACAAAAAGTGAGGGCAACTACATGTATTTACCCTAATTGCAATCAGGGTAAATATACGATAATTATGTGATATACGACCTGCAATTAATATATAGGACATAATTTGTTAAAGGTCAATTGGTCATAAATATAAAGGGTATAGTTCGCTTCCCAAATTTAGATGAATAAAGCGGGTGTCCCTGAAGATGAGAAACCAAACGTCAATAAGTCTATCTGTGTATCATTTAAAAGGTATTTTACTCTTCTTTTTTATGACAGACACCCTCCAACATAACAAAGCTATAAAAATATATATATATATGAAATAAAACAATAAGCTAATGGTTGTCTTTTGCATGTCATAAATTCATAGTTTAAGTTCACATTATCTCAATCTTATGTATATCATTGAGAAAAAAAAAGGTCCAAGTCGATTTTTTGTGTTTTGCAAGCGTCCGAAACACCTTGGATTGCTTATTTTATTGCTTTGTAGAACGCATTAAATTCAGCTTTGTAGTCCGAAAATATTATTCCAGTTAAAGCAATGTAATCTCGTATAGGCAGCGTGCGTATAGGCGTTGTAAAGGCGGATTGTAGAGTCGATGGACCCCTGATTCGTGACTGCGCAGGCCCAATTCTTGTTTTTGTATATTATGTATGCCTACTGGAACAAAAAGCGATGGGGATTGGAAACCGCCCCTCAAGCCCCAGCGGCCCCTGTATTGCACACACTTAAATATGCTATTCCTAAATGAATATTTTTTTCCTTGCGTATGTAAACTCAGTATTTTTTTTTTTTTTTTTTAATAAACATGAATTGAATTAGTAGAGGATTCACTAAAAATTTTAAGTTATTTTTAAGTTGTTTTGATAGGCTTACTGGATAGAGCATGTTAAAAGAAACATTTTGGTACTTGAATTATCACAATTGGATGTTCCATCTCAAAATAGTGTCTGAGATTACCAAGAGAACTGCTAAAAACCTTTTACAAGTTTCAGACAAGAGCAGAAGTGCAATAAAGCTCAAGTTTATGGTCCTTTTGTCTTTGATTTATTAAACCAAATCATACCAAACATTTTTATGTGTGTATCAACATGAAATGAGATTATAATGCACAATTGAGGTATAGAGATATATACAAAAGTTTAGCGACTACAAAACTGATGGTTTGACATGTATGTTACCGTAAGTGATCCAATATGACCACCGTGGAAAATACTCCATAGGGCAGTTTCAATAGGAACACCTAGACAATAGGCTATTTCATGGTGGTGTGGCTCAGAGCTGAGTATTGGAGAGGGTAGAGTAATTTTAAAACTTAAATGGCCAGCGGTAAACATTGTTCTTTGTTTTTCACCCCAATACATTTTTTGTTCAAAATACTTAAATTTTATAGATATCTACTTCTCCTTATCTGAATCTATTCAATCATGAGAAATTCCAGTCATAACACACATCACACAGAAGCATCACTTTGAACACGCTGTAGTTTTTCTTCATATCAATTTTTTCAATAGCAGAAGTTGATCATCTGCTGAGGTATTTTCTAAGGAAGAACTGACCAATTAAGAATAAAAATGATTGATATTTACCACTGGCCAAAAGACAATTTGAAAGCTGTTTTTTTATTGAAAATTTGCTATTTCTCTACCTGTGTATTATTGAGTAGGCAGACACTTTAGTGCATGGGTTATTGTTTGCATTGTAAATGCATGGGTGACTACATCCATACAGTGAAGTGGAAACCGTTCTAGTGGCTTTTCGCTTTTGTGTGGCCATCCCTAGAATTAGTATTCCAAGCAAGGAGGGTTCTTTCAACCGTATCAGTTGGCCTTCAACGTGAGAATAATAATAATAGTACGATGCGTGACGAATTAGGGGGGGGGGTAAAAGAACGCTTTATCCTCTTGACAATTGCATTGTATTTTCCCGTGGGAGTGTCCCTCCTCATTCAATAATTGTATGATCGAATATTTTATATACAAACAAGTAAATAAATAAAATAAATGCTCCAGTGCATGCTATCAATTTCGGTTAGGCCTATACCTTAGCGCAAAACACATATGAATACTGTGTGCGATTTTCTTTTGGAGCGTCGCAAACAGGAAGTTCAGCATTAAACAAATCAAACTTTGTTCTTTCCAGCTAGTTTCTTTGCGCAAATATGGCTTCAAATCCATTCACAATCCCTCCGTTCAGCGTTATCAAAAATGTTAGCGAGGAATCTATCAGAGCCAGTGCAAAAAGAATCGACGGTGAAATTATACGAACCCCGGTGATGAAATCAACTTTATTGAATCAGCAGGCAGGCGGGAGAAACTTGTTCTTTAAATGCGAGCATCTTCAGCGATCGGGATCATTCAAGGTAGTATAAGTATTTGTTATTGCTCTTAATATTTATTTTACAAATCTGACTCTGAAGGGGATTAAATTTGAGTGTGTGGATGAGGGTGTGTGTGCGCTTGAGTTGGGTGTGGATGAATGTGTGTTTTTGTGGGTGTGGATGAATGTGTGTTTTTGTGGGTGTGGCATGTGTGTGTGCATGTGAGTGTGTGTGTGTGTGTGTGTGTAGCTAACTACCTGTGTTGATCAAGAGTGACATGCTTTCCCCTTTTCCCCCTCTCTCCAGTTTCGTGGAGCCCTGTCTGCAGTTACTAACATCATGGAAAACGGCAACCAACCCTCTGACATCAGACTTGTGACTTATAGCTCTGGGAACTTCGGACTAGGTCTGTCCTTGGCTGCCAGGTCTACAGGTATAGAAAACACCACCGTCATGATGAATGTGCAATCTTCAGTCGTTAAAAAGACACTGATCAAAGGACAAGGAGCGAAGGTACAACCATACAACGGACCACAAGAAAGGGTAAATTGCAATGTACAGAAACGAAATTGACTAAGTGAAAAGTTTACCACTGACAATTTCAAGTACGTTTATCTGAGAATTATACGCTCTCAAGACAATCCCAAGCCATACACACACACACACACACACACACACTCACATACAAACAAACCCCCTTACCAGCCACGCACACATAACGTATAAGAGACATAAGTTACTATAATTATAAAGTTATAACTCAATCTCCATGTTTCTATGTTTCCCAATTTCTAATAGTGCTAATAGCTCGTTTCAAGATGCTTATTACCATGGTATATGTTTTGTCAGTGGTTCTCAGCTTTTTAAAGCGAAGTAATATAAACAAAAGAAAAAAATAATTGAGACGTACGCCATCATAATGATATAATAAACTGCTTACGTCAAATAAATAATGCTCGTGTATTTATTAATCGTTTTTCGAAGCACATGAAAGAATTGAAAGTACATTTCATGATCGCTGAAAAAAGAAAGAAAAGACAATCAAAATATGCGTGTGTATAAACAAAAAGAGAAAGGAAGCCCCAAAAGGAAAACAAACAATGTCCTTGGTGCCCCACAAGGCTCAATTTTAGGACCAAGTTAATTTCATTTTGTATTAATAATCAACACAAAATATTAAATTTCAAGTTACTAACCCTACTTATTAGCGCGTAAAATTTAAAACAAACCCCCCCCCTTTTTTTTTTTGTACTTGGTTACAGCTCGTTAGTCCAAGGGTTATTCAAAGATAAGTTGTCGAAAATTGTTTCTCGGCCGCTTCATTTTTTCCGAAAATGAAATTAGATTCATTAAACCGACAATGAACTACGGTTCGTTGTTTCGAAAAAAGAATAAGTGAAATAAACGTTACTTTATCCAAAATGGAATAGACTTGTTATAGTGTTGGGGTTGTTTTATTTAAGGAATAGGCCTAACGAACCTTTGGATTGACAAACCTTATTTCTAGACTAAGCCTAGAAATATTGAAGCCTATTTTATTTTCGAACTATCAAAACTTCGGACGATTTCATCATGGTCGGATAAAGGGGTGTAGGAAGATTGTATGTTCATACTAACTTTTAAGTATTCGGAACAAGGAGCATGCTCCAAATATGTTTTAGAGGCTTTCAAAGCTACGTATATATTTTTGCAAGGACGCATTGTATAAAAAGAAAAACCTGTGTTTTCTTATACGCAAGAGTATTATTATTTTCACCATGAATAAATATCTTACAGGACACCATTTTAACTTCGATTATCGAGGAAACAGGTGCGTTGTACATCTCGTCTGGTCAAACGTTTGATGTCATTTCTGGACAAGGAACCGTTGGACTAGAGTTTATGAACCAGGTATGATTGTTAATTATATTGTGTAATGTAATGTAAATGAACAATGTGTATGTTAAAAAAAAGAAAAGGGTAATTCATTTTTTAGAGGGCCCATATTCAATGCTCATTTATTTTTGCTGGTCATATATAATATATAATTACAGACGAACTCTCCACCTTTCCAATGATATCTTTCTTGATTCATAAATGTAATGACAGAAAATAGCAGGGAAAGAGTTGGGAGGAGACGTCATTAACTACCAAGCAGAGTAATTTTTGAACGTAGTGTTTAACATATGGCGCATGCTGAAATGTCGGGCAAGCAGACAAAATATCACTCGCAACGTTGTATCCCAAGAAGACCAAGTCGGCTAAATTATGTATAAATTGGTATTTACCCACTCGGTTGCAAGGTTCCAAGCTTTTGAGACACATTTTTTATTATTTTTTTTTTAACAAAGGCCACCAACACAACACCCTGCACGACATGACATGATTGTAATTGTGATATTAGGGTTGGGCAAATAATGACTTTTTTCTGAAAAGTTATTTCAAACAAGTTATTTCTATAGTCAAATTTGATGTAGAATCCAAAAATGACAATGATTTTTGTGTACGATGATGTCTGACGTCGCTAAAGTGCAAAAAACCAAAATAGTGTATTTTGCCCATTCATCACACACTTTATAGGTATAAACCGGTTTTATTTTGTTTCTTTATGGATTTTGATGGTTTAAAAGCTCAAATCTGACACTTTTATCATGACCAAATGTACCTAGTATGGTTATAGGTGTTAATTAGTGATTTTGATATGAGGTGATTTTTGCTCGATATTGACTGAAACTAACTACCAAACTACACTAACAGTCAACTTAGGTAGGATTAATCATGTTGGGTTCCCTGACACCCAAAAGACATATAAAAATGCAATAAAAGTGGTTTATACTTATAAAAAGTATGATAATTGGGCATAATACGCTATTTTGGCGGCCATTTTTGGTTTTTTGCACTTTAGCGACGTAAGACGTCATCGTATGCAAAAATAATTGTCATTTTCAGTTTCTACGTCGAATTTTACTATAGAAACAACTTGTTTGAAAAAAAAAGTTGAGATTCGCCCAACCCTAGTGATATGATAAGTTATGAACTTCGCTTATTAATGTACATACATTACAGTTTGACAATCCTATGTATACATTTTGGCCCGAATTCACAAACGTGGTTTAGTTAGTCCATGGTCTAAATCAGGTGGTTTGTGAATACCAAAATTTAGACCATGGTCTAAATCCGTGGTTTAAACAATTGATTTAGACCATGGACTAACTAAACCACGTTTGTGAATTCGGGCCTATAAATCTATATTAATTTGTACCTTATAGGTTCCCAAATTGAATGTAATTGTGGTCCCGGTGGGTGGAGGGGGACTTATAGCAGGAATATCAACGATTGCTAAGGTGAGTTATTCATTCTGTATTTAACGAGTTTCAATTGTTATCGATGTTATATGCACATAGACGTGCGGCCGACGCAAGGAGATAAATTTGAGCTCCACCTTGTATGACGAGAGAGAGAGAGAGAGACCACACACCACACACGTCCCATCTATGCATGCTTCTCCACAAATGTTCGTACGAATCGCTGGAGTTCTGGATGTTTTAGAGATCCGTAGATGGAGATTTGGATGAAAGGCATTCCGATTTTTTTTTTAACATAAAAAAAAAATTGGACTGGCTAGTGACAATGTTCTTTAAACGGGAAGGACTTCCTTTGAACGAGAACAACGTACTACGAACATGGTACCTAACTTTTATCATGCTGCGCCTGGACACTTTCAGTGACGGTTTGGAGTGCTACAAACGTTATCCAGTGAACGAGCCGTTTACTCGGTCTGAACTGGATAACACCGGATTGCGGACTCGATAAAGACGTTATTGACGTAACGACGACTATTTATGAACTGCCTAGCATCGTATTCAAGACATTATGTTGCAAAATTATGAGTTTCAACCCGACCAAAGCTTGTTTAGCAATTTTTAAAGAACGGGCAAGGACGTTGTAGAACTATCTCAGGTTGACGGCACCCTTACGATAATGATAAATCGTTTGCATGGCGTTCTCAACCGTTAGTAATAGGGAGCTTTCGCTGGACTACGGGGACGCTAATCTAGAACGTTAGCTTTATGGATGACTTAATTTTCAAAATAGCTCAAACCCCAAACTCCTGCATACTGTTAGTACAGGAAAAAGAGTGTGTAAAACTGGTATTTGCTAGAAACGGCTGGCAAGCGTTTAAATTACAAGTTTTCGTGTGCACAAACGAGGGTTTCCCCTAGCTACAAGAGATAGCTCCCCGTTGTCAAAATCTACAACGCTATTTTGGGGAAATGTACGTTCTCCCGAAACGTAGAACGTATCTAGGTTCTCAGCTGAGAACGTAAGTTAGTTATAATAAGCGAGCGCTTTGATAGGAATGTATACAGGCATTTCCCCCTTTGCTAAAACATAAAAGAAGCATACTTTGATTTCACTAATCATAAAGGCTGGGCGGTAGGTTATTTCTTTTCATATCAGCAATGTTTTAGGTCAGCTGTTATACACATAGATGCATTTGTCACAATAAAACCTTGGTATGAAAAAAAGAAAGAACTAGGTATCCCCAGTAAAGTAGCCTTTGGATTGAATTCTTATTGCAACAATAGACGTTATAATGTCTCACAAGCCAAAGGGAACATGTGCGGTTACCATTGGAAACTTTTATTCAAAGTTATTGAAGAAGATAGAAAACGAGGGTTTGCAGGCATTTTGAAAATAGTGTCCTCTTTTTTGCTAACGTTCTAGATTAGCGTCCCCGTAGTCCAGCGAAAGCTCCCTAGTGACATTTGTGACCGCAGCTTGGTGTTAATAATAGTTTAGGATGTGATTTTTATCTACATATAAATCTTTTCCACCAAGAACCATATATTTCTTATTCGGTAGCCATTTCAAAAGTATATAGTTATTTCTGGGACACACTGTAAATGTCTACTTCTTCGTGTAGGGTCATCGTGATTCCGTGTCCTAGGATTAGGGTTAAGGTTAGGGCATAGAGCAAGATGCGATCCTAGGATATTGTGAACCGGTTTTCTAGGTTCATCGCGACCTGGTATTAGCCTTGCGGACTATCGGGTTGTATCCTCGATTTTGACCACCTTTAACATGATCTTCACAATGATATTTAGGAAAGTTGCAGCTAATCATTTCTGGAAGAACGCCCCCAAATCGTCTTTATCAAAATATCATGAGACAGAGTATCACACCATTTTTAAAAATATAATTATTTGGTGTACGCCTTTAATGCATAATACTATGTTATTGTTCTATATTCCCTTTAGAGTGGGGACTGCTCATTGTTTCTTTCATTCTGAAAACCGGATGAGGTTCGTTAGTCCGAAGGCTTGTTTTTCCGAACACAGTTCCTAAATAAATGTTCGTTTATCAGGAAATGAAATGAAGTTCGTTTTTCGAACATTAATATGTCAGTTTCGATTCCCTGAAAAACTGTGTTTGTTATTCCGAAAGGGACATAGTATACGTGAATTAAAAAAATAAAATAAAGATTGATAAGATGAAAATGCAATGTGGTTCGTCTAACAACGAAATAAAGTTCGTTCATCCAAAATTATATTGTTTATTTCTTTTTCAGATTATCGTACCCTATTTATTTTCATAATCAACATTTTTTTTTTCTTCGTGGATCGACGAACCTTGTTTCATCTTGAGATGAACGAAACTTTCAACAAATTATATTTAATTTTTGGAGAATTGAACCTTATTTCATTAACGAACCCTAAAAGTCGAATCATTGGTCTAACGAACAGCAACCGATCTCTCGAACAGGCAATGAATCCTAACATTAAGATCATTGGGGCTGAGCCCTCTCTTTCAAACGCGTGCGAACTTTCAGTTCGTACGGGCGAGCTTTGCCGACTAAATCCTGAAGAGATGAGCATTGCTGATGGGTTGAGAGCTTCTGTCGGTCCAATGTCCTGGTCAATCATAAGAGAGCATGTCGATGATGTCATATCGGTGTCGGAAGATGAAATCAAGGTATACTGATAATTTTCTAACATTTCATAATGATAAAATTAAATTAAAAACATGTAATTTTGTATTCAAATATAATTTTGAGGATTTAAATTTGGTAATTCACAAATATAAAACATTTAATGAGATGCAATATACATCTAAATATTCATAAAGACACGACACTTGACAGAAAGAACAAATTTGTAACAAAATGAATAAAACTAAAATTTGCATTATTTAATGCAATACAGCGTGTCCCCCAAAATGTCCCTCTGATTCGGCGCTAAATAAATTCTCAAATAAAGTATTATTGCCAATTTCATATTAATATTTTGAAATCCCATTTATTTCTGTAAATTGTGTGAAAATTTCAAACGAAAAAAAATCAAATCAAACGAAAGTCTAAATACACTGTCAAACATGTTTGACTTTTCTTTACCATTAATTTTTAGTCAGTGAATTAGTCACAGCGAAGTCTGCGACATCGCTTTGACTTGCTTACGACTGGAAAAAACTGAACATGTTCGATTTTTGACAAGATCTTTTCCAGTTGCGAACAAGTCGCAGCGACGTCGCCGAGGGTTATTTTGTCTGGTAGACTGAAGAGTCGCCTCGTGCTAGTAAGTTGAAAAATTGAACAACAACAGAAAACCCAAAACACGTCTGACCTTCTTTTTTTTTAAAGACTTTTAAATGATTTTTGTGTGACTCCCTGGAGACCCAGAAGACTTTACGGCGACGTTTACAAGGACTCGTGAATTATTTGTGACCATTTTTTTTCTATCACCAGTAGACTAAAGAGTCCCGGCAATAATGGGGTGACTTGCTAGCGACTTGATCATCTTTTATTTTTTATTTTTTAGACTTTTAATAAATTTCCCCCGCATTTTTCCAGAGACTCGGGAGACATCTCCACAACTCCAGAGACTCAAATCACGAACTAGTCAAGACTTATGGCCAGTGAGGAATGGCATTGATACTTGAAAACAAAAGCATGAACATCACAGTTTTTAAACTGAAATAATAGTGAAGCACATAATCATGAATGGCATTTTTGTAGTGTATTCCTTTTAATCAAAATTGGAGTGGGATAAAAATGACTATTTTTACAAAAGAGCCTGTGCATTTATAATCAATGAAGAGAAACGTTTGAAATTTTCACAGGAATCGCAGTATGAGTTGGGCTTTCTTAATACATAAACCTAATTGAGTATAAAACTTAATGTTGGTAATTATTCTGTGATGAATAAGAGGGACATTATTTTGGGACACACTGTCATTTGGAAAAGTATCTAACATGCTAGTCCATTGGGTGGGCAGCACATATCTTTGATACAGTTGAGAGCAAGAAGTTAAACTTTACGACTGAATCAATCATAGTACACCAACTTAATTTTGCAACTTATCTTGCCGTTAGAAGACTCTAATTGCCAATCCTTACAAGATTGCAAAAGAACCCCCCCCCCCTCAAAAAACAAACAAACAAACAAAAACAAAAGGAAATAAAAAGAAAGCCTACTGAAACTGCTTATCAAAAAAAAAAAAAAAAAAAAAAAAAAGAAGAAGAAGAAAAAAAAAAGATCTAGTGGAATAAAATTGAAAAGCTCAGGCTCTTTTTGACTCAAAACTTAGTTTTAAGACAATAATACGATCGGAAGTTACCCTGATCTTCCTTCCACAAATATTGTCATTCATTATCCAGTCTCTCTGCGCGTGTCTTTGCTTTCCAGAATGCTACTCTTCTGGTATGGCAGTATCTGAAGCAGTGTGTGGAACCCAGCGCTGCTGTAGCCTTGGCTGCCGTGTTGAGCACCAAGTTTGAGCTCGTTTCACCAGAGGTTGTTAATGTTGGTGTGATTCTTTCAGGTGGCAACGTGAGCCAAGAAACCATGAAGGAAATCATGCGGGAGGATATGAATATTCATTTGCCTTGCAAATGTGCAGATGATATTTCGTTTATTATAGATTCATGAACAGGTCAAATCCACCGGGATTTGGTATTGTAAAATATTGTTTTAATTGATACATCCCGATTTCAAATATTGTGTTAAGAACAAACACCCCAACTTCTGAGAATGAATCAGATAACTTCCTTTCGAAAATTTTCAATATTAAGCTAATTCATGATTTCCTCATCAAAGCATAAATCCCTCTTAGTAACCCCAAATATTTCCACTCAATTCTATCATGTCTATGGAGCCCGCTCTTTTAATATGGCATCTGCAGAATTGTGGAACAGTTTGCCCGATCTTGTGAAAAGCGCCAAATCAACAGAGTCCTTTAAATCTCTGTTGAAAACTTACCTGTTTGTGAATGAATAACTTAATTATCTAGCATTTTGTTTGTATCATATTGTAATTTTGTAATTTTCATAATATTTTGAGTATCAGGTAAAAATGGTATTTCATCATTTCTATCATACTCCCATCTTTCCTATTTTGAAGTGCATAGAGACTTTCTGATGTTTGTGATATGCGCTATATAAGTAACGTTCATTATTATTATTATTATTATTCCTGTATGTATGTTTTTAATTAAGATATTACGTAATTCTATAATAGTCATAAGCTCACCAATTACTGTAATATTTACAAAATAATTAATGCCTTAGATTTTAAGTAAACCAAGTTTATTTGGTAACCTTTTCATTATTCAATACACATCTTATGGCGATATGAACTCGCCGGACAGGTTCTGAAATCAATTTTGACTTTAGAAGCTCTTGTTTTCAATTTTTCTTGATATGATATGGATTGTTTTAAGAAAGAATTTGAAAAATGTTTATGTTCTCGTTGGGGCACATAGTCGACTTTTTTTTTTTTTTTTTTTTTTTTTTTTTTTTTTGACTTCAAACACATTGCCCGAGACAATGTCGATAGGCATGGATCGCACTCAAGAGATAGTGTTTAAATAACATCTCCACCAAATTTTATACACACTTACACAATCACACATGACATGGCAAAACGTCTTCATAATCACAAAAATAAATTGGCTGAATTTATCTAAATCCAGGAGAATGTCTGCAAGATAAAACAAAACAGAAAAAACTCAACTTCTGATATATTCAGCAAATTAGTATTTAGCTACAGTATTTTTTTTTCTATTAGGAAATATAATGTATATAACGTGATCCTATAGTAGTCATAGGCTTATCCAGTGCTGTAATAATGATATCCCAAAAATAGTAATATAATTAAAGCGAACTCTATAATTTTGGGGCAACTATTTTATTATTCAATGTACATCTTATGAAGATATGAACGCACCAGGCAGATTCTGAATTAAATTTCGATTGCAGAAGCTCATGTTTTCACATTTCTGTATATTCATTGACATTTGTCTGTTACAACTGCATATATCCTCAGTGGACATGGACTGCCAGAACTGTCTATGTCATGTATGTCTTGTGAGGACATAGACAGTTCTGGCACACAAACACACATGAATAAACAGGAATTTGGTGGACTTAACTGAATTTTGACCAAAATGGACATAAACTGTTCTAGTTTTAAGCCCTCGATATGATATCTATTGTGTCTGAGAAAGAGTTTGTTTGTTATTTGTTTTGTTTTTTGTTTGTTTTTTTGGGGGGACACACAGTCAAATTTATTGCCCGATGATCTTGCCCACATTGCCCGAGAAGAAGTCGATCGGCTTGGATCACACTTACGAGATGTTGTTTAAATAACATTTCCAACATTTTTATGCACACTTGTAGGAATGCAAATTCACCAAAGTTTTTAAGTGGGGTGGTATGTAGGCCAGTTGTTGTGTCGCATACTCGGGCTTGCCTTTGCTGGGAAAGGTTTGGTCTTTGATTTTCGAAGGAAAGGGGCAAGAAACAGTCAGTAAATCAGCTTGTATCGGCTGTAGTCCATGAGAACAGGTTAACTGCCATCTGAGGGATCCTGAAACACAGAACACATTATGAACTCGTTAAAACATCATAAAAATGAGTTAAAATATGAAGTGCGACTGGCAGGGAAATCTTGCTATATAAAATCTTGGGTAATATAAAGGAGTGCTAGGAGTTTTATTTAGAGGAACTGTGTAAGCAGGGTAAGACTTATCGTCTGGCATAGAGGCTGCGGCGATGATCAGGGTAAGAAACACGACTAAACCCTGTAACATCATATTTTCCATTTAGGATCCTGTATTCTTTTGGGTTTATCAAATAAAGTGGTGATAGGATAAAAAATGTAACCTCTTTTATAGCTTTCTGATCCCTATTTTGTCAGCACGCATCCTCGATGCACACGGCCCTTTTCGGTGATATTAACGATACTGTCCGAAAAGAAATAGGCCAGAACGTGTTAAATATTGGGAAATCACAGATATAATGAGTGGACTCTTCGTGAGAGGCGAACTGATCCCGGCACACACGATAAATCAATTATTGATTGGCATACCTCGGAATCTATGGTAACCGTTATGTGTCCAAGTATGAACGATGTATCATAATGGCAGGTATGAATTAGTTTATAACTTCATAATATTTCTGTCTGTCTGTAAATTCATATTGTACACAATCGCATG
Source organism: Paracentrotus lividus (assembly GCA_940671915.1). NCBI lineage: Eukaryota > Metazoa > Echinodermata > Echinoidea > Camarodonta > Echinidae > Paracentrotus > Paracentrotus lividus. The sequence goes on along the minus strand of CALNVZ010002974.1, from coordinate 23,494,213 downwards.
TAAACTGGTCCTCTGATTATCCCTTGTCTCAAATCTGCCAAAAGCATACTAGTGTTACGTACGTAACACACATAACCTGTTCCAGTTCGCTTCGTAAAGTCATATTCGTAACTTTAAGAACGACTGGATAAAATCAATTGGCCCCCCCCCCCCCGAGTCTTTTCTTCGAACTGCGAGTGTCAAACTTTTGGTCATGACAGAAATCAGAAAATAAATAAATCAACGATTTGCAGGAATTGCTTTTCCTTGATTCGTTATATTTGACCTATATATGTACGAGTTTCCAGAAGTTTGACTAATTAAGAAACCAAAAATGTCACATGCTTTTTGACTCGGAGAATGGCTGCTCTGACTCATGAAAGAAACCTTTATGCCAAAAGGTGTTCTATTGATCACTCTGGATCAATATTATACCTAGTAATATATTATATGGTGCCCTCTGTCGATGATGGTTAATTTGCTATTTCCATGAACAATTGCCCGTACTTCGTTCGTTATTATCACTATTTTATCTAGAAATTCATTTAAATTTATATTGGAATTTTGCTAATTTGCGCAGGCATACGTGAATCACGTATACTAATAAGGTGATAGGATATTAATGAGGTGATGGGATATTAATGAAATGGTTTGACGTTGTATGGGCTTTCCTTTGCCGAAGTCATACCTACAGAGGTAACTGGCGCGTATAATCTGAAGAGATTGAAGTGCGCCATCATATTCAACCACCACCACTACTACTACTACTTCTACTATCTGAGAGAGTGTTGTAGTGTTTGTCATGTAGTTGAAAATTTGTTAGTTACTTTTCCTTTTAATATTACGATTCTTTATAGTTATTGCTAAATTGTTGGTATGTTGGAACGATATCAAATAGCATTGTAGAGTGTAAAGGTAAAAGTAATTTTTATCGAGATTGTTCCATAATAAGGGGTTGTTTTACTTCATTCAGGTCTTAAAAATCTGCTCTTCTAGCTATGCTGTAATAATAATTGCAAACTTTAGTCTGATAGGAATTGCCTGAGAATTTGAAGCTAATCGTAGTTTATTGCAGAGATATTGATGACTGAATATCACTATGTCATAAGCGTCCCTGGGTATGCTTAAAATAACACTGCAGTCTATGTAGGCAAATAATCACTTTTTTTTTATACACGAATACACGAAAATTGAGGAAAACAAAACAGCTTCTTTGTGTGGTCCAGTGAGACAAAATGATGTACCCTGATCGTAAAACAACCCATATGCTTCACTGTGATTGGGTTGGGTTTATCGCGAATTAGCGCCAACATACGGCAGTTGTGCGTCATTTCAGGATCACTGTGAAGAAAGGCATTATGCATGGTTTCTGTCTTTTAATTCTGTGTCCGTTCATTTCATATCAAGCATACCGTGACTATTTCTCTTGCCTTATATGGAGGAGAGCCAATGACGAGATTTCACGCCTCACACACCACGAGGTTACATGCGCGTATAGGGGAACCACGACGCCCCAAGTCGCGTTACCTGCGCCAGTCAACCAGATTCTCGCACCTCTCTCCTCCTCACCACCAAACCCCAGTCGGCAAGAGGCATATGCTTAATCGCTCAAGCGCAGCTGAGAGCTATCTGATTTTACGACCCTTCAAATTGTCCCAAATGAAATGTATGAAAATGAGTGGAAAATAATCCCTGGAGTATATTAGCTTAGTATGTTATAAAAAAAAAAGGGGGGGGGAAAAATCTGAATCGTTCCAAAAAAAAAAAGAAGGAAAAAAAAATCGTGTGTGTTATTGATGTTTCGTTGGCTTTCATTTCTATCTTAGCTTTTTTTTCTTTCTTTTTTTTTTTTTTAGGCGAGTGTGGAAATATAAATCTGTGATATGAGAAGTCAGGGAGTTAATGATTTAGTAATGGGGAGATTCTCGTCGCAGCCTTCTTCCGTGATACAACGATGAGGTATTAGTTTTTTTTGACGCCTTTTCGACGCGAGTGAATCGACGAAGCGCAACCAACTAGCCCATCAACTTTTTGTGGCAAAAACTTAAAGGCAATATGACGCGATTTTAAACACCGTCTCGGCTCGTATTACTTTCAATCAAATATGCTTGGTTTTCCTCCATTCGAGTAGAATGGAATCCGTTTTGTGTCATGTAAAAACTATGAATATGCGTGGTGTTTATGAGATCGTGTCCAATAACAAGCGAAATGCACATGAATATGATTAACACATTAATCAAAGACAATTGAACAGTCTCTTCAAATACATTAATTTTGGCAATAATCTGGATGATGTACAGGGCACATGTTCTATCTTAATATGCCTGCAACGTCTGGTTCTAAATAGGAACTTCCAAATCATGAACATGGTGCCCTCACTATTACATACTACATTGTGCCTCCCGCACACGATTGATCAGAAACTCCCCTATTACCTTTTTGCAACACCTGTGCCCTGTAACAAAGAGCAACAAAAAAAAAAGCGAAAAAATAAAAAAAATAAAATAAAAAAATAAATAAATAAATAATAGTACAGGGGTTACCAAACAGGTCCGTAACAAGGGGGATTCAGGGGGGATTCAACGAACACCCCTACCCCCCCCCCCCCCTCTCCGCTGGCCAGCAGGGTCCGCTTGACCTAAATAGTAAAAAATAATAATAAAGAAAAGAAAGGTGAAAAAACTTTTGGCAGAAATGCTGGAGATACATGGATATAAATGCAAGAAGCTTAGAATATTATGGTTTCAGTCCCCTACATGAAAAATTCTTCGCCTGCTCTTTCAACTTTGTATTTTTAAGAATGATTTCATCTTCTTCAGAAGGATTCAATATCTGCAAGGAAATTAAATAATGTTACAGGATTGCTTTTTTTAAGGCGGTTTTCTTCAATTGGAGAAGATGCTCTAACAGAAATAAAGCCTTATTGCACAATGTGTTGTGTTGTGTTGGCTCAGTGGATAGAGCGTCCGCCTCATAATCGGGGGGTCGTGGGTTCGATCTCCGGCCGCGTCATATCAAAAGACGTTAAAAAATGGTAGTTGCTGCTTCCCTGTTTGGCGTTCAACGAGAGGGGGATAAAGCAATGTCCTTCTGGCGCTGCTCAGCGGCTGCCGGGCCCACGAGAAAAGGGGCAAAACAAATATCCGGTCATCTTTGTTCGGACAATAAAATTTGGAGCAAATGTGCATAAATGGCCCTGCTTTCAGATCATTATGACGAAAATATGAGGTCATCATTGATGTAGAAATTTTTCACGAACTAGATTTAAAAAACAAAACAACCAAAAAAAAAAAAATATTGAGCAAGATGTGTAAAAAAATAAAATAAAATAAAAAAATAAAAAAATAAGTAAACATTGCCTTCATGTCCATTGTTTGGAAAGTTTTGCGCTTTGCGATGAAAAAGTTCACTCCTTAATGACCTTAACTTGAAGATGTTTAAGAAAGGTAAAGAAAGGTCCGCCCCAAAAAGAAGAAAGACCCCTTTAGAAAAAACAAAAACAAAAACAAAACGAAACAAAACAAAACAAAAAAAAAAAAAAAAAGACAGCAACGAACAAACGTATTTTTGATCAATTTCAATTTGTGTCGGATTCATTTCGTAGTTTTCATTCTATGGTCTGTATTAATCAAGTCTTCCGCATGACCTGGTCGTCCTTAAATGACTTAAATATAAATGTATAGTTAGGTAAATTAGGGCAAATACAAGCATTTTTTTTGGTACAGTCTATACAATATACAATAAGCACACTTTTGACATAATCAGCTAATATGATCTTCTATGTAAGCTATAAAATAAACACATTCTACGTCAATCTTCATAGTTTTTCAGATAGGTTAAACAAAAAAACAAAACAAAAACAAAACAAAACATATCACATGTATTAACCTTCACTGTCTTTGGTACTTCCAATGAATTATTCATATCTTTATAAGGCTTACAATTATATATTTCATAATATTTTATCCAATGCCCTACATGAGATATCCGATAAAAAGCTCCGATAAGTGACAAATATAAATGAAATCTAGATACCTGCATTACTACTACTAAAAAAAAATTATATATATAGATATACAGGGTGACCCAGAAAAAAGGAAACCCAAGTTTGATCATCAATAATTTAAAAAATATTACCATGGTGATTATAAAATTTATATCACTGGAAAGTGCAACTCATTACTATTTTAATGATACCCTGCTCAGCTCACCAATGTCACGCATCACTGAACCTCATTGTTTTGAAAATGTCTTGCAAAATTGTGAGTGGTTCACTTTCACGCTCATTGAGATGGGTTGCTGCAATGTGCCTAAAAAGGGAACCCAACTTTCATCATCAATCCTTTTAAAAACATGACAGTAGTGATTATGACGTTTATATCACTGGAAAGTGCCACGTACTCATTATCATTGTATTGATATCTCTTTCAGCTCACCAATGTCATGCATCACTGAACCCCATTGTTCTGATAATATCTTGCAAAATTGTGATTGATGCACTGTCATGCTTCTTACATTATCCTTGGGGAACTGAAGTTTCTCTGGGTTGTGTGACCAGTAACATGTTGAAATTACCTGGATGGTAAGATTAAAGGACTAAATAAGTAAAAATTTACAACCCATTTATCAAACTCATTTATTTTAAGTCACTGGAATGCTTTACTTAGATTTGTTAGGAATCTTTGAAGCAACTCATCTCAAGGAGCATGAAAGAGAACCTATCACAATTTTGCGAGACAATTTTCAAAACAATGGGGTTCAGTGATGCATGATATTGGTGAGCTGAGAGAGGTATCATTAGGATGGTAATGAGTTGTACTTTCCAGTGATATTAAATTCTTAATCACCACTGAAATATTCTTGAAGTTATTGATGATCAAAGTTGAGTTTCCTTTCCCGGCACATTCACACAAACCATCTCAGGGTGCATGAAAGTGAACCACGCACAATTTTACAAGACTTTTTGAAAACAATGGGGTTTAGTGATGCGTGACATTGGTGAAGTGAGCGAGGTATCATTAGAATGGCAATGAGTTGCACTTTACAGTGATATAAATTTCATAATTACCATTGGAATATTTTTGAAATTATTGTTGATCAAAGTTGGGTTTCCTTTTTTCGGAAACACCCTGTATATATATTTCCATGTATATAAAAAGTCTTCCACTTATTTCGTCATAGCTTGTTTTCTCTCTTAGTATTCTATATGCAAAACCACATATTAGAAACAAATAAAAAAGTGAAGATCAACAACTGTCTGTTAAGTGAATGGATCGCTTAAAAAATTTACATGAAGAACGAGTTTAAGGCTGTGATAGAATGCAGCTGTTAATTAAAAGGGACATCATTTAAACAACTTCCCTATTTTTCTTCACATCCCCGCCAGCCGCATCAGTTTTCACTGCACGTAATCCTACCCTTAAAATCTTACGGCTGCCTCGGAGTTTTATTCAAAATGTCATCTAGCATGATCTATCATGATCTTGGCTGTGGCTCATCATTTTGATAAATCACCGTATTATTCAACGTGATAACGAGGCACTAAGATTCGTGATCTATCAACCCTATTCGATGCCCCCTCACTCTCACACACACACTCTTTCTCTCCCTCCTTTTCTCTGCCTCGCCTGTCTCCTAGTTATGTGCGCTGCATTCACCCGCCCGTGTGATAACGGTGATGCAAGCGGCTTTACACGGGGATGGGAGAGCTTGTTGGGCCAGCTGACATGGGGAGCATGTGAGAGTGTTAACCGCACATAGCACTGTTGTCCAATCCGATAATCTTTGGTCATGATTCATACGGTACGTGAGAGTTGAAAGAGGGGAAAATAAGTGTCAAAACATATACAAAAATGGATCTTTTCTCTTTTTTTCTAAAACGGACAAAGCATAGATCTAAGCAGTGTCCGTGAAAAAAAAAAGTGTAAAAGGAAAGAGAGAGAAAGAGAAAGTTGATTTGACATTAGAAAAGAATCTCGATGTAAGGATGTAGTCATTTTGAGATTTGAAAAATGGAAAGAAAATAAATGAATGAAACCTCGAATAATTGGGATGTTAATTAAACATAAGTTCATATGCATATAATAAAAAATTATGTGAAAATTTAACCAATGTATTTAATGATGGAATGTCATCTATATTCTCACGTCTTCAATACTTTCGAGGAAAAAAACGACACGGAAATAAAGAGATAACCGTTTTGATATTTAATGGAAAATGTTTGCCTGCTTGGGCGCTGCGCGCACCTACTCACATCATCATCCTATTATACCCGCCTCCGTCGATTAAAGAATTGTTTTTCATTCTGACGTTTTTATTTTTGGCATATCAATAGCCATGTTACGCATTAATTTTATTTGGCACATATACATGTATTTTTAAAAATATTTTTTGTTTATTTATTTTTTTTTATTTATTTATTTTTTTATTTTTATTTTTTTTTTATTTTTTTTTAGGGAGACAGAAATTCTAATTTGGTGTGATCCTCTTTTTATTAACATCCTTTGTTTAATAGTACTCTGAATCTGCATTGAAAGAGGTCCATTTTAGTAATTATCTGGAACGGCTAATTTACGTTGCTTTACCTTATATTGATAAAGTATTACTTGTCTTATACTAAGGTCGCCAGATGTGAGGGTTGCCCTTATACAAAGTGTGCACATTCTCCGCTCAATGGGTAGCATCCTAGCCAGGCGGCATTTCAAGTACCAGCAAGGCTTTTCAGCGTAACCGATGTGTTGGCTCAGTGGATAGAGCATCCGGCTAATAATCAGGACATCGTGGGTTCGAACCCCAGCCGCGTCATACCAAAAAAAAAAAAACGTTAGAAGATGGGAGTTGCTGTTACTTTATTAGGCGTTTAACAAGAAAGGGAAGGATGAAAAAATGACGATCTGGGCAAATAGAATTTCCGTTTCGTACAATAGAATTTTGAGCCTAAATTTAGAGATTGGACTTACAATTCTGTTCTTATCACAAAGATCGCATCCTACACC
>CALNVZ010002974.1:23466276-23476701 GCA_940671915.1 Paracentrotus lividus | reverse complement strand
CAGCAATTTTTCAGAGAATTTCGGCGATCAGATGCTCTCACGGCGATTATATTTTAGTATACATTCATATCGAACAACATATTATGGTGCTCACACCGGTCACCGGTCGACGGTCACGACATGATTTGCTTCAGGTGGCCCATATTACCTGCTGGCCCATATTACCTGCATGTACCCTACGCTTTGTTCTGTATACAATTTTCTTTCGTAAAACAAAAGTTATGGTAAATTTTGTGCTACGAGGAACAAATCGAAATTGAGCACTTATATTGTTCTGGAGCGCTGAATTAATGGCCATTATGCGAAACCTACACAAAGGCATGGGACGCCGTGCGAAAAATGAGTTTTTCGTGATTGTAGACAGCTAGTCATATCTCAGAAATTAGAGCACCAAACGTGATGGAAAAAAAAATTGCAGAAGAAAGTCTGATTTTCCTGCTTTATGAAAATACCAAACAATACCAGGTTGTGCTTATCTTCATACTATAAAAAAAAATGTTTTTCACTTGTACCATTTTATTTGACACAGACATTGATACGTTGTATGAATAAAGCAAAGAGAAAGCCTAATCTAATATTGATATTTAAAAAAAGGAATGCATGAGAAAGTAAGTAATTTCGAATGCTGATCGATAAACAAACATTAATCTAAACCATAGATCTAAAATCGACTAAGCAATCATATTATTGTGACTCTATACTTCAGTGTTTTTAAAGAGGAGTCTTGACAAAAGTATTATTGTAAATTTGAAGACGTAATACTCTCTAAATATAAACGAGCAAAATTTTACTCGTTCAAGGAGTTAAACGAAGGACAACATGTTTTTGAGAGGAAAACCACTCTGAGAGGAGTGAAAGTTTTTATTTGGATATCAAGTTTGTACTCTTACAGAGCTAGCAATTCACTTCGACACTCATTTTAGATTGATATTTTACCACTCGCAAATGTATTGTCCTCCGTTTCACTCCCTTCACTCCTTTTTCCACTCTTTCCACTCGTTTCACATCTAGAGAGTATAGTGAAAAAACCCTCACTTTATAACTCAAGTGTTGTCCGAACATTGAACAATTTTGAAATTATCTTTTGAACGATGGCGTAGATTATAATTTATACTCATTGTTCGCCGCCCTATTTTGAAGTTTTCAAGATCCCTCTGTTTAGTTTGTATTTTGTGACTAACATGGTATATTGTAAGCCTATATTGTGGTATTTTATTCTATTTTTTTCCATTTATTTATTTAAGTGATAAAGATATCACTTTTGACAAATGTGGGTTTCGAAACTAATTTACTTATGTATATAACCATGAACTACACAGTAAAGTGGTTAATAAGAAATCAGTAATTTACTTTGTGAATGAAACTTACACCAGCACGTGGCACATCATATAGTATGGATATAGTTACTATATAGTCGCATAGGTATATAATTAGGATATATTTAATTATAAGTATAGTATATGGTTTTAGTAATAGTTTTTACGTCCATCACGTGGGGTATTGGTCTGTGTCATCGGGTATGTCCATGGTGAATCAAAACAAAAAACAAAATGTAGTAATGCATTTTCGCCAATTTATTAATTAGATTTGTCTCAAATTTCGACGGTATATACATCTGCAAAAACGCTGGTGTTAAATATGCAACACCATGCGGGTGTAAATTTGTGGTGTTAGATTTCGGAATTAGAATGCTATCTCTCTATAACACCACTTTGGTGTTAAGACAAATTCTGAAAAGCACTTTGTTGAAAATTTTTGCAGGTAAAAGTCATATCATTTGAATATATATCAATTATTAAATATCATAAACACAATATAGCATGCAAATTTAGCTTTAGTTTATGAAGGTTAATCGTTGAATATTTTTATAGTGAGTGTTTATATACTAATCTGCCGGTGAAAAGCTGCGTGGTTATTGTAGAGGCACCAGCGCCTGGTATCTATAGGTCCGAACAGGGTGGTAGTGTATAGAGATGCGGAGCTACGAGCCGTGCAGAATTGTGACCGATTTTTCGGGTGAGCCTTGTTTAAAAGAATTTAATACACCGGGACAAGATATATGAAATCAACCACTACACTAAAGCGTAAAGTATTCGCCCGTCGCCCCTATCTAGTTCATGCTGCAGGGGCAGTGACTGCTTTGTAATGTTTACTTTAATCTCTCACCCAGCATGATAGGCATTGCCGTGATAAGACGGGGATATCGCAGTGAAACTCAACAACACACCCACCTTGGATATCTAAATTTCTCGAGACAATTAACACTGTTATGAAAAGTGTCAAATTAACAAACTGCAGAGTCATGTGGATGGGTTCAAAAATAAACACCAAATAGTTGTGATAATTAATGTAATTGGTCTAAGCACGTACAAGAGTGAAGTGTTGAATGGTATATACACCTGTAGTTTGGTGTGGGTTGCGGAATTATTACGAGTGTCCGGGGCGTCCGGTGGTTAGATTTAACCACCCGGGTGGTGATTTAAATTAAATGCAGACGGACGCGACCAGTTTTGTTTGCAGTGGTGTCACGATCAGCTAGTTATCATAACTGTATCTGTTCGGGTCGTCAGTCAGATTCATAAATGGTAGGTGTGAAAGCGCGCCTCTGTCTGAGGTAGACTGTTCTGTAGAGAGGTACGCATGAGAGTGAATTGTGTCCCCCCGGAAATTATAGCAGGTGTGTAGAGAAAGAATCTATAGTATAGGACAGGTGGTAGAATGGATGAGCACTCGTGAGCGGTTGAATAGTTAACATACTCTGTGCGGCGATCGGAGCCCTTTCGGGATGTTTCGGCATTCTTCTCCTGGAATGAGGAGCGGAGCCGTGAAAGCCCGATAAGGGAATATATGAGTGAGTACAACGGTTAGATCGTATGAGACCTTGATTGCTGGAATCTATAAGCTAATGTTTAAAAGAGTGAATTGTGGGTATTTACAATGGACGAAACCTTTTCCTTTGTGTTTAACCCTGTTTAGATGGGTGCAATTGGCTAGATTACTTGTCTAAATATTGGGATTCTTTCATTTTCCATAAAATACGCAAGAGCGTTGAAAACTTTTTTTTTTTTCTTTTTTTTTTTTATTTTTTCTTTTTATTGTTGTAATGACTCCCGAACACGAGCAGCTATACGTTATATTGACCCAAGTACGTATGCTCATTGAAGGAAACAGGAAACCACACATATGATAATATGACATTATGGCAGCTTGACACCAGCAGTATCGTGTTACATGCACAATAAATTGTTTTTAAATCGAAGTAATCGTAATTAAAGCAATATTTTCCTCTGGGCATTTAGATTTAGACAAGCACGAGATGTTTTGCCATGATGACTGATGGTCGGGTCAAGAAATGGCAGGTCAGTGGTCATCTTGTGGTTTTAATCCAAATCTAATTAAACTCTATTCAGCGTGTAACGGAGCCAAGTTTGAAGACGATCACACACACAAAAAAAGCGCTAACACCTCATGCGCCACAATGACTGTCATTTTGTTAATAGTTGGCCAAAGGGGATGGATAGTAAACGAAACTGTGTCTGTCTATATTCAAGCCCTAATTAGGAGGAATGGATTCTATAGAAAGGGAGGAGAAGTATATTTTGAGGAAACGAACAATTTCAATTTGGAAAAAAAATCATTGAAAGATGATATAAGACATTATGTTATGTGTATATTAAGGCGGGCTCACACGATGCGACTTGATGCGGTTCGATTTTTCAGGAAAACTTTACTACTATTTTATACAAATATTCAAACAAGGAAATTCATACTCTCCAAAGTTGTGGGTATTCATATGAATACCAAAACTGAAATTCATGGCGTTTCTCTGTATAAATTCAAATTGTTTCCATATCGCAGTGACGTCACAACGATCTTGCTGTTTTAAGATAATTAAACCTTTACTCCTCATTAAAGGCTCGCATTGGAACAAAATTTCGATTACATTGTTTCTTTACAATTTTTACCTCTCATAAGATAACTTTGCATGTTTCAAATGTAGAATTAATAATGTAAACTACCATTAATTTGTTTTAAAAATCGCACCGCAGCAAGTCGCATCGTGTGAGCCTGCCTTTATGATGGTGTTTGCATGTTTGAGAGTTGAATAAAATTACTTGATTGATGGATGGAACGAAGAACGGTACTTAATTAAAAATCGTATATAAAATATTACTTTGGAACAATCGCAAATAAAAATGGAATACTTATTAATCATCACTCATTTTTTAACACATACATATCATTTTGTAATGGCACGGATAATGCTTTTTATTTGTTTGTATTATTGTAATGTTTATACTTTGCTATCAAACGCTATTACCATAACCTTAAAGTTTTTGTTTTTGTTTTTTGTTTTTTGTTTTTTTTAAAGAGATGATAAATCTGGAGCTGTGATCGATGCAAAAAGAAAAAAAAAAGAAAGAAAGATTTTTGCTTTAAGAGACAGCTGAGCATCAATCGTTGTGAACTGATGTGACCCGAAGCCTCCTACGGTCTCGCCCAATCCCAACTACCGTGCACTTGGTGGCGTATTGGACCGGCCGGCTAGCGCAACCCCCATGGAACCGCCTCGCTAGCTATGGGTTTGCCAGTGTTTCCGTGCCGCGCTCGACTCCCGTACCGCATTCAGCATGCGATTGGACACGCATTGGTAACTCCATGGAGTCCCGCGAGGGGCGGGGTGTGAAACTAAGGGCCGCGCTGGGTCCCACGCGGAGTTAACATGTCTCCACAAAATAGTCCCGCGGGACAATCTGTGATTTTGGATTATTCAGGACAATTATTCTCCGTTTCCTCGCGTCTCGTTATTTATGATAAACTCGTCGAATTCTCACACCTCAAAGCCTACGTCAGGCACTAGCACGTCTGTTCTTGGTTAAAACTCAATAAATAAAAGCGCTTCCGACCAACATCAAAAGAGAAGTTGCATGACTAAATTTTATTCACGCAGATGCATAAAAATTAAACGAATAATAATTACAATCTTAAACACATCATGTTAATAAATCTAATGCATACATTTATATGGCATTATGCCAAAGTTACACGCACAGTAACCTGAGTAATATTTTGATGAAAGATGGGGGCAGTCCTATCCAACTCTTTTTTGGTTGTTTTATTAACCTGTCAGTATTATCAAACTGACAAAAGTTTGGGTTTTTTTTTCTTAACCTATAAATGATACCACACCACTAAAGTTTGAAGCGAAACCATATAGGCATGATTGGTTTTGAAATCTGCGACGACAATACTTTTAAATTTGTCATTAAATGACCACTAAAAATATTTATTTTCACTATTTACTGGACTGTAACATCGGCACAATAAGAAAGCAGATTTATTTAATGAATCGCTAACGGTTTGGAATAGTCGCATCCCCCTAACGTATACGCACAAACTGGAAGACGGGTTGTCGGAGAAAACCTTTTGCCACTAAGTTGAAACTATAATTTCGTCTTCAGGCACTAAAGGCAATTTTGCTTGTATTGGAAAGGACACTTGCTTTCAGAATAACAATTTTCTCAAACTTTTACCCTCATTTTACCTATGAGGTTGCCTAATATTTTTAAAAGAATCTTTGTCGTGATAAATCCTCAATATTTTGCCGGGACAAAAGAAGCTTAATGAACAATATAATCGAAGTAGAGAAACCATATCTATGTAGCGATTTTCTTTGAAAATGAAGTAATGATACTTTCTTCGGTGGGTATCAACTGCATACATCACGTCTTGCAGCTCATTTCTTGAGCGGCGGAGACTTCAAACAAACTTAAACAAGGATCAAATTGGGAAGTTAAATGTAATTATATCCCTCTCTACCCATTCCAGAAATCTTTCAATAAAACACTTCTAAACAAGAACCACAAACACCTTTTCGTAAAGCAGGGAGTAAACACTATCATTAAAAGAAGTACTAGATGGTCAAACCTCCATTTATCCTCTCTAAAGTCACCCCTTTGCCTGAATTCCCTTGACACCTATGGCGCGAACAAAATTTCAATCGAAGGTAAAATATTGCGTGTTAATGAGTTTGATGAAATGACAATAGTCCATTAATCAGGATAAGGTTGTATATTTGGATATCATTTGGGAATACGGTAATGAAATATACCAATTCAAGTCGGTTTCTCGGGGTGGTGGAGTTGTAACAAAGAATGGGTTCTTTTCCGTAGCAGTTAAGCACCACCAATTGGCATTTGAATGGACAAGGTCGAATGGTTCAATCGAACGCCATAATAGGCCCACACGTGTAATCTCCTGCTGGACAATTGACTGAATTGGGCTATACATTTCACGAAGACAATACTGAATGCATGAAAACTGTTTAACAGGTAAACAACCTCTCCCTGTTTATGTTTCAACGTGGGTGTCTCGTCATAAAAGAAAAGGTTGAAATATGAGGTTTGAGCCCACCTCCTTTTTGTACCTTAAAAAAATAAGATTTCAAAAGGGGTGAAGAGTTTTCTCTTTTTCAAAAATATAATTTAGATAAATTTTTCATCCTCAGTTTAAAGTCGATCTAGATGAACTGTATTTGCTTTAAATCACAATAAATGTACTTTCAAAGATGCCCTTTTCGCATTGATCTGTTTGTTGATTGATCTAATTTGCCTAAATACTCTAAACGGTTATAATCGTATGGCATATCATCTAAGCTAATCATTTATCCGTTTAGGGGAAATTAGCAAAATGGCATTTGAGTGTGGTTATAAAGATAATTGCTTTATGTTCATTATGTTCATGTTGATTTAAACAATTGGATTCTGTGGATACATCATTAATGAGATGAATTAAAATATGTTTAGTTTAAATTGATAATCTTATACATATAAAAGTGTATAAAATATTGCAAAAAACAAAATAGCCGGCTTTTCCCGATTATTTGGAATGGGGCGGATCAGTTTGGCTTCGATTACTTTTTTTAATGAAAAAGTGAAGAACAAATGTCTTATTTGTTTGTGTATATATATACACACAAACAAATGACACATTATGACTCTATATATATATATATATATATATATATATAATCGAAAATGTTGTGGTTTTGTCTCCTCCCCGCAGACCTAAACAAAATAAATAAATAAATAAATAATATATATATATATATATATATATATATATATATATATATGGTTATATTTATATATATTTATATTTATGGTTTTTCACTTTCTAAAGAAAATAAGAGAAACCGGTTAAAGTATAAAAAAAAATTTGACTACAACGACTTTTCTTTTGTTCTATTTTATATTTTTTCCGTGACGGAGGAATTCAATTTTCAATTTGTGTATTTATATATATATATATATTATAATATATATATATATATATTGTGTGTGTGTGTGTGTGTGTGTGTGTATAAAACAAAGCCCTTAGACGACGTGAAGTGCAATGGTTCATGTAAATAAAGACAAACGAATGAAGAGGTAGGTTTCATTTTCTTCTTTTTTTTTTGTCAATGCGAGCTTTCGGCCATGCAGAGGGCCTTCATCAGGGCTACAAAATGAAATGAAATTTGAAACGAACATAAGTTGTTGACAATCACAAACTGTTTTAGACAATCAAAAGTATCAAGTTTGTCTGCTAATGTTTCTATTCAAATAAATTTGTTTTCCTAATATATTAATATATAATAAATTAATATAATAATATTATATATATATATATATTATATTATATATATATATATATATATAGTCGAGTAATGCAGTTACGCCGATTTTTTTTATAAATTTCTTCTCTATTTTCGACGGATCTCCGATTTCTTTATTAATTTCTTCTCTAATCGGAGGTCCGTCGAAATGCATTACTCGACTATATTTTGTTTTTTGTTTGATGACTGCCAATACGTGAAACCTCTATAATATAACTCTATAATATATAATATATATTGTTAATATATATTGTTAATATATATTGTTCTTTGTTTGATGACTGCCAATACGTGAAACTCTATATTAAATATATATAATTATATATATGTATATATATATATATATATATATATATATATATATATATTATCATTTATACATATACGGCGGCCAATCCGAATGAAAGACTCCCCCGCCCCTGGCTGTTATTTGAATATTGCTGTAATATTGGACGGCCACAGACCGAAATCCCCCCCCCTTTCCCCCACTAAGTGCAATTTGCCGGCGTGACATTAAAAAAATATAAAATGGATCTACCAAAATCTGAAATTACAGTTTTAAGCCCATCCCTCCCAGGAAATCCACGCCTTATACAATGTTATACGTATTATATATACACACTGGTGTAGAGCATACCCCCCCCCCCCTAACAAAAGAAAGTCCGTGCTTATCATGCAGTCCATGGCTCATCCCCGGGGGGGGGTCACTCACCACATGATGTGCTACTCGCGTGTCCCCAAAAAGCGTCGAAAAGGGTCTGTTTTCAGCCTTTCGACGGCGTCGACGCTTTCCCTAAAATAGGGGTGTTTTTTTAATTTCAATCGCCATTTTCTTTAAAAAATAGGGATGTTTTCAGTGGAAATTGCTGTTTTGAGGTCAAAATTTCACGGTGTTTACGCCAATTAAATAAACGGCCTTCTCGTAGACTACGATCATGGATCCACAGACTCTGCTCTTCTTCAAGTTCCAAGATCCCGGCACTCTTGGGGTGATCACAGTGAGTTTTTCCCATGGAGCGCCTTCTCTTTGGAACAGTCTTCCTCTACGCCAAGCTTCATCTGTCACTTCTTTCAAAAAACTTCTTAAGACATATCTTTTCACTGCTTAATTTCATACCTCATGTACATTGTAAATCATTATTATAATAAATAAATAATAATGATAGATATGTAACTTACGTCAGTTGTATGAGCTATGGTTCCTAAAGATATAATATGTTGTATAAATGAATTATTGTTATTGTTATTTTTATTATCTGATTGATAATATTGTTTGGTGTACTTCATTATAATGGAGCAGTATTTGTTGTTATATTTTTTTGTATAGCACCATGAGCGTCATGCCTTACGGACTTGTGCGCTTTATAAGAAGCCACCCCCATTATTATTATTAAAGTACATCCCGCTTCACCGATAGTGAATAGTTCATCCTCCACTAACAAAATAAATAAATGCGTGTCTACGCATGTTTATATAATACAGTAAAATTTGCATTAGTCGACTTTTCTCAAGTCGAATAATCACCTAAGTCGAAGCAATTTTTCACTCCAGATTATCCCAAGTCGAACAGATTTTGATGGTTCATAGGCCCAAGAGGGGGGGGGGGGCACAATGTCCTCCCCCCTGCATAATTTTTTTTAATTATTTGACTGATCACTTTCATATTTGGTACAACAAACATTCCTCAAAGTTATCATACGGGGCGCGTATTTACAGTTAATAAAGAAATACATAGAAAAATGCACATAATTCAAATTAAATCATTTTTGACGCTCTAAAATCACAGTTTTAGATGGAGACTGGTTCAAATATGTTTTATGATTCATTCCTTGTTCATTCATTTCTTTAAATGTCCAAAGTTGCCAAATGGGGGCGCTTTATTCTCAGAAATAAGAAAAATGCAATTTAGCCACTAGAGCAGGTAATTAACTAAAATAATTTAATTTAAATAGTATTTGTACTAAGTTTCACTGTTTAGGTATGCAAAGTGATTATACAATAAGAAATAATCATATTCTGTGAATTTCAAGGGATAGACTCATTTAAAAGATTAGAAATGTGAAAAATTGATATTTCTATATTTTCTTTTATATCTGTTGTTTTGGCGCCATTTTGAACATGAAAAGTAACAAAAGCAAAAGGAAGAGAGTGTTATTCAGTTTAGAATGTTATTTCAATTCAATTTGAATTTGAATAAAGAAATCCATAATATTGTTTAGAACTATGGATATTGAAAATGACAAAAAATGGAGAAACATGGTTACCGATTTGTGGTTGCTATGGCAACACGGAAAATCATACCCCCACAAAATATGTATAAAAATGTTCGTGAATAAATTTTAGGAAAATTCACCAAGTTTGATGGAAAAAGATCCAAGCGTATATAAATGGCGCATGAATGTGCCCCCCCCCCTCCCCTGGGTCTTGGTAGGTTAAAATAAAAGCATTGTCTAGTCACCTGACAGCAAATACATCTGAACTGTGGTATTTATTTTTTTTCAAACAATATCTTCGCGACGTTTGTTTAATTGATTACTAACAGTCTCAACTCGTGATAAAGCAACGAATAAATAATATATGATTAAAAATAATACACAACAAAAATTTCTTCTTTTTTTTTAATTAAAAAAAAAAGTGTATAGTCATTTACCACTAGGCCCGCACGTATATTAAAACTGATTGATAATTTAATCAATTGAACGCATCTAATTATTTAAAGGCCAATCATAATTATTAAAATGATTACAAACGGAACTCTGCACTCGCCC
>CALNVZ010002974.1:23447251-23457420 GCA_940671915.1 Paracentrotus lividus | reverse complement strand
GTAGTATATATATATAAAAAACGTACATTGCAACCAGGACCTATATTGGTAAAGGCAAAAGGCGTCGGAACTTGTTAGTTGGACAGGCACGCAAAATTACTTAAATCTATACAATCGGACGCTCCCTTGAAAAAGAAAGAAAAGGAAAAGAAAATAAAAGAGTAAACGAAAATGGTGTAGAGTATAACGCAGAGGTCACTGATTCGAGAGGTTATCGATCTGCAATCATTCGAGAGCGAGGGATGATCGCATAGAAAGCACAGTCATTAGAGGGTTCGAGAAGAAAACTTTGACCTTTAACCTACGGTTAACTTTATTTCGGAAGCAAATTGGTAACAAGTCGACAAGCCTTCAAGAGTCTGCCCAACTGCCAGATACCGCGCTGATGATGAATCAAAAATTGTTGACTAATAATTCATCTAGCGGAGTACTTCTCTTCTCTCATCGAGATTTTTTCAATTTAAGATATTGAGGTATGGAAGTAAATTTGCGATGTTAACTTTTTTGACGCATGCTAGATCGGCTCTAACTAGGCTATTCCACTTTGACCAATGCTTTATATTCAAAATTAGATAAACAGACAGGTGACAAGTACTGCAAACAAAATGAAAAATAGATAATGAAAACAATCGTTTGAAAGATGAGTATAATTAACCCATGCATCAAATTCGTGAAAAGGATGAAGCAAATATATAGAGACAATACGAAGGCCCCTAATGAAAACGTCCTTAAAAAAAAACGCGATAATAAACTTCCGGCGTTTTATTCTCGATTATGCTGTGTACAAAAACATTGTTTTGCAAATGACTGGTAGGCATAGTAGAGGAAAGGGAAACACTTTGCTAATTTTGAATAGGATTGCAATATTCAAACGTTAAGCATTAATTATAATAAAGAAGAAGGCCCTTGAAATGGTGGCTGTTGGGGAACGATGAAGATGACGTCATAATGGAATGCTATGAATGGAAAGGGCTAGGGCTAACGACGACGCTGCAAGAAACTTAGGGGTTATATATGCGGGATGAAATCGTTGACTGGTGTTTATTTGGGACGCTAAGCAGCATTGATTTTCTATGTCATTAGCACCCGCCTGGTGATTGTTAATGTTACGTTCAGGGATGACCGTTATTTCTTCACCCACGTGCTCAGAAAATGGACGGCGCCGATCTCCTCGAACCACAACCAAAGGAAGTGGTGGGGAAAAGTGATGGCCGTTAGGGTGCAGCGTATTCTAAGCACTTGTCCTTTGTTCGAATGGATTATCCCATTACTGCTATTTTATACAATAGAAACTCCCTCTCCTGTTAAGAAAGATGAGTTTGGTTTTTTTCTTGAGAGGAGAGGCAGAGCGTTCATTGGTAGAATGTCACAGGTGCATCACACCTTACGTTCATATGGAATGAATAACCGGCCTCCTTCGTGTATACCTTCGGGCGTCTTGGTGACCGAGAAGCCAGTGTCTGAGCAGGAGCGTTACGAAATGTTTGGGC
Source organism: Paracentrotus lividus (assembly GCA_940671915.1). Lineage (NCBI taxonomy): Eukaryota > Metazoa > Echinodermata > Echinoidea > Camarodonta > Echinidae > Paracentrotus > Paracentrotus lividus. Next base: position 23,455,930 of record CALNVZ010002974.1, on the reverse strand, counting down.
TCCTTGGCCGTGTCTTTTCTCCGCTTGTTTCCGTCTCCTTCAGTCCACTGTACACAGTCTAAACACGCCGAAGCATGGCTGCGGTTATGTTCGGCCACCTCGCGAGCAGCAGTTTAACCCTAGAAAGTAGGGGGTTCAAGACCCTCCAAAGAGTTTAGGGAGAGGGAATACCGAGCGCAAAACCCATTGCGCGTCCGTAAAACGCTCCGAGTGGTAAAGGTCCTATCTTTAGGAACAGAACGACCAAACCTGGTCTGATGATAGAGTCAAACAAGAATGGCGTTCTCTCAATTTGCATATCTCGTGAAATAGTAATTATTGTTTTGAGTTGTTTGTGCCAGATGTACATTTGTTTGCATTATCCTTCCCAAAGTCCAATCGAAATGCAACGGTGGTATTGTTTATGAATGCTTTAGAAAATTACATTATGGATTCGGCAATCATTCTGCTTCCTCATTGTTTCATCGCCGGATTTTCGAAATAAAATGAGTGGTAGGATAAAGGAGTAGGGGAGAGAAGAGAGAGAACTAAAATTTGAAAGAAGAGGTTATACAATGATGGAGTAGCAATGATTAAGTTTCCTTGAGACTAAAGACTAGATGGTGCTTTTTAAAGATCTGTGATGCAAAAAGAAGAGAAAGTGGACGAACTAGTTATACAGTCTGTGTCGAATGAAATGGTACAGGTGGAAACATTTTTTTTTTAACTATGAACATTAATCACACTTCTAAAAACGTGTTTGATATTTTCCATAAGTAGGATAAAGCAAAGGCTTTCCCTTCTGCAGCATCTTGAATATGTACTAAATCAAGAAATGTAATTTGCGACATGCGTTCCTAATAGGTTCGCATAAGAAGGCCATGAATTAAAGCGCATCGAAACAATGGATATGTTAATTTAGAATAAGCTCATCGCCTGCACAAAAATTTAGCAGAACTTGTGTTTACAAAAGCAAATTATAACAAACAAAGTGCATCGACCAAGGATAATCTTTTTGGTTTCAACGTGGTAACGAACATACCCAGATCAGTTGAGAAGATTGTAAATACTGCATTAAATATTTTTGTTCCCTGTACAATTTTTTTTTAACAGAACTGTAGAGGGCATGGGGTAAAAGAAGATACAGGAAACAGAAAGAGAAGAAAGAAGTTTGACAAATACTAATTGTTTTGCCCTTCATCTGTCAAATTAGCGCGCCTGCCTCCAGTTTTCGCAGACAATTTGGCGACTGATCTATCAAGCTCATCAACGACACAATTTAGAAAACTAGTGCGAAGAGAACGATGCACTTCCAACTTCAGAGTTATAGATACTCTCCCATACATTTAGGAGAAGAGGTGTCTTCAACCTCTATTACTGTTCTATCTTTTACGTCGTTGACAATCAAATCAAAAGAGATAAAAACACATCTTTTGAATTTCTGCAGGAAATAGACCTCCTCGTTTTATTGCTGTAATGGCCACTTAAGCTTTTTGAAAGAATAGAAAACAAGTGTTAGAGAGTTACAATCTCATTTGAGGGTAAATATGGCTCGTTAGGAATAAAGCTAATCGTTTCGCCACCTGATGAAGCAAGAGGGGTTCCCCGGAGAAAATGAGGGGTTGTATCCGTGATATCATCTTTACTTGCCGCCTATAATGGTGTCCGCTTTTTCTATGCATTGAAATACAAACTAAATTCCTGTGGCATTTACATGCAATACACACATACAACTACAGAGCACCACACACCATGCAATACATATATATATATGAGTATAGTAATAACATATATATATATATATATATATGTATAGTGTATATACCTAATATACGTGAAGCATGTTTTTTAATTTGTTTTGTTTTGTTATAATCGCGGACACTGCGATACCTTTTCTTCTTTTTTTTTTTTTTCTTTTTTTTTTTTTTTCTTGTCATTCTAATCGCAGTAGCCTAAATTAGTTCTAAGTTTATGTATATATTATCAAAAATATACAAGCTACTGAAAAAGTGTAGTGGAAAATTATTTATAATTGAGAGGGACTGGATAGCACTATTTTTTCCGAGGGGCGAGCCCAGAGGAGAAAATAGAAACTTCTCAGTCCTCCCGAAGATACATAATTTACTTAAACTTATTAAAACCTAAAATGCTTGGTAATATTTGTTTTTAATATCCTCTTCTTTCACCTACTAAATTAAATAAATACCATCAAACACGGATATTTTCTCTACTATATTTAAAGAATAATAAGGCATGACCTTACCAACATCCTGAATCCGAAGTACGAAAAGTAGTTTTGGGCGCTTACGCGCGGCGAACGCCAGACGCAGGCCAGACGGCAGAAATGAACAGCTGCGCTACCGTTCCCCTTGGGCCCTGGCTTGAAAAAAAAAAAAAAAAAAAAAGAACGACGAGAAATACTGGCAAACTTACCCTTTTTTCAATTCGTGGAAAGAAAGTTTGTGACTCTATATTATATATATATATATTATTAAAAGGTATTGTTAACGATTTACTATATGATTCTAAACGTCTTTATGGCCTAACTTCAAACAATATTTTGAGTATTTTGACAATAATTGCCGTTTTTTTTTTTTTCAGCAGGCTGAATGGTTGATGAAAGCTGACCAGTTTGTTCGATGTGTGACGTGAAAATATCCGTGTGATCGTTAAGTCCCCATATTTCTCGCCCATACGTATAGTCGCGTCCATGTTGATTTTTATTGGAATGGGAAGGTAAATTAAGAAGGAATGGTCTATGTATATGAATTATGATAAGGGGGTCTCAAAAGTGAATAGATTTCCATTTTATTTATTATAATTCACAAAAAATCATGTGGATCAAAAGACTTAATTATCAGGAGATCGAAGATGGGATGGAAACGTTTTTTTAAATATGAAAATTCGTGGAAGGTTTGAAGGTTTACTTGATTTTTGTTAGTAATTTTCATTGAAACATGTAGTAACCGATCTTGCAAGCTTTTATACGGAAGTATGCTGGGAACGTCTGGGGTCCGCTATGAAAGATGTTTTGCTTAAAAAAGGAAACAGTGGAGAGAAGAATGAAATGTATTTTTAGAGCGAACAAGTTTATTCGTCTTTAGATGGAATATGTATTTGAATGAAGAGTTTATCCTTAAAAAATATTATATAAATTAACATCCATAGTTGAGTGGTGAAAGGTGAATCAAATCAAGCTTAGGGATTTTCTAAGGATGGGGACTAAATGAACAAGAATAATTAAACTTGAAATCAACTATTAGAAATACCCACTGACCATGGAAAGCTCTTTTGAAGAAAAATGAATTCATGTAGAGAACATCTGATTTTAATTTAGAAATTTGTATTTTAACATGGTAAAGATAATACAATTCCTGACGTTAAATCGAAAAAAAATATGATGGTGGCATGTGGTTAAATATGAAAATTAGAAAAGTCATATGCAGTTAAACGTCTAGGAGGATATATAATATTCTGAAAAAAAAGGATATTCATCTATTTCTAAAGACCCAGGAAATGTACTTTAAACTAGTAGGTTAAGAGAATTTCAATTTAAAATTGGCTATAGTGAACTTATAGTATACTAAAAACGCATTTGTTATACATATAAATTTCAAAAGTTAGCAAATATATGCGCTTTGTGATAAGATAGAAGAGACCGTATGAGCATTTATTTTTTACTTGTGAAAAAAAATAAAGTTCTTGGAGAGATGTGGGGATTGTCATTCAAATTTATCGAATATTTAAAAGTATAAATTGGGAGGATTTAGATTGGCATAAACTGTTAGAAATAGGTAAGGAGCAAGTTAAGTTAATCATAATCGATACTTTTAATTAATAACAATAGAATTATGTTTATAGCAGAACTAAAAATATAAGCTCCCACTCCTCCAGAAATTAAAATGAAAGAAATGCTGGAAAATGAAAAAGAAGAAAGAATTAGCTGAAGAAATCGAGGTACATAATAAACCACCTAAGGAAATGGGAAATACTTCATTGACGTAGGTCAGGGACGGCGGGACAAATAACAATTTTATTTGTTTTATTTTTGTTTGGAGGGTTGGGATTTTGGGTTGTTGTATTGTGTTATGGAGAAATCTGTGGTTGGGAGTGCGGGGGGTGGGGAGCTGGGGTGGGGGTTGGCGGGAATGGGGAGATGGGGTGAGAAGAGGGGAGGAGGGGGGAGAGGAGGGGTGTGGGTATTGGGGAGGGGGGTTGGGTTGTGGGAGGGGAGGGGTGGCGCAATGGGGGGGTGGGCAAAATAAAGAGAAAAAGAAATAAATAAGAAAAAGAAAAAACAAAAAAAGAAAAAATAGTAAACAAAAAGAGAAAATAAAAAAACATAAAAGTAAAGAAAAGGAAAAAAAAAAAAAAAAGAAAAAAAAAAAAAGAAAGAAAAGGAAAAGAAGACAGAGAGGAGAGACACACAAGCTGGAACGCTAGCGCTATATATTCTTTCGCTATGTAACGTGACCCTTGGCCCCGCCCCCCTGGTCACTTTTGTAGAATGATGCGTGGGTGGAGGGGGTGTGGTGTGGTATAGGGAGGAGAAAGCGGGGTCGGTCGTGGGTCAGGTTATGGGTCTTGGGTGTGATATCATCAGTTGTCATTATAATATTTTTTTCGTCTTGTTATTGGTAACTTTCGATGAGATGTGTATATCAAGGAGGGGGGGGGGGCAGGGGGGCGGGGGGGGTTTTTCTCCAGTTGGGATTATAACTTTTTTTTTTTTTGTTTGTTTTTTTTTTCCCTCACATATGTTATGTATCTTGTCCTCAATGGCCTACGTGTATTTTTTGATACATAGGGCTTTAAAAAAAAAAAAACACGTTATGAAAGTTTTTTTTTTCCTCCAGTACTCTTCTTTTTTTTTTGTAAATTTATGTTTTAGAATTCAGTATCCATTTACAGTACAGTTTCAGTTTTTTTTTGTTCGAAGAAAAACATAGGTATATTTGGTCATTTTTCAATGTTGTACAACATGAAATGATTCGTGAGCTAAAGAAAAATAATCACGGTAGTTAGTGCTTGTTGTATGAAAAAAAAAATCATTTTACATGTAAAAATTCAAGTTGTTTGTTCTGAAGATATGCATGTATTAAATTTTTGTCATTTTTAATTTGTACAAAACGATTTCCTGAGCTAAAGAGAAAAATTGTACAACTGTACTTAGTTTGTTGTTATGTAAGAATGTTTAATTTTGTGCATTATGACTGTACCAATATTTTCTTGTAATTTGAGAGAAAAATAAAAAATATTTATTACAAAAAAAAAAATTCTTCCGACGGAAAAAATAGAAAAGATATCGAAGCTGATATTAGAGATTTCTTTTTTCCTAGTGGGATTTATATTTAATCACGTGATCGACAATTGACCAATCATTTATCTAGAATTCTCATGAGTATTCATAGAAGTGATATAAATATATATATATATATTTTTTTGTAATATAGCTTACGACTTTTATCTTTGTAATATTGATGATAATGCATTTGAACTGCCCATCTATTGAGTAACACTTTTCCGAGGTGCATTATAAAACAAGAGAACGAGTTGAACTACAAATATAATTGCAAAATACATTAGTTCAAAACACTCTTGATATGATATTGCATGACAGCGCCTGCCATATTCATAAGATACCCATTGGTTGTGTGCGTATGTACGATGCGAACGAATTTCCACTCGTTTCCACGAGCGGACGTGTTTAGCTTATACATATCTATAATAAGAGGGAAATGGGCTGTTTCTCTCAGCGCGTGGGACAGCTGAACTCAAACCCGAGTGATTCATCACTCCATTTAGAGTTAATGTTCTTTGACCATGTTTACTCGAATTGTACCGTAGCAAACTCAGTCCTTCATGTTTTGAGAGTAGCACTTCTTGATTTGGTTACTTATATTCACTTCATTAAGGATCTGGATAATGGTACTTTGATAAGTACTAAAACATTCTGGAAAGATGCCTTCCGACAAATACGGCATTTTTTTTACAACTAACATATAAAGGCAACGGGGTCAATTAATATTCCAGATTTAGAGCAGGGTGTCAAATGCTCACCTTTTCTGAGCAAATTTACGGAGAAGTGACACAAAAATCTTTAGTAGGTCGAATTGTACTTCAGTATGTTAAGTGACACTACAGATTATAAAACCATGCTCTTGTTGAAAAACACAACAGTTCTACTAAAATTGAACTGCAGCTGCAGGTTGAAGAAAAAATATAGGGGCAGTGTATCTTTAAATAAGTTTTACAAGATGTACGGGAATAGAAGTGTGTTTATATCTGCGCATAAATTAAATGGACGAAACAATTCCCTTTCTTTCCCTTTAATCTAAAGGCGACTGCTATTGAAGGTAAAGGTGCAGCAGTCATAAAAAAAAAATCATCGTAGGCGTCTTTTGTGTCGTTAATATTTATATGTGATAGTAACAAATGCTACTATTTTCACAATTTTCCTGGGTTTTTTTTTTCATACAAGTCCTTAAAGCAAACATAGTTATTTTAAATATAGTGCACTCCATCTCAAAAGTGAGTCACTTAGATTTGGCTGATCCCTATTACGCCACTAAAATACACGCCATACGACTTGAGCATGGTGTTATCGTGGGAACAATCTAAACCAAGAACGAAAAAGAGAAGCAACAAAAAGGAAAACGTCCTTCGCTATATAACCTAAAGAATGATAATAAAAGAGAAAAGGGGATTCAAGGGAGGAAAATTTTGCCCAGCGATGTAATTTCTTCCAGTTAATTGTCTGCTTAGGAGGGGTACACTTACAGGGGGCTGACCCCCGGCCATCCCTCCATCGACCCGCTATGGTGGTCAACGCCGGTCAAGTTGGCCAGAGCAAGAGGTAGACGGACCCTTAGTCTAACTGATGACTATCACAGATATTTAACAATTACGAATTGAGATTAGAAGGAATAACAACGGTTAATTGCTCTGTTTGTGTGAATTTTCTCCCGTTATTGACCTTCCTCGACCTACATCCCAATATCTTGGGGGAAATTGGTCTCCCCATTTTTAAAGGCCAGACTGGTGTAATTACAAACAGTCACTTTATATAGTGCCTTTGTATTTCGAAACTATAATTATTATTCGTCTTTCAAGTTATGATTACTTAAATGTGTTGTAAGTCAATCTTATTAATATTTGTGAGGATGTAATACACATCCATCAATCATGTCTGTACTGTCATGGTTACAAGATCCATTCGCGTTAAAAAAAAGTATTATTTGGTGTATGGTGTCTTTTAATTTTTATGAGAATTATGGTATCGATCATAATTTCTGTATATATCTGACTGGAGGGGTGAATTAAATTTTCGAAGGAGAGACTGTTTTGAAGACGGTAAAATGACTTAGATGGCGATTTTTATTATTATTATTATTTTTTTTTTATTTTTTTTTTTTTTTAACAATCGGTGGGGAGAGGGGGGGGGGTATGTGGGGAAAAGCTACTTATTGCTTGACTTAGCTATCTGGATCCAAATGAATGTTAATTTCATCATTTTATTTTAGGGGCCGCGATATCTGTTTGTCCTGATGGGAATTAAAACCTCCCTATAAACAAATTTGGTTCCAATCAGGAAAAAATAAATTGCCGCTGAGGCGTCTCGGAGACGTCTCTAATACTATTTATCCGTCGCGGAGACGAATTTGTATTCTGTCGCGGAGACGTCTCCGCGAAGTGAGATAGCACCATAGCTACTAGCAAATTTCTGCAGTTTATTTTACAAAGTAACGTGTTTAAGAAAGTAGCGTTTTACTAAACACACGACGAAACAAAATACGATTTACTCTTGAAATAATTCATTTCTAAAAATTATTAATATCTTCTTATTACTGGTAACAAGTTTGATCAATAAAAGACGAGATCGAGCAAATCATTTACGTTTTTATTTTCATTGTCTAAGCTAACCTAGCCACTCATAAAACGTATCAGAGAAATTCTAAATACATCGTGAGGCGCAAATAATTTATTAAAACATTTTTGGAGGCTTATCTCTATCATATACTTATTCAAAGAATATAAACAAAATGCATAAGCCCTGTACAAGAATAATTTAGTCTATAGACCATTGTTATGTTCAAAATTTCCAACAGAGTTCAGATCAGAATGACTCGCTTTATTATGAGTAAGAGTATACGCGATTGACATTCAAAGAACGCACGCAAACATCGGAATTAAACCCCCAAAAAGGTTTTTAAATAGTTTGTTTTCTAACTAATTTAGCGCCAGGATTGGTTAACACTTTTCTTAAAAGAGCGGACTTTTTCTTAAACAATTAGAAGGAGCATGACGTTTTTATTTATTGACGAAGATATAAAACAACTAACCAAATTCAGCTTCTTTTTTTTTTGAAGATTGAATGTTATTTAGACAACATCGCCGTTGTTTCCGCTTGCTGCGCTTGCCTCGATCATGCGTGACGGACGAGTATTGTTCTCTGTATACCTGAATGCAGCCTCCTCATTGGTCAATCGTTTCACCTTTGTAACAAGTGGTTGCTAGGGCATTTCGGTGAGTACAACGGTGACAAAATGTTCTTATTTTCTGGCGCGGAGTCAAACGGAAGTCAAACTTCAGACGTTTTCTCTTGATTTTGATTTCCAAGAGCACATTCTCCTGGCGTTCAGAGGCTAATATCTCCACTTCTATTTACTCTTTACAGTCGGTATATACAATTCCAAAGGC
>CALNVZ010002974.1:23418857-23447226 GCA_940671915.1 Paracentrotus lividus | reverse complement strand
ATGCCTTTAGTGGTTTTTTATTGATAATTCCGGTCATTGAAGATTTGTATATTTTTTATTGGTCAAATGAAAAGACTTTCTTTCTTTTTCTTTTTCTTTCTTTTTTTTTTTCTTTCCTTTCTTTTTTTTTTTTTTTTTGGGGGGGGTGGTCTTAATAAGTAATTACGAAAATAACTTATTTTTAATTAAACTGAACGCACATTAATCTTCAGAAATCAACGAAATATACATATCTATAAGTTTAATGTGATATTCATATGCCAGCAAAGCACAATGATTTAAATTACTGCAAGGGTTTAAACTTTGCGTTACATACAATCACATAAACCTAAACATATCAAGAAAAAAATATACCTTGATTAGTTCAAGTGTTGGTAATTTTTTAATTACTGCAACGTGTATTCTTTATGATTGTTGTCTTTCCATTATTTGAAATACTCTCAACAGATTTTAATGTAAAATCACGTCATTAGAAATAAAGAATAATGTTAAAAAAAGAAAAAACACTAGGTCCTATAGCTCAGCGATTCATAATATGTGATACGTCTTGTCGAAATGGAGAGAGAGTCGCAGATCAAAGATCCGAGTAATCGACAAACAATTAAAAAACTCAGAATTTTGAGGAATTTTTTTTTTTGATTTTCTGGTTCTACATGCTTCATCTTTGCTCTGTTTAAAAAAAATGAGTGAAAATATACGGAAAGTGGTAAAAAGCAGTTTTCGGCGAGTGTTTTTTGTCGTCAAAATTTTTTTTTCCGGACATACAAGCGCACGGTCCACGCTCATTTCCCCTCTCCGTTAGCTCCGCCTTAAAAACGCATGGCTTTGTTTATTGATGTTCAGGTCGTGTGATGTGTGATTTCAATGGCTTTTGTTTCGTTTTGTGAGCGAATATGCGAACTAACTCTCTTAGCTGCACTCAGAATTTGGCGTGCGATGCACAACCTGCTGTGAATAAGCTGTTCATCTGTGAAAGCGGAGCACGCAAACGAATGTCAAATCTAACATATCGGGTGGGGAGAGGGGGGGGGGTATGTGGGGAAAAGCTACTTATTGCTTGACTTAGCTATCTGGATCCAAATGAATGTTAATTTCATCATTTTATTTTAGGGCCGCGAATCTGTTGTCCTGATGGGAAATTAAAACCTCCCTATAAACAAATTTGGTTCCATCAGGAAAAATAAATTGCCGCTGAGGCGTCTCGGAGACGTCTCTAATTACTATTTATCCGTCGCGGAGACGAAATTTGTATTCTGTCGCGGAGACTCTCCGCGAAGTGAGATAGCACCATAGCTACTAGCAAATTTCTGCAGTTTATTTTACAAAGTAACGTGTTTAAGAAAGTAGCGTTTTACTAAACACGACGAAACAAAATACGATTTACTCTTGAAATAATTCATTTCTAAAAATTATTAATATCTTCTTATTACTGGTAACAAGTTTGATCAATAAAAGACGAGATCGAGCAAATCATTTACGTTTTTATTTTCATTGTCTTAAGCTAACCTAGCCACTCATAAAACGTGATCAGAGAAATTCATAATACATCGTGAGGCGCAAATAATTATAAAACATTTTTGGAAGGCTTATCTCTATCATATACTTATTCAAAGAATATAAACAAAATGCATAAGCCCTGTACAAGAAATAATTAGTCTATAGACCAGTTGTATGTTCAAAATTTCCAACAGAGTTCAGATCAGAATGACTCGCTTTATTATGAGTAAAGTATACGCGATTGGACGCAATGAATCAGGGATCAATAATATCAAATAAAATGGATTTCAAAAATCGCGACTAGTCTCTCATTTCGACGTGACGCATCACATATGCATTTATATTGGTTTTATTAGCTTCGTCTTTTGTTTTGGTTTTTGTTTTTTTTTACATAATTTTATTATAATCATTCTCTCCAAATTAGATTAAAAGATTATATGTTATGCTTTGTAGTACGATACATAAGTAAAATCATACTTTAAAAACCAGAATGCTGAGAATAATGTCATTGTTCTTTAAATTACATCTTTTCAATCTGCTTCGTGAGGTGTGATAAGCGAACCTAGAAAACTGTTTCAGTGTGTGAAGACCCCTCTCCCATCGTTTCGTTTGACATCAATTGATCTTCATTGTCCCATGGGAATCCAAAGGGCATTAATGTTGTAACAAACCTCATGTGCTACCAACCTTCTGGCTCTCATTAAGCAGACGTTTTATCTGAACATACCTTCGTACTAATCGCTTCCTGAGCAGAACATTAGGCTTAATACGTCAGTGAAAGTAAAAGTCTCTGCCTACTCGATTCCGGGGTTTCACGTCCGTGGTTGGTTCCTCTTGCCCACGAGACAATAGCTGGTTCCGACACCTGTTTCCAAGGTGGAGTTTTGGAAACAATATTACTCCATATCAGATCTAGAAAGAAGGTTAATGCTACGTTAAAGAAACGTGTGTTAGTTAGTGCCTTTCATGCAGAAGACGTCTTGAGAGTGAGAGTGAGATGTGAGGTAATTAACACCATCGATTCGTCAAAATATGAACCCTTCAATTTTTTGTCTGTTTATTCATCATTATTTTTATTTATTTTTGCTGAATATGTGTTTTGATCACTTTAACGTGTATAGAAATTACACATATGATGTCTTTGTGTATTAAAGGTATCGAAATCAATATATCGATTGTTCAACGTATTTTATCCCCTTCGCACTCAAGAGATACAGAGACCTGTTTCGATACTAATACCCTTTCCATATTTGTCCTTTATCATTCCAACAAGTTTTGCTTTATGGGAAGTTTTTATTTCCAAAGTGTTTTTTTTTTAGCAGAAATTTTGGATATTTATATTTGAATTCATTATGTATCATAAATGAGGTTACTTTGAATGACTGAAAATTGTTTGAATGATTTTTGTTTCTAAATAGGCAGAACATTTTTATGAAAGAAAATAAAATCTGATTAACTGCCGAGGACTAAGAGCATTTTGGTACTCTACTTGTAGCTTTATTATTTCGCGGTAAATGTAACATGCCTTGCTTGTGCTAAAGTGACATTAACGTTAGACTTGAGTTTGAGTGAGGTTTTTAAACTACACTACTCACACAAAACGCGGAGTTAAAACACCCGTAAAACAAGAGCAAAGGTAACACGAATAAAGACCGTTTCAAAGTGGGGAAACAGATCTAAAACTGAATGTTGGTTTTAATCCGGGCAGGTGACAAAATAAGGGAATCCTATTCATTCGTTCATCCAGTCAACAGATCAATGGATTATAAAAAATGTGAGCTTTACCAGTTTTATATGAAAAATAATAGGTACACGTATATCCTCAGGAATCAGTTACCAAATGACTGCCAAGATGATGATCTTCTACCATTTGTCATTATGTTACATTATCGTTCTCCGACTAAATGATTTTCTTGATCTTTTCTGGTGGATGTCGGGAGATATTACTTGGGGCAGTGTGAAGATCTACGGGTGCTTTAATCCCTTTCGATAGTCTTTTATCTAAAGAGACGAGGATCCCCTATTAAGAGGTACTTTATTCCATCTTCATACAAAGAAGATGAAACTTATTGCAAGTGGATAGGAAATCAGGGCTTTTGGAAAGTCATAATAATCCAGCTATTGACTGATAGTGAAAGGTGCTAATATCCCCCTGAAACAAGGGCCTCTCGGATTCTCTCGCAACAAAACAAGAAGACACTTTATCGAGGATGGATCAAGATTCTTTACATCAATATAAGCCACGATGTTTCTTGACGCACTAAGATTCCTCTTCTCTTCCCTTGCGAGCACCTCTTCAATTTTTCCCTCCAGAAAATCCCACCTCGGTGCGTTTTTTGGCGCCCAACGTCGCATCGTTTGGCAACTGTTTCCTTTCTGATTTCATCTCGCGCAGACCCAACCCCACATCACCGTCTCCTCATCAAAATCGCTTTATCCGCCACTGCAAGATCCTCGCAATGTCTTTCTCATATCAACTACAACTTCATCACAGCATGCAGTATTGCTTTCCGCACTGTTGGGAATGTTCCTCCTTGAGATTGAAAGGGCTCGCTATCATTTTATTTTCTCTGAGCATCTTGAGTGAATTCTTCTCGGATTCCTCCACCACCTGCCCGGAATCCATTTAATGGTGAAACAGTAAGCTCTTCAGCGGGATGAGGGACCCCCGTGAGGAAGGCTGGGGGAAATTGGGTCTTGTAATGTTTGGTAGTTCTTTTATTTGTATTCCATTATTTCCAAGTCAAAGGCAAGGCTTTCGTAACTTCTGTGATTTACACGCCTCGTAGAATTATTGAAAGAAAAAAAATACCACAAAGCGATTTCATGTAAATTTACTTATTACTTGTATTCAAGTTGAAGAAGCTTTTTAAAATATTTATATTTATAAATTTGATCAGACCGCATAAAACGAATGAAGATGCAATGTTTTTATACATTTTTCTTTTTAAAACATTTATGAATCTAAAGTAATATCTCTTCATATTAAGTCAGTATGGACATTAATTTATTAATTTCCACTCGTGCAATACAGACACGTACAACACTTTCATAAATAAGTGTTTTACGCAGATTTAGACAATTTAAAATTAAATTTGTTTTTTCTTTGGAATATTACTGTGCACTAAGTGATAATGCTAACAGATAAAACAACAATGGTAATACTTTGAACGATTTGTTTATTATAAAATGCTTTCTTGATATTTAGAATAATTACTCTGTTGACAGTATTTAAATTCGCAGAACAAGATATTCGTAAGGAAAAAATGAATAGATACAAATAAAACATGTTAGGAATTTAAAGAAATATATATAAACTGTTTCCCCCAATTGAATGCGGGATTAGCAAACTATAATTCTATCACATATTCGTAAATTAACCACGATATTAAAAAATAGATAGAGAATCTTTATATGTTTTTCATAGAAATATAATTAATAATAAAAAAGACTAAATTTATCACGCTCTTAGTTTTATTAAATCAATGAGACCCCTTTGCCATTGTAAATTGAAAACTATGCAATGTCAAATATTTTTTATACTAGGAAAGAAAAGTGGAGGATAATTTTATATCGTCAGATGTAAAGGGTTGATAAAGCATTATCAAATTTCCATTTTACACTTACTAATATCTACATTTATTTTATACTTTATTTAAAGAATGGTTCCAATCTTTGAGAAAATAATACAACTTCTAATTATTCGGTTACTTCTGTGGTGGACAAGAATTGATTATTACCTGTAATGACATCTTGCTTTGCGTGTTACTCTGACCCCGGGGCCGCACCTGATTTTGGCGGGAAATCCTCGCCTCGTGTTGACGGTGTCGTCTGCCATAAGTAAGTCACTTGTAGTTGTTTTTCTTTTAGCTGTCTGCTTCTCTTGATTTCCTTCTAATATAATCGTAATTCATTTATCTTATTTATGATTATTATACATGTTGTATATTTGATCCCTCTTATAATCTTCATGAGCTATATTTGCTTTAATGATCACCATAACCAATTTTACTTATTCTTTTGAAGTCAATTTACCAGTTTCTTTAATTTCTTATAGTTAATTTTCTTTTAAATACCGACAGAATACATCAACAGATATTGTACACGCATTGAACCAATGAAATTGATGTTAATAAACAAAACTACTTGCATATCATTCCAAAGGATGTTTATTGGAATGCAACTCAATACTTAAGATGGCGAAAAGGAAATTACAAACTTGATCTAATCTCCCTTCTCGAATGTTTAACATGGACTACACTAGAGAATGTGCACCCCCATTGTGCGGGCATGCGTTTTTAACAAACCTGAGCAGTAAAATTGGCAAAAAAAATTAAGATTGTCGTACTATCATGACTATTGTATGTAGCGTGCTACACTTGCTGACTAATTTTTATTCCTATACACTTATCCTGTGAAGAGGTATATCATTACGACACTATGTTATTACATTGACTTTAATATAAACTGTAGACACATTTTGATCTTTTGCAGGAAATTTTGATTGTACTACTTGCTTCCTTGTGTCACATGAGTAGCATTTATTTCTATGCGTTTTACATACATTGGGATTTGTTTTTATTATTACAATTATAACTATTTATTTGTATTATTCGAATTATTGATAATAATCTTACTTTTTAATACGGTTGCAACTAACGTATACTCAATTCTTTGGCCACATTTCTATTACCAACGGATGTGATACTCACAAGGGACGCCGACGCAATCCCAAATCCGATTCATTTGAGATACGACAATAATAAGCAGAGACAACAAGAGGGACGAAGTGGGAAGTGACCATCTCCTCGTAGAATAAATGCAAAGTGTGGTTGCTATGGAAACGTACATCCACCTGTTTCCTCCTTCAGCAGGATGCAGGAGGGTGAGATGTAGAGACACGAACGGACACCCCGGATGGACCACGCCCTAATCCTTCGTTTCCGACATTTCGAATTAAAGACCGAGACTTTAGCTTTAAAGCAGAAGGTATAACTTCCCAACCTCCAACATTTCTCCTTTCCTTTCCTCTTTCTATTCCAACTCATTTCTGATGTATAAAAAGGCAAAAATGATACCACCCCCCCCCCCTCGAAAAAAAACCAAATTATTCAAAATATAAAGTAGTTTCGTATCTATGTTTAATCTTACTTCACTACAGGCTCATAATTGTTCACTTCCTTAAACTTATAATCTTGAGCTCTGGTAATGAAACCAAAAATATAACCATCCCTTGAAACGTACACCAAATATTCAAAACTTTAAATGAATGATAACTACCAAACAATTCTGCTCGAATATGAAATATACATGCATTTCAGTTTCTTGTTATATGATAATAATAATAATAATAGTGGGTACTTTTATAGCGCTCAGGTCCGTCAGAAGGCACTTGAGTGTTCACTTATTATTACCAGGCTAAGTTATGAGTTTGATAGAGGTCTTTGACCGAAAGGTTAGTAAATGTTACGTCTCACGATGTTTTATTCAAACTTCATTGTTTCCATGTATATAAACACACAGACTTTGACTTCAGTAACTTTCTCAAATTTGTTGAGATTTTACTTGTTGAAAAATAGCAAACAGAATGCATTTCCTACCTCCCCCTCACCGCCCCTTGCGTTAATCATGTCACAATGGTTGTTTTTATTGATCATCGATACCCATTTATATTTTATCACTACCCTTAAACTAGGATTCGATTCGATATAGAAACGCCTGACACACGTAACCTTCCGGTAACTTTAGAGCGTCGACTGGCAGATAATATCAGTATGGTGATACTAATGCCTTGGAAAATATTATTGGTGCCTTGAAAAATCAGTTATTGGTATCTAAGATTCCTGTCACTAGGAATTCCCCTTTTCCACCTACCTTCTCTCCCTCTCTAGAAAGGGAACACATTGGTGAAGGTTCAGTTCGGCTATTATTATTTTTTTTTATTATTAATTTATTGGAAGTTCATTATTTGATAATAATAATAATAAGTTTTAATCAACACTTTATTTAATTAATTATTGAGTGTGATATTAATTCTACTCCTATTTCTAGAAATCACTGCGATCAAACGCTTTAGTGAATGAAGATTTCTTGAACCTTAACCTAGATTTTGCTTGGGTACATTAACCTGGACAAGTTCCTGAATATAAGCAGGAGCAATTCATACCATGTATACATCTAAATGTTAATACGAAAGTTTTATATTTGATATATTTGACTAGGTCAGGTAAGATATGGGTTATATTTTTTAAACCTTCATTTCCGGGTTACTAGTCTTTCTGCAGAATGCTGAATATGTTGTAATATGTCGAGTAGTGACTATGGATTCCAGATACCAAACTGTTAGTATCTCATAAATTGAGATGAAAGCATGCATAACTTTTCTGTCGTTTTTCTATTCGTGTATTTCCTCATTTAACCGATTTTGTGCAAAGCAAAAGCTGCGGTCAAACAAATATGTTATCGTGTCTTTTCAGTCCCAATTAATTTTCTACAATTACCCCCTAAATCCCGTGCCTTCAGGCATTGTATATAGGGACTGGCTGAATGATGAAAGAAGTGACATTAGGGATGAACAAATCGTCTGAATGTTTATGACGAGATGTTATGTGCAAAATATCAAATTTCTCAGATTTCAACTATTTTGCATTGACCATTCCGTAATATAGGTTTTCCTGGTCAAGTTTAAACTATCTTCGATCAATTAGACATTTCTTACCAGCACTTTCGTCCGAAATGTGATCGCGATTAAAAATTTAAACGTTAATTCAATTGACCGATAGCTCCTCTCCATCAGGTATCTTTTAAATTAAATGAACATTAACGAATTCGATAGCAAAGAATTTCAAATTGACCTGGAAAACCTATATCATCAAAGTACAACTGTAACTTAGGGATACCGCGATCTGTTTCTGAGAACTTTTAATATATTTGAGTATCATCTGCACTTACAATTTTATCAATACCATGTTTTTCAATAAAGGTTTCTAATGGAGCAGGGTACGTATTATAATACATCGATCCCATTACCGAACCTTGAGGTACACCCTCCGTATAAACAATAGGTGCAGATGACACAACATCTATTACTAAAAACTATTCCGAATAATATTAAATGAGTTGAACCAATATTAAATGCTAAATAAATGCCTACGTATTTTGTATATTGTTAGGGTTATGTTACTTCTCACATTATACGGTACAAAAGGATACTTACATGTACGTGATAGAATATGTTGTTTTTGTCACTGGCCTTTTAACCCATTCACCTCGATGCGTCGAGAGGGGGATTTTAGAGTGACATCTTAAAGTACATCAGGGAGATAGTGAGCTGTCCGCCAACACATCTTAAGACGTATCAAAGGCAAGCGGAAAGGATTAGAGGGTACCTCCCGAAGGTGTCAAGCTCAACTTCTGGTGCCATTTTGACGAAAGTGGACCAGTCGTTAGGAAACAAATTTAAATATAAATCTTTGAATTGATTTGGACAAGCAACTTGTATGTGTTCTGTTCTTCGGCTTTCTTCCTTTTTATTTTCCTGTCTATCTCCCTCATCATTCCACCCAATTGTCATTCTAATTGGCAACGAACCATCTTCAGGGTTGGAGAGTGTTCATCTATACAATTATTTCTTGAATTGTTAGGGTACACCTTGCATGTTTTGCCCCCCTCATCGATCGAGGCCCCTCACCCATATTTGTGTATTCTTACTTTCTATTTATTTACAAGTACTACTCTGTTTTATTATGTTTTCGTTATGTTTCTTTCTAATTGTAATTAAAACTGCTCTTTCCCTTTTTCCGTTTAGGCAATAAGAAACCCTTAATAGCTGACTACATTTTCTGATGACTTCTTCGTCCCTTCTTTCAAGTTTCAGTAGTATTGCTGGCAGCTGTTCCTTGAGGTCTTTGAAGATAGTGGAATCGAGGAGGACGACTGGGATTGAGTCTAGTCCACGCCCTATCACCGTGTCCTTCCGTCCCTCGTGTCGCCAATTTCCTTCAATTCCAAAAGAAATCAAGAAGTTTGAAAAATAAGAGGAAGGAAAACAGGGAAAGAGAACAGACACCCGGGCACAAGACCCATTTTATTTGAATAAGTATAATGTACGTTCTACGAAATTGTGTTCACGACGAAAGTCATATGGGTATGGAAGATGAAAATAGGGTAAAAATGAAGATCTTTTGAAAGTATTCAGCTAAACTCTCATAAATAATAAGAGGCCAAGTTGACCACATTTTGGGTCAATTATTGTCAATCATAATATGTAATGGCCCTAATGGACTCGGAGTTTATTTTATTTTTTTTAAGTGCGAAACATCATGGGGCTAGTTGTAACCCGAATGTTACATGGGCTCCATAACACAAAAGTTTGCATTAAATGCAAAATGACATGGGCCAATATAGATCATTGTATTATGCGCTTTCCCGTTCAAGAGATCACCAGTAACCAATTTGAAATTGATGGCGAACATTTTGTGAAATTTTGTGAACAGAATGATTGTAACCCTTACCAAAAAAATGGAGTTCAAGATCATGTTAACGAGGTGGGGGGAAAATGTCACTGATATCTCAGCGAAAAGGCCAGAGGTTATATAGGATGAGATAATCATAACCAATCTTCCCTTAATCCTGTAAGTCACTCGAGAATTTGATAGAAAGGAAAAAATCAAAAACAAATTTGTCAAAAGAAGTGAAGATGACAACGACTAGGGGAGGGAGGGATTAGATGGTGAACCCGTTTTCACCTACCCCAGTCCCACTGCAAGGATATCGTGTTTCTTTACGGTTCGATGTGGGTTTGAAACTCAACTTCCGATCGGCTCTCCCCGCTCCAGACTGCGAGTCGGTCTCAATCAAATCTGGATAATTTGACGGCCATAACAAACGTACATGGGGAGATGAAAACAGGGGGAAGCTCGAGTTAGATAAAGATCCCCTTTTTAGAAGATTGTGCTGATATTTGCTGGCTCGTTTGGAACTTGTAAAACTCGGATTGAAATGCAATTTGTCGAAATCAGTCGGTTATTAAGGAGCTAAAGCAGGAAGACATGTTCTACTTATAGGGGATAATGCGTGCTGATATGAACAGGCATCTACAGGAAGGTGTGCTAGGGGAATTCGGCACGCCCTTACCAAAAACTTGTTCCGTCTTTTTATCCTCTCTGACGAGGATTTTGTTGGCAAGTGTCTGCATTTTAACGACTCTCATTGCTTTAGAGCTCATGATCCGTATTGTTAATGTAGATATGCTTTGCAATACTTGGCCATGGGGCATATTTTGACGTATAGTTCTTGTGACAGAGAAACAGAGAATAAAATGTAAAATATATTAGCTCTCACGTGGTCGTCTTTATTTTAGCAACTTTCGACTGATCTGGTTTTCATCAGGCTGCCAAAAACAAAAAACTATATTATATATTATATATATATATATTATTATATATATATATATATATATATATATAATAGTTTTTTGTTGATAAAGAGAATGCCAAAAACATAAAAATCATAGATTTTATAATAAGGAGCATAGCTCTCAAAATTGAAGAGCACTGACGAGAAGAGTGTGACTTCGCCTTTCAATTTTGAGAGCTATGCTCCTTATTATAAAATCTATGATTTTATGTTTTTGGCATTCTTCTTTATCAACTGTGTTATTCATGTATTTTACAGATGCCAAGCAGACAATTGTTCAATTCTTTATATATATATAATAGTAGTCAGTATTACTAATATCAACGTTTATATCGTTTATATTAACAGTTAAGGTTTATTTTATTTATTTATATATTTTCACATCGCCTAGCGGTCAATATTCGGTTAAGGAATTTAGGAAGTAAGATACGTTTAATATATAGAAAAAAATGAATGTAAGCCTCGTGGAAAGGTGAAATGGAAACGGGTTTATTAGTTTAAAAGTTTTATATCACGCCTTTTTATTACATGTACTATAATGCGAGGGGCGTGTGAACTGTGTAGTTGTCGAGACATAGAGGCGGGCAAATGAATCTCGAACAATACGTTGGTAGTCAATAAATAATTTTATTATTTTCCTCTCTGTCATACTGTATTCATGCTATAGGGACCGCGTCTTTTAAACGAGTTTTATTAGTTGCCATAAAGTATGTTGAAGAGCTGTCATCATAAGACAATGACCTTATTTTACCTTTGTATTTACTCGAAAAAGATGATTATAGAAATAAGACTAGTCAGTCGTCGGTGGTAAATAATTTGGTTTATCTATCTCTAACTTGCTTTTAATGGCACTATATGCTCTTCTTTGAAGATTTCGTTTGTCTTTTTTAACCTGTTAAGACAGGCATTCATCGGTGTTACAGTTTTTTTTCCAGCGGAAGATAAAATCATACAATGATGCTAGAACTTAATGCGCAGAATGATTATGATATATATAAATCAAGGCATAGCTTGGCTTGGTTTCATACTATTTTGTATAATATTAAGAAGCTATGTTCACATAGCACATATCCTTATCAAGTCCCACGTAGTAACCGCAATTAATTGTAGAATTGATTTTCGTTCAATGTGTTTATATATATATATATATATATTATATAAATAGTGTACAATCTATCGCGCAATATACTGGATTATAAGTACGACAAATACTAAATTATCCCGAGTGCAGATTTGTTTCTCCGAGGCGAAGTGAAATTGATCTGCACGAGGGATAATTTAGAGTTCATATAGTCCAGTAATGTTGCAAGATGGAGCGTTCACCCTTTTTTTTTTTTTTATAGTAAATAGACCCCTAGATCTTTGACCTTGCCTAATCTGGTTTTATGTTTGCCAATTTTTGGTGCTAATTAAGCTATTGTGACGTATATTGTTGCTCCGCGTACCCATTGTTATTAACTTTTGTGCGCACCATTTTACTGTTATTACGCGCTAGCGCAACAAGGCAATCGATAGAATCGATACTCTCCCCATTCATTTAACACGGGCTTTACCCTCCAAAAACCGAAAGTTATATTGTACATACACTGTAAAAAAAAAAATACAGCAAAGTGATGTCAGCAGAGTCGCCATACAAAAATGTAATTTAAAATAACAGTTTTGTTGTAAATTTCTCATCTAATAATTAATGAAAGAGAAGAAAAAAATCATTAGAGTTATATAGCTTACATATTTGGTTAAAACGGAAACAAAATGTGTTACTCCTGATGTATATTTCTCACGTAATTATTAGCAGGAGAAATTTACAACAAAACTGTTTTTTTAAATTACATTTTTTATGGCGACTCTGCTGACAGCAGATTTGCTGTAAAAATACACATATTTTTTACAGTGTATGTACAATATAACAAATTGAAGGTAGGTCACGTGGTACTAACCTAGCCAACCGCAACGCGTATTTTTCGACCACTTTATATATATATATATATATATATATTTCCATTGGCTTATTGACCAGCATTTAAAAAATGAATAAAATTTGGATTGTGTAAAGTATAATCAGTAATAGCCGCTTATATATATATATATATATTATATTATATATATATATATATATATATATACTAGTATATATATATATATTTTTTTTTTTTTTGGGGGGGGGTGCGGCTGATCCCAAATTTTGATAATAGTGACCTGAATCGAGGAATTTGCGATCATCTTCTGTGGCACATGCCCTAGAGAAAAAAAAATGTTTAAAAAAAAAAAACTTTTAATAATTGACATGGGTATACATTATACATTTTCGGTGAAAGATTTTCGGACGTTTGAAAAGAGACCATAGAATTTGGTAGTGTTTTTTGGGGGGGTGCAGTACTCCCCCAACCCACCCATCCTCATTCCAGTGTATTCAGCCATGTTGATACAATCTGAATGGGATCTAGGCATACGGAGTGTTAGAAGGAAATTACTCAAGACAAATGGGTGAGTGTGTGTTTATTTGTGCGTGGAAGAAAGGGGTGATGAGGGAGCTATACAATGAAATAGTACACGTTGTAGAGAAATTTCTAGAGGGAGAGAGAGAAAGAGAGAGTGGGGGCATTAGGAACCATAATTATAACTAGAGAGAGAGAGAGAGAGAGAGAGAAACAAAATTGGAAGAGAGAAGGAGAAAACGGTATGAGAATGATGTGCAGGTTGGATTAACCTCCCTTTACACTTATTACTTTGAGTGTTGGATATCTGGATATGGTTTGACGGTACTAAGCCTGTTCTCTCCGCCTGCCCCTTCCCATTGTAACCACGCTAACAGCAGGCTAACAACAAAAACCTCAGCAGTTGTCTACTCGACTAGAGATGTTATTACAAATATGGTTTTCATCTTAATCCCCTCCTATCTCTTAGGCTTTTTGCTATAGTTATAAGCTCTTATTGGACTGGGCATGTCGGCAGGTGAAATGTCCATCATCTCATTAAGAATTCAGAATACATTTTGTTTCTACATACAGTTTTAGCTCAAGGTAGATGTTAGGTTGCCTAATGGGAAGACACATGCAGGTTCCGAATACTTGTCACTGTCGTAGCATTATTGTCTTTCAATCGAGACGTTCTTATATTTTCTATCAAAGGTAAATGGGTAAAAGATTTTAGGGGAAAAAAATCAATTTGAATTATTAATTTTGTATAATGTTGAAATGAGAGAGTTTAAGAAACGAGCGCCAAATAAATAAAGAAGTACCCGTTTAATTTTTCTGTAGGTGAAAATGACATAATAAGTATGGCCTTAGCTGGCCAGGAATCGTTCATATTGTGTGGTCTAGCCATTCGACTCTGAAAGCAAAGGTCATGGGTTCGATCCCCGGCACCGGCTAGTAAGTACCCTGAGCGGGGCATTTCGTCTACATGTACATGCTTCAGCCAACACGAGGTGTTAAACATGTGTAAGAGGTAGGATTGCGAATAATAAGATTTTCGCATATCATAATTATGTGCCCCCTAACAGGCGACTACAATTAATATACTGGAATGTTTCTTAGGTACTGGAGATTGTGCACAGTAAGTGCATGGTCGTACGCGTAATAACCTGGGTATTCTTTGAGTCAAAACAAGTGGAAAGGCATTTTGAAATTATTTAAATTCCGCTCAATCAAGATGTAAAATCAGGGACAACACTTTCACTCCTTATTGAGTGTTTTTTATTCTTTTTATATTGAGAGAGCAGTGTCTTTACAATCGGCCTCATTGATATTTATTATCATTATTTTTCTTTTACAATTTCGGTCATTACATCGTTTAATTTTAATGTTAGCTTCAACAAAGGCACATTCGAAATACCCTTATACTGGTCACAAAGCAATAAAGATGTTTTGAATGTAATATGTTAATTTCCATGAATCCTTTTACACAGCTCTTTCATTTAATAATCCGACCATAAATTAATCCAAATGTAATTCTTAACATTTTAAGAAATCAGATGAACTATTTCGTACCCGGCATATTGCTAATGACACCAATGTACTTCGGCGCCCTTGAATATAGCACTTGTTTGTTACTTGTAGGCGGGAACTATATTTTATACGGGTAATGTGAAGACGAATGTGTGCAATTGTGATGGTATATTTAATGTTTTCACTGAGATTATATATCAAGATGGCTGGTGACCACAAAATGTCGAATTTTGTCGAATATTATGTCATTATGCCCTAAACCGCCGTCACAGTGTTCAAAGGATAGGAGTATTTCTTCGGGCAAGCCGACCCCCCCCCCCTATATATAGCCTACTTTACATGACTTACTTTCCCCTGTGCTAATAAATCCATTTTCATGTTTTAAGGAGAAAAATCACACTGTGCTACAACGTTTTGATGATCTTTGTATGTATATCTAACACTTTAAAGAGCATGATTGAATAGTTGAGTTAATAAAAAAAAAAATTATATAAATATTTTTTTATATGTATACATAAGTAATTAAGACTAATTAAAAGAGCGATCATGTATATATAAAAGTATATAGACAAAGAACTTGGGCCTTTAAAAGAGAAAGCTATAAAAACAGCACTTAAATTCTGAGCGTAATCCGGTATACTTTTCTAATAGCGCGCGTCCCCGGAACATCATCTGACCAATGAAGAGATGCGAATACATTGTTTATGGCACGCAGCAAATAATTTAAGTTCTATTTCAAACTAAGCTTAAATCTTCGCGAAACAGACCCCCAAAATGAAGCGCGCATAAGAGCATGTTCAATCAATATTTTTAAGGTCTCTCGAACTTTACATTTTCATAAATGATATATATTTATGTTGTTTTTATTTTTTGTAAAGTTTTGTAAAGTACTACAGTAATATCCGCTTTAATAAACTTAAATGATTTCATTCTAAGAAAGCAAACTCATCAATAAATCGGTAAAATTTATTTTTATGTTTCATCTCATACAGTTGGGGGTATGCCTTTCACATGAACGAACCTCTAATTAGTGTTACACTCAACGTACCAGCACGACCAGCATAGAGGCCTACCATAGTTCCTAGAACTTTTACTTTAGCTATTGTCTGGTATGCACCTTACAATAATTATTTGTTCGTTACACGAGAGAAACTTTGATTCCCAGAACCAGAAAAATAGATCATTTTGATATTCGCCTTGGAAGGTCAGGAGAATGTCATAAAAAGCAACTTGACACCCCCCCCCCCCAAAAAAAAAAAAGAAAGAAAAGAAAAAGTTATGAAGCAAAATGTCTGCATAATATTAGACTGAATACTTAAGTGCATAAAATTGTATATTTTGTATTTATGTATAGCAGATCATTGTGTTAAACACTAAAAGTAAATTTACATTTAGTCTTTATGCACTTCAAATAAATCTTAACTAAGTCAAGCTATAATCAATAAAGTACTTTCTGATACTATAAACCCCTAACAATAAAAGTTCAGCAGGACTTGGGCCATGATTACTTTTCAGGTATACTTTAGTTATTCATACTATTGGAAAGATAATTTATCTTCCCTTTTTATTGATATTTTATTGTAAATCGATGATGTCCATGCTTCAATGAAGAATATCAAAATATGGGAAAGGTAAAAACTGCTCAACAACAAAAAATGTTGCCAAAATGCAGTTTTATTTGAGCATACTTGAATTCTAGAACTCAACTTTAGGTATTTATAATTTTTAGTGGAATTTTATACATTTGCCAAAGTTCATTCTCTTCCGCGTTCAATTATACTTTATTTGCAACAATAGTATTGTTCGTGCATGTGTACAGAAACACCCATGAATAATAAGACAAGTCCAGAAGTCAAATTGTTTATTGCAAAATTAATGCCCATTGCGACTGTTATTGTCTATTGGCGAGTTACTCAATTTTGAGAAATAACAATGCATTTCGCAAACTTTTCACTTTTAATTCGCATTATGTTCGTGAATTATAAGATCCAAGCATGATTTACCATTGCATATTAGGGTATCAATAAAAAGAAGAATAAATTAACTTTTTCAATGCTACAAAATTGATAATGATTAAAACCCATATTTAAAATGTATCCAGGTTCAAAGTTGTGTTACAGAACATTTAAACTGGACATTATCTTTTACTTTGCCATGCATTCAGTTGGTATTGCAGGGATTCTGTGGACCCAGGCATGACATTACCATGCAAATTAGGTATCAGTAAAAGGAGGAATAAATGAACTTGACAATGGTATAAAATTCAATAAAATCATAAATAACCTAAAAGTTATCAGGGTCTAAATTGGCGTTGCGGAAACTTCAATGTAATCAATAAAGTGCATTTTTACAACATTTGAATTTACTTTTCACCATATTCTGATAATCTGTGCATTGAAGCATGACACAATCATTACGAAATATTGGTATCAATAAAAGGGGAATAAATTATCTTTCCAAAGGTATGAACATCAGGAATAACTAAAGCGTACATAAAAATTATATGGCCCAAAGTCGCATTTGCGGAACTTATTGGAGGGGTTTATATGATGAAATCACGAAAATCAAGTATAAATATATGCATGACTGTAGAAATTGGCTCATATCAAACAAAATCCCTCTCCCCTCTCTCTGTTTGCTTTCCCTTTGTGTTATCGAGACTTATTTCATCTTGTTTAATTAGCAAACTTAAAATCTGTGAAATGTGGCGTTTAATTGTTTGTTAGTACTTACAGCTGGCTTAAAAAATCTATAATTCGGAGAAGCTATGAATTTTAATTATTACGACGGTAGGTCGAACATGCCCTCCCCATAATCGTTATATTCAACCGTTATTTATCAATCTTGTCAGAAATTATCAGTTCACGCAACTTTTTCTTTTACCCTTGTATTTCCATTTTTATTATTTTTTGATTGATGAATTTACACTGCCACCATAATCTTTGTTAGAATAAACTTTTACCGCTTCTGTGTGCGGTTTTAAAAATAATTTCTTACTAATCTATCCATTTGCTAGAAATATTTGTCTGCGTAATGTGCTACATATTGTCAAATTATACGATTTATAATTAAACCTCTGTACATCTCTCACTTGATGCAGAGGACAAGTGGTTCCTTCTATTTTCGTTTTGATTACAAAGCTGATGACTTATAAACTAACGAAATAATGCAACTTAATCTTAAAATTCATCCAAGATTATTTTGGCGAGTTTACTTGACTTAATCTTTACCGCAAAGGTATAAAACAAATGCTTTGTTTATTTCATTATGAAATCCAGATGTGAATAATATGAAGTACTTTATCCCGTTGTTCAAACATCTCACCTCAATTATATGAAGTGATTAATTTCTAAGTGGTTAAAAGAGGAAATGGTGATTATGATCATTTCCAAAATTCATGAAATTCAACTCATATGGTACAAATGCTTTATTTTAATGCTTTGTGGTGAAGTGACGATTTTGAGTTAGCCTCCTCTGTGCAGAGGAAATTTATAAACGAAAGATAAGTGTAAGTCTGTTCCAGCCCTTTGATTTAAGAGTCTGATCCATCCTGGCTTAATTGATTTTATCATTTGAATATTGTTTCAAACAGTAAAGATACGGAAGCCTGATGATTATCCATTTAAACAAACTTATGACCATTATTTCAGGTCCATTGTAAAAAAAACAAACAAACAAACAAACAAAACAAAACAAAACAAACAAAGCAAACTGTTTGTATAAAGTAAAATAACATTCCTTCCTCTTGCTAATACGTTTCTTTATTTTACTCTAAACTTGTTCCGTATAAAAAATTCTGAAAGTTTAAATTATCTAAAAGCATTTTACGGAATATAATAGCCCGTCATACTTGGAAGTGTTCTCACAGACAATGAAATTTGGAAGATGATATATATAATAATAATAATAATGATAATGATAACATTAATAACAACAATGATAATGATAATGAAAATAACACCGGCAAAGCGCTTTACCTGTTTAGACCCAAAGCGCTTACCGTATACAGTACATAAAAAAGTCCCCCATTTTTTTTTTCTTGCCTTTTAACAAGGAGAGTTAAAGCTGCTTGCTTTTAACGGTTCGACTTTCTTAATGCCTGTTACACTATCATGGACTTGATTCACACACTCTTTATCGTGTATCATAATCTTTTGTTGTATTCAAACCTACTTGAAATTATTAAGTGATTTTTTTTTTATTCGCCCTGACAAATGAAAATTATATTTTGTCTTTTTTCCCCCGTATTATAGGAAATATTTACAGCAATTTTGATCTTGCACATTATTGTTTAACTACATTCGGGATTTAAAAAAGGGGGTACGTAACCCGTTCAGCTAGGTCAGACAGGAATCGCCTGAGATTTTGAAGCTAATCGGCCGTTTGATATTGATGAAAGAATATCACCAAAGTCATAAGTGTACCTGGGTACGCTCACGTTTACACTGCAGTCTGTGGAATGAAAAATAATAACTTTTTACTTATTACAGATACTTAGGAAATAAGATTTTCAGAGTTTCATATTGACACATTATTTTATACGCTAACAGCTTGTAGGCTCAGATGGTTCAGATTTTTGTAAACCTTCACAAAGTTACTCGATGTCTTTGAATAGGGCTTCAATCATAATATTATTTGTATATTCTTGATCCAGAAAATTTAAATAATTGAAATTCATATAATGAAATACAAAAGAAAATTGGGATATGATATCATCATCCTTGTGCATTCATGAGAATGTTCATGCAATATTATTGTTTAAAACAATATCAAAATCCAAAGATTTTGGATTTAATTTCAATTGAATTTTAAGGGTTTTGCTTGTCTAATATTGCTGCATTCGTGCAATAAGTTTGAATTATAAGTACCCCTTTAAATCGAGACAATAAGCACGTGACTCGTCAAATTTTCCTTCCCGACTTGGAGGGTGATTTGGACTGTCAGAAGAAAGGAAAAGAGGTTGATTTCGACGTCGACCTCCTTTTCTCTCTCCGAACAAAAGGCGGTTCCCCCAAATGTTTCCTCTGATTCGGCTTCTCGTATCTTTGGCACATTCTCTACAGGGTTCCCGCCTTTCTGAGCCGTAACCAGATATTGATGCCTTAATCCCACCTTAATAGATTTTGAATTTGTATCGGATGCTTTGTGAAGAAGAAGCCATGTCTGTTGTCATGGAGTAGAGGGGTATCACCAATGAGGAGGCGGGTGACAGAGTATGTGTCAGTGTCTAGTCTCACTTAACATACCCTATGAGATTTTGTTCAAAAAAATGTTTTTGCCCAAACCTTGAAAAAGTACTAATGTAAGAGACTTGCGTATATGTATTAATAATGTATCCGTTATTAACAGATGAATTAAGAGAGTCTGCATTTCCAAATCCAGGATATTAAAAAACGAAAGAAAAAAAAAAGTATGAATTTGAGCGATTCAAATTGCTCCGGCACTTAATTCTTTTTGTTTTAAATCTTGCTTTTTATGTCATAAAGTAATACCCGTGTTCATACATGTATATACCTGGTTCACGTTCCATTAAAAAAATTTTTTTTAATGTTTCTAGAAAGGTGTTAAATCCCTCACACATTTATGTGAATTCCGGTGGATGTTATTTTTAGCAGAACATGTGAGGAAACATTCGATGTATTTTGTCTTTACACAATATTTATATATATTTTTGATTTACAGAGATATATTTCATGCAATTAAAAGAGAAATCATAATACAGAAAAATTAAACATAATTATCTAGATGAATAGCAAAGTTTTCTAGACCATTCTGACATCTCGCAACCAAAAGGACATATTCATAATCTAGTGCATTTCCTATGCCGCAAGAGATAGACTCAATTGGAACATTTTATCGTTTTAACAGCGGTTAGAGTGTCTATAAGGTTTATATTGATTGCCTTCAGATGTGAATGCTTCTCTCTTTTATGTATCCACAATTTACCATTATTAAACATAATGATTACAAAAAAATACGTTCCTCCCCATAATAAATGTATAAAACGCAAAACAAAAGAAAAATATTTCATTGAGTCATTTCAGCCAGAACTAAATAGACCGTAGCAAGTTTTTTTTTTATATATTCGATACTAAATGTCATAGCTATCAAATGATCTATTGTAAATCCCTGTAAATATATACAAAATATTGTTAAATTATTGTGAGATGCCTTATTATGACGCAATAATATGTTGCATAATGATTACGTTACCAAGAAACGCTCTTGCTGTGCGCTCATCTAGAGCCAGCACGCAAGTGTTAAAGGCCCTGTCACATCAGCCTTGCGTATGAGTTACGGGTGAGTTGCGAGCAGGAATTTTCTGCGTTCAACAAGAATTTTCACAAGTTTTGCGTTCGCCTTACCTGCTGTACGCGTTTTACTTACTGTCTAATTGCGTGTATTGCGTGTGACCTGCGGGTCAGGCGCGGGCAAGCTTCGAAACTGATCCGTATGAGTTACGAGTGACATACGTGCACTGCGTGGTATTTGCGGCCTAAGTGCGTGTTACCTGCGTGTAAGTTGCTTGCACTGTGCGAGCTTGGAGAAACCATCATTTCTCAAATAATTCCCTGAAATGACCCTGCCCTTTGCCGCAGAGATCCGCGGGCAATCTGCGTACTTCGAGCGGGTCTATTGCGCGTGATTTGCGGTCGATGCGGGTGTCCTACTGGTGTTCTGCGTGTACATCTGCGGGAAATCACCAGTAAATCACCCAGAACAAGTTTTGAGCATGTTCAAAACTTTTCTGCGGGGAAATCAGACTTGCGTGCATTCCTGCGGGCAAATACTTGCAAGATTCGTGCGAGATACTGTCAACGCGGGCGACCTGCGGGTAGCAAAAAATTTTACCAGCAACTCGCCTGTAACTCATACGCAAGGCTGATTTCTTATGATTTAAAATTTTTGTTTCACTTTCTGGAGATATAAATAAGAAACGGGTTAAAGTGAAACATTTGGACTCCAACGACTTTTCTTCTGGAAAAACGGGACAGTTTTGAAAAGTCTGTCAAAATTTTGTTTCAAATTATGGTGTCTATATTTTTATGTTAATAGATGCTCTAAAGTCTTATCTTTCAAATGCAATTTTAAAAAAATAAGTTTCGTTCATGCTTGAGCACACAAAAAAACATTTTTGTCGGGGGCTCAAAAAAAGGCTTGCGCAAAAAATGGAAAAAATGAGAAATATGATCATCAGACTTCATGCTAATCAGCAGTGTTCCTTTAAACTTTTTCTTTTTCTTTGCCATTATTTTCGAATTATGATTTGAAATTCATTTACAAAGTGGGGTTTATTTATTTTTCTTTAATTGTTTTGTTTTGTTTTCATTTTTGCAATAAATATTCCTTCAAACTTAAAGATTTTTTTTTGTCAACCCAAGAAAGGGGATTTGGTTGGTTGTTTAATTGATTGATTGATTGATTGATTGATTGATTGATTGCTTTGTTTGTTTCGTTCATGCTCGAGCGAACACGGAAAGTTTTTGTCGGAGGTTCAAAAAAGAAAAAGAAAAAAAAAATCGTTAAATTCAAAGGGTATTTTGAATCATTATTCTGAATCTGGTACTCCAATTCGGATTGATTGTTACTTTACACTGATCAATGATTATGTTAGGCTTTGAGTCGATTTCCTATGATTCTTCGAACGATTAAATCAATCACTTGAACAATCAAAAAGTAATCGATCAATCGATCGATCAGTCAAAGAAACAGTGAATTAATCAAACGATCAATCATTCAAAATGGTCAATCTATCAGTCCTTCATTCGATCAATCGACCAATTAATAAATCAATCAATCAATCAAACAAACGAACAAACAAAACAATCAATCAATCAAACAACCAAATCCCCTTTCTTGGGTTCACAACACATTTTTTTTTTTTTTTTTTTTTTTTTAGTTTGAAGGAATATTCAATGCTAAAAGATAACATGTTAACATGTGGAAAAAAAAACACAACGAAAAAAAAACAAAACAAAAAAACAATTGAAGTAAATAAATAGCTTTGCAAATGAATTTTGAAAGCATAATTCGAAAATAATGGCAAAGATAATAAAAAGGTTAAGAGTAAATATGCGGATTAGCAAGAAGTCTGATGATCGTACTTCTCATTTTCTTTCATTTTGTGCGCAAGCCTTTTTTTTTTTGAGCCCCCGACAAAAACGCTCTGCGTGCGCTCAAGCATGAACAAAACTTAATATTTTAAATGGCATTTGAAAGATAAGACTTCTGAGCATCTATTAACATCAAAATATAGACATTATGGTTTGAAAAGAAATTTTGACAGACTTTTCAAAACTGTCCCGTTTTTATTGATACACCCTGTATATATATGCATATATATATATATATATATATATTGTGTGTGTGTGTGTGTGTGTTTTATTGAATAAAAGACGATCAATTATAGGGGCATGTATGTACATGTTATATGATAATATCGGTAAACAACAAATTCCGCGCACACACACCAGCACATAAATTTAAAAAATGTGAAGGAAAATATTATATACTAAGAACTTCATGTTTAGCAGTTTCCCTGTCTCATGACAAACTTCATCCCCGCCTTTCGCCATATTTTTGTTGCTTTTTCTCTTTTCTCTGCCCCTGATTCATGGGTCTTCTTCCTAACTTAACACATCATCATCTCAGCGATAATTGTTCTGACCATTTCCATTTTGCATGAAACAGTCACATGACATACCCACTATTGACCAATGAATTCCATTGTTTCAGAATCGTGGTTCCTGATTCGCAAGCACTAGTAAGAGTTGCCTTACATGAATATTTATAAATTTCTATCGATTGCTTATATTTTCCCCAGATGGTTCGAATCGAAACAAGCCATACAGAAAAACTAAAACAAATTTTGAATATTCATAATTAGGGGAAATGAAGGGTATAAAGATTGAATTTCTTAAAATAAAGGAAAACGGAGAGTTATTTATCTGTGATTAAACGAATAAATCCAGGCAAGGTATTATTTTCATGTAGATAAATTGACAAATTCTTATTCGATGATGACTTCTTCGTATTTCTTGTTTCATATCAAGTTGACTTGTTCTTTAGATTCCAATTGCCCTTAAGTCACTTGCGCAATTAAGTACGAGATACCCTCGTTAAAAGTTCGTTAATTCCCCCAAATTATTAGAATAAATAGAAGAAATTATATCCATTTAAACATCTGGGATATTAGGAATCTCGCTTCAAACTGAGGCAATAGAATAGATTAGTAGAAAAGGATACCAAACGCAACTGTTAACAAATACAACTGTGCATTCTTTTAAGATCTCAAATTCTCATTTTCAATCTTTGTCTCGGATAACATGGTGGAAAAGAATGGAAGAGCATGGCTTCCAAGGAAAACTCCCGTTTACAATTTCATCCTAATTGCAGCCATGATTTGTGTATTCAAGACGAACGTTGCCTTAATAAAAGCCAAATTTAGTTAAAAATGTCGAGTTTGTGTAAGTAAAAGAACGCTTAATTCTCCCTAACCTGCTTCGGGCTTTGTATACAGAGTGCGCACACCAAGTATCGCCGTAGTGACCAAGGGACCGTGTTTGCATGTACACGTACCCATCTCGAATTTCTCGATGTTGCGTCTCTATCGCGAGAAAATAAGCTCAATTTCTTAAATCGTCAGAAAAGGTTGGCGGTAGGCCTAGGTTTCTCCCTGCTAGAGGCGGAATTTTCTCCTCCACCTTTCAAGAGAGGCAAAGAAAGCTCTTGCATGACTCATTATCCATCTATTAATCCGCTTTTCTGTTTCAATTATTAGAGGTAGTATTACATACAACGCCGAACTTGGAGGGATCTTTCTTCTATTTTTTTCTCATGGGGTTGTGGATGTAGGCGTGTTATTCTTCATAAGGCACCAATTGGTGTAAAGTTCTGCCTCTCTCTTACTCAAGTTTCAAGTTCAGAAAACAACTGGGTTTCTTTATTGTGTTTTTAATATTTTTATTTTATTATTATTATTTTTTTTTTTTTTTTTTCATTTTGAGCGAAGGAATACTACGAGAATGACCAAGATTACCATGCAATGATATTATGATGATTAATGAGAATATAATTGGACTCGAGTTCGGTATTTATTGAACAAAATAAATCCCGGAAGAATAAAACCCAACAACTGAATAAAGATGCAAACTCTAAATGGATCTCTCTCCTGATATAATTTATCTTGATCCATTTTATTATTTGATTATCGGTAAGCACAATGTTTGCATTTTATGCACATATCCCATTCTCGTTATATTATATTTTCTCCCTGACTATTTTAAATTAACTAGTTTTTTTTAAAATAGTTTAAATCGAAAGGATGCCATGCCGGAGGAGACACTTCTTTTTGTTTTAAACTTTCGTGTTTTTTTTATCAGACTTCTTCAGAAAACATCATCTGAAAATTAAAGTAAGATATAATTCTCAAATGACATAATGATTTACAAAATAAAACAATGTTATATTTAAATCTTGAATATAAAAAGATAGATAGCGCCGTAACCATGCAGCGGAAAGTGGATAGCCGCTTCTCCTGATAATTATGTTGTCCAGGACTCGAGTCTGCACTGGAGGACGCCGAGGACGCAGGCCTGGTAGAAGTGTTTTCGGTCAACTGGTTGTTGCTCCATACGCGTTTCTTGAGCTTGGCCATGTCTGCGGCAGATTTCCCTATCCTGGTTCGTTTCTCCTTGTCCATGCATAGGGAGCTAGAGGTTGTCGATCTGAGGTAGGTAAAAGAGTCCACCACTTCAAGATGAGTGATCCTGGTAGAGACGGGAGAGTGGCGTCTCGAGGCAGAATGTTTTTCGTTTTCCGCTAATGGTAAGTGCAAACTCATTGCATGCGGAAGACAGGCAGATGACTACGTCTTGTAGTCCGCCTTATGAGTGAAGGGTTTAGTGGAGCGGATGAGGATGTCTCTGAACTTTGTTTTAGGGCCCAGTTGAGCGATGTTGAAGAGCTTCCCGTCTGCTCTGGTACAGATGCATTTGCCTTCTGTGCAGGCGTAGTCCTACTGGAGAAAAATGGGTAAGATGATGCTCATTGGATATACGTTATATTTTCCGCTGATGTAAAGAACGGTGTGATGTGCTTGTCCTAATTGAAGGATGTGACCATCTGCAGCAGTCTTGGGGGCATCCTGTCTTCTTCAGTAGGCTACATCTGCTGACCACGTCTAAGGAATTTTCCAGATCTGGACCTATTTTCAGGCAATATACAGTGGTGCTCCGGACACTTCTCCATGCAGTAGAAAGATCTTGTAGATCGATCCGCCCTGAAGCCACGCTGCCATGACTGCGACTCTGGTTATATGCGGGAAGAATGACTTTGCAGGCGAGCCAGGACAACGCGGACGAAGACTTTCCTTATAATACTGAGGAAACTCGAGAGTTGCCTCATTCGCTGTGGCGGTGTCCTTTGTTCTTGTAGATTGTGACAAAGTTGACCACACGAAAAGCAGCTCTTTGAGGTGCTCCAGAAGTGCTAGCATGCCGCTCTTCAGGGCCTCTTGGGGGATGCCATATTTTCCAGGAGATTTTCCACAGGAGGGACAATCGATTAGATCAATTGTCGTTGGCAGATCATCTTGCTTCTCCATGATTGAAAAATGGGGTAGGGCGTACAGCAACAGGTAACGTTCCAGTCTTATGACTCACCTGTATTGGACTTTAGTGGTGCGATCTTGGTAGTGGTGGCACCGGTAGCTGCTTATTTGATGCCATCGTACATGCCCCTTGCATTTCCACTGTATGCGGCTACCTGAATCCTTCTGCACAGGTTTTGCTAGTTAAGGCGGGCTCACACTATGCGACTTGCTAGGGTGCGATTTTTCAGGAAAACTTTAATATTATCTGATACAAACATTCAAACAAGGAAATTCATAATGTACAAAGTTGTGGGTATTCCTATTAATATCAAATTCGTCACCGTTTCACGAACCGTCCTCTCTGGCCAAATTCGGCATTTTTTTCAATTTTCATTTTTATACATTTTTTTCATGTACTAATAGATACTACATTTTGTGAAATTTCAGAGTCTAACTTTGCGCGGTTACTAATAACGACGTCATCATAAAGCGTCCTCTTGCAATAAACTGGATATTTCTGTACACGAACCGTCCTTCTGTTTATAAAAGGAGCATTTTGTAAATTTGGAGGATAACACTTGCGCGAGTGGAACTAGATATAATTCAATCTCTTGTGTATATTTTTTAAAAAATTAACGTCTAAAACTATAGTTAGAACGAAATTTAAGTAAATTTTTGATTTCTCCGAAGGTGTTTCTTGACGCTCCCATTCCTTTGTGCATGCGTAAGGGAGAGCGGCCGGTTCGTGGTGAAGGCGCGAGGCGCGATCGCGCACATTTTCTTTTTCACGAACCGTCCTCTCTGTTATAAAAGAGAATTTAGTAATTTGGAGGATAAAAATTGCAGAATGGAACTAGAACAGTTTAATCTCACTGTGTATATTTCTAATTTAAAAATTAACGTCTAAAACTATAGTTCGAAGAGAATTTAAGTAAATTTTGATTTCCCCAAAGAGTTTCTTACGCTCCCATTCACTTTGTGCATGCGTATGGAGAGCGGACGGTTCGTGGTGCAGTGATATCGCATTTTATCTTTTCCACGAACCGTCCTCTCTGTTATAAAAAGAGCATTTAGTAAATTTGCAGATAACAATTGCAGAGTGGAACTAGAATAATTCAATCTCATTGTGGTATATTTCTCATTTCAAAAATTGACTTCTAAAACTATTGTTAGAGCAGAATTTAAGTAAATTTTGTTTTCCCCCGAGGAGTCTCTAACGCTCCCATTCACTTGTGCATGCTAAGGGAGGCGGGCCGTCTCCCGTTGTGAAGGAGCGCGAGGCTGCGATCGCGCACTTTTTTCTTTTTCACGAACGTCCTCTCTGTTTACGATGCCACTGTGGCTTAAATAATTAAGTTCAAGATAATATAAAGATACAGGATGAAACTTGGACCCGAACTATCGAATGAAGTCATTGGTTTTTTGATTTGCTCTACTTTTAGAGCAATTATTGCCGGTTTAAAAAAAGCTTTTCTTTAAATGCGTTTCTGCGAAACTAACTTTCGCATCCAAAGTGCGCGAGAGGAGGCGTTCGTGTGCGGGCGACGAATTGAATTTCAAGGCGATTGCTAACCCCCTTCTCTGTATAAAATCTAATTGTTTCCAAATCGCAGTGACGTCACTGCGATCTTGCGATTTTAAGGTCATTTGACCTTTACTCCTAATTAAAGACCCGCATTGGAACAAAATTTTGATAAAATTGTTCCTTTGCAATTTTTACATCTCATAAGAGACCTTTGCATGTTTCAAATGTCACATTAATAATGCAAACTACCGTTTGTTTGAAAAATCGCACCGCAGCAAGTCGCATAGTGTGAGCCCACCTTAACGCAGCGGGCCTAGTTGCGCGCGGCTCTGAGTGCGTGTAGGCTAGCAGGGGTTTCCTCTTGGCTTCATTGACTGGCTCTCTTTGTCT
>CALNVZ010002974.1:23400267-23418463 GCA_940671915.1 Paracentrotus lividus | reverse complement strand
AAAGGAGAGATAGAGAGTGGGGGCATTAGGCATAATTATAACTAGAGAGAGGAGTGAGAGAGAGAGAAACAAAATGGAAGAGAGAAGGAGAAAACGGTAATGAGATGTGTGCAGGTTGGTTAACCTCCTTTACAACTTATTACTTTTGAGTGTCTGGTATCTGGATATGGTTGACGAGTACTAAGCCTGTTCTCACCGCCTGCCTTCCATTGTAACCACGCTACAGCAGGCAATCAACAAAACCCAGCAGTTGTCTACTCGAGCTGAGATTGTTTTAAATATGGTTTTCATCTTATCCCTCCTATCATCTTAGGTTTTTGCTATAGTTATAAGCTGTTATTGGACTGGATAGTCGCAGGTGAAATGTCCATAACTCATTAAGAATTCAGAAAATCTTTGTTTCTACATACAGCTTTTAGACTCAAGGGTAGATGTTGGTTGCTAATTGGAGACCATAGCAGGTTCGAATACTTGTCCTGTGCGAGCCATTATGTCTTTAAATCGAGACGTTCTTATACTTTTATCAAGGTAATGGGTAAAAGATTTAGGGGAAAAAAATCAATTTGAATAATTAATTTTGTAATGTGAACATGAGAGAGTTTAAGAACGAGGCCAAATAATAAAGAAGTACCGTTTAATTCTTTCTGTAGGTGAAAATGAATAATAAGTGGCTTAGCTTGGCCAGGATCGTTATATTGTGTGGTCTAGCATTCGACTGAAAGCAAAGGTTATGGGTTCGATCCCGCAGGTAGTAGTACCTGAGCGGGGATTTCGTCTACTACATGCTTCAGCACAGAGGTGTTAAACTGTGTAAGAGGTAGGAATTGCGAATAATAAATTTTCGGATATCATAATTAAGTGCCCTAACAGGCGACACAATTAATATACTGGAATGTTTCTTAGGTATGGAGATTTGTGACAGTAAGTGCATGTCGTACGGCGTATACTGGGTATTCTTTGAGTAAAAGTGGAAGGCATTTTGAAATTATTAAATTTCGTCATCAAGATGTAAAAATCAGGGACAACACTTTTCATCTCTTATTGAGTGTTTTTTATTCTTTTTATATTGAGAGAGATGTCTTTACATCGGCCCATTGATATTTATTATCATATTATCTCCTTTTCAAAATTGTCGGTCATACATCGTTGAATTTTAATGTAGCTTCAACAAAGGCACATTCGAATAACCTTATACTGGTCAAAGCTAATAGACGTTTTGAATGTAATATGTTAATTTCATGATCCTTTTCCACGCTCTTTCATTTTAATAATCCGACCATAAATTAATCAAATGTAATTCTTAACATTTTAAAGAAATCAGATGAACTATTTCGTACCCGGCATATTGCTAATAGACACCAATGTACTTCGGCGCCTTGAATATCGCACTTGTTTGTTCTTGTAGGCGGAACTATAATTTTATACGGGTAACTGTGAAGCACGAATGTGTGCAATTGTGTCGGTATATTTAATGTTTTCACTTGGAGATTATATATCAGAAGAATGGCTGGTGACCAAAATGCTTCGAATTTTGTCGAATTTAATGTCATTATGCCCTAAACCCGACGTCACAGTGTTCCAAAGATAGAGTTATCTTCTTCGGGCAAGCGACCCCCCTACTATATAGCCTACTTTACATGATTCACTTTCCCTGTGCTAATAAATCCATTTCATGTTTTAAACGAGAAAATCCACACTGTGCTAAACTTTTGATTATTCTTTGTATGTATATTTAACATTTAAAGAGGCATGATTGATAGTTGAAGTTAATAAAAAAAAAAATTATATAATATTTTTTTATATGTATACATAGTAATTAAAGACTAATTAAAAGAGCGATCATGTATATATAAAGTATATGACAAAGAACTTGGGCTTTAAAAAAAGAGAATCGCAATTAAAAACAGCACTTAAATCTGAGCGGTAATCGGTATACTTTCTAATAGCGGCGTCCCGGAAGATATCTGAACAATGAAGAGATGCGAATACATTGTTTATGGCACGCAGCAAATATATTTAAGTTCTATTCAAACTAAGCTTTAAATCTTCGCGAAACGACCCCAAAATGAAGCGCGAACATAAGAGCATGTTTCAATATATTTTTAAGGCTCTCGAACTTTACTTTTATAAATGATATATTTATGTTGTTTTTATTTTTTGTAAAGTTTTGTAAAGTACTAACAGTTAATATCCGCTTTAATAAACTTTAAATGGATTTCATTTAAGAAAGCAAAACTCCATCATCAAATCGGTAAATTTATTTTTATGTTTCATATCATACAGTTGGGGGTATGCCTTTCACATGAACGAACCTCTAAATTAGTGGTTACACTCAACGTACCAGCACGACCGCATAGAGGCCTACATAATGTTCCTATAGAACTTTTACTTTAGCTATTGTCTGTATGCACCTTACAATATTATTTGTTCGTTACCGAAGAAACTTTGATTCCGAGAACAGAAAAATAGATCATTTTGGATATTCGCCCTTGGAAGGTAGGGAGAATGTATAAAAGCTTGACACCCCCCAAAAAAAAAAAAAAAAGAAAAGAAAAGAAAAAAGTATGAGCAAATGTCTGCATAATTTAGACTGAATACTTAGTGCATAAAATTATGTATATTTTTTGTATTATTATAGCAGATCATTGTGTTAACACTAAAAGTATTTACATTTAGTCTTTATGCACTTCAATAATCTTAACTAAGTACAAGATCTAGTACTTTCTGATACATATAACCCTACAAAAGTTCCGCAATGGACTTTGGGCATGATTCTTTTCAGGTATACTTTAGTTATGCACATTGACTATTGAGAAAAGATAATTCTATTTCTTTTTATTGATATTTTATTTGTAAAGATTGTGTCATGCTTCAATGCACAGAAATATCAAAATATGGGAAAGGGTAAACGTCAACAAACAAATAATGTTGCAAATGCAGTTTTATTGAGCAATTGAATCTAGAACTCACTTTAAAGGTTTTATAATTTTTAGTGAATTGTTATACGCATTGCCAAGTTCATTTCTTCCTGCTTTTTCAATTATACCTTTATTTGTCAACAATAGTATTGTTTCGTGCATAGTACAGAAAACTGAATAATGAAGCACAAGTCGAAGTCAAATGTTGCAAATTGAATGCCATTGCGACTGGTTATTGTCTATTGCGAGTTACTCAATTTGAGCAATAACAATGCTTTCGCAACTTTTCACTTTTTACTTCGCATTAATGTTCGTGAATTATAGATCCAGCATGATTTACCCCACCCACTCAAATTGCTATTTAGGGTATAATAAAAAGAAGAATAAATTATATTTTCAATGCTTACAAAAAATTGATAATGATTAAACCTATTACATGTATCCAGGGTTAAATTTGTGTTACAGAAATTTAATGGACATTATTTTTACTTTGGCCATTGCATTCAGTTGGTATCAGGGATTTGTGGACCCAGGCAGACATTAACCATGGCAAATTAGGTATCAGTAAAAAGAGGAATAAATGGAACTTGACATGGTATATAAATTCATAATAATATAAATAACTAAAAGTTATCAGGGTCTAAATTGGGTTGGCGGAACTTTCAAATGTAATCAAATAAAGTTGCATGTTCAACATTTGAATTCTTTACTTTTCCCCATATTCTGATAATCTGTGCTTGAAGCATGACACAATATTCAAATATGGTATCAATAAAAAGGGGTAAATTATCTTTCAAAGGTATGAACATAAATAACTAAAGCGTTTACTAAAAAGTTTCATGGCCAAAGTCATTTGCGGAACTTTTTGGGAGGGGTTTATATGATGAAGTCACGAAAATCAAGTAATTAAATATATGCATGATGTAGAAATTGCCTTCATATCAAACAATTAATCCCATCTCTCTCTTCTGTTGTTTCCTTTTGTTCGAGACATTATTTCATCTTGTTTTAATTTAGCAATCTTAAATTGTTGATGTCGGTTTAATTGTTTGTTTTAGTACTTCTCAGTGGCTAAACATCTATAATCGGAGATAAATAGTGATTTTAATTATATACGAGTAGGTCGAAATCGCCCTCCATAATGTAATATCAGACTTTTATTTATCAATCTGCTCAGAAAAAATTACAGTCACCGCAACTTTTTCTTTTACCTCTTTGTATTTTTCCATTTTTATTAATTTTTAATTGATGATTTTAACACTGCACCAAATCATTTGTTAGAGAATAACTTTACCGGCTTCGTGTGCGGGTTTAAAATAATTTTCTTACTAATCCTATACCATTTGCTAGAAATATTTGTCTGCGTAATGTGCTACATATTGTCAAATTATACGATTTATAATTAACTCTGTAAATCTCTCACTTTAGATGCGACGGAAAGTGGTTTCCTCTATTTTCGTTTTGCATTACAAAGCTATGACTTATAAACTAACGAAATAATGCAACTTAATCTTAAATTCATCCAAGATTTTTTGGCGAGTTTACTTGACTTAATGCTTTACGAAAGGTATAAACAAAATGCTTTGTTTATTCATTTATGAAATCCAGATGTGAATATATGAAGTCTTATCCGTCTGTTCAATCTACTCAATCTTATGAAGTGATTAATTTCTAAGTGGTTAAAAAGAGGAATGGTGATTTGATCATTTCCAAAATTCATGAAATTAACTCATATGGTACAAATTGCTTTATTTAATGTGCTTTGTGTGAGTGACGATTTGAGTTAGCCCCTCTGGTGCAGAGGAAATTTATAAACGAAAGATAAGTGTAAGTTGTTCCAGCCTTTGATTTAAGAGTTGATCCATCTGGCTAATTGATTTTATCAATTTGAATATTGTTTTCAACAGTAAGATACGGAGCCTGATGATTATCTTTAAACACTTATCGACAATTTTTCAGGTCCATTGTAAAAAAACAAACAAACACAAACAACAAACATAAAAACAAGCAAACTGTTTTGTATAAAGTAATAACATTCGCTTCTCTTTGCTGATACTTTCTTTATTTTATCTAAACTTGTTCGTAATAAATCTGAAAGTTTATATATATAAGATTTCTACAGAATTATGCCGACATCACCATTGGAAAAGTGTTCTCACAGACAGCGAATTTGGGAAAGATGATATATATAAATATCAATAATCTACTGATTCCATTAATACATGATAACCTGATAATGAAAATAACACTGCGGCAGCGCTTTTACCTGTTTTAGACCAAGCGTTCCGTATACAAGGACATAAAAAGTCCCCATTTTTTTTTCTTGCTTTTATACAAGGAAGTTAAAGCTGCTTGCTTTTAAACGGTTCGAATTTCTAATGCTCCTGTTACACTATCATGGACTTTGATTCACACATCTCTTATCGTGTAATCATCAATCTTCTTGTCGTATTCAAACCTACTTGAATTATTAAGTGATTTTTTTTTTATAATATGCCTGACAATGAAAAAATTATATTTGATCTTTTTTTTCCCCGTATTAAAGGAAATATTTTACAGATTCTTATCTTGCCATTATTGTTTAACTAATTCGATTTAAAAAAGGGGGTACGTAACCCGTCAGCTAAGGTCAGACGGAATGCCTGAGATTTTGAAGCTAATTGCGGCCGTTTGATATTGATGAAAGATATCACAAAGTCATAAGTGTACTGGGTACGCTCACGTTTACACTGCAGTCTGTGGAAATGAAAATAATAATTTTTACTTATTAAGATACTTAGAAATAAGATTTTCCGAGTTTCTAATTGACATTATTTTATACGCTAACAGCTTGTAGGCTCAGATGGTTATGATTTTTGTAAACCTTCAACAAAGTTACTCGATGTTTTTGAATGGGCTTCATCTAATATTTTTTGTATATTTTGATCCGAAAATTTTAAATAATTGAAATTCATATAATGAATACAAAAGAAATTGGGATATGATATCATCATCCTTCGTGCATTCATGAGAATGGTTCATGCAATATTATTGTTTAAAACAATATCAAACAATCCAAAGATTTTGGATTAATTTCAATTGACTTTCTTAAAGGGTTTGGGCTTGTCTAATTATTGCTGCATTCGTGCAATAAAGTTTGAATTATAGTACCCGTCCTTTAAATTCGGAGACATAAGCCGGTGATCGTCAAATTTTCCTTCCGACTTGGAGGGTGAATTTCGGACTGTACAGAAGAAAGCGAAAAGAGGTTGATTTCGACGCTCGACCTCCTTTTCTCTCTCGAACAAAGGCGGTTCCACCCATGTTTCCCTTCTGTTCGGCTTCTCGTATCTTTGGCACATTCTCTACGGGTTCCGCCTTTCTGAGCCGTAACAGATATTGAGCATTAATTCCACCTTATAGATTTTTGAATTTGTATCGGATGCTTTGTGAAGAGAAGCCATGTCTGTTGTCATGGATAGAGGGTATCACCAATGAGGAGGCGGGTACAGAGTATTGTCAGTGTTAGTCTCACTTTAAACATACCCTACATGAGATTTTGTTTCAAAAAATGTTTTGCCCAAACTTGAAAAAGTACTAATGTAGAGACTTGCGTATATGTTTAATATGTTCCGTTATTTAACAGTGAATTAAGAGAGTCTGCATTTCCCAAATCCAGGATATTAAAAAACGAAAGAAAAAAGAAAGTATGAATTTGAGCGATTCAAATTGGCTCGGCCTTAATTCTTTTTGTTTTAAATCTTGCTTTTTATGTAATAGTATACCCGTGTTCATAACATCGTTATACCTGGTTCACGTTCCATTAAAAAAAATTTTTTTTTTAATGTTTCTAGAAAGGTGTTAATCCTCACACATTATGTGAATTCCGGTGGATGTTATTTCTTAGCAGAACTGTGAGGACATTTCGATGTATTTTGTCTTACACAATATTTATATATATTTTGATTTACAGAGATATATTTCATGCATTAAAGAGAATTCATAATACGAAAAATTAAAACAGTAATTATCTAGATGATAGCAAAGTTTCAATAGACCATTCTGAATCTCGCACAAAGGAATATTCATTTAGTAGCATTTCCTATGCCGCAAGAGATAGACTCATTGGAACATTTTATCGTTTAACAGGCGGTTAGAAGTGTTATATAGGTTTAATATTGATTGCCTTCAGATGTAAATGCTTTCTCTTTTTATGTATCCAAATTTTACCATTATTAAAACATAATGAATTAAAACACTCGTTCCTCCCCATAATATGGTATAAAACGCAAAACATTAAAGAAAAATATTTCATTGAGTCATATTCAGCCAGAACTAAATAGACGTAGCAGTTTTTTTTTATATATTCGAATACTAAATGTCATAGCTATCAATGAATCTTTGTAAATCTGTAAATATATACAAGATATTGTTAAA
The DNA here is from genome assembly GCA_940671915.1 of Paracentrotus lividus. NCBI lineage: Eukaryota > Metazoa > Echinodermata > Echinoidea > Camarodonta > Echinidae > Paracentrotus > Paracentrotus lividus. The sequence continues at coordinate 23,411,129 of CALNVZ010002974.1, read as the reverse complement.
CTTTGTGAGATCGCTTTATGTACGCATAATATGTTGCATAATGATTACGTTACAAAGAACGCTCTTGCTGTGCGCTCATTAGAGCCAGCACGCAGTGGTTTAAGGACCTTGTCACATCACCTTGCGTATGAGTTACGGGTGAGTTGCGAGCAGGAATTTTCTGGTTAACAAGATTTTTGTCAAACAAGTTTTGCGTTGCCTTACTGCTGTAACGCGTTTTACTACTGTCTAATTGGCGTGTATTGCGTGTGACTGCGGCAGGGCGGGCGGGAATTTCTTCGAAACTCGATCCGTATGAGTTACGAGTGACATAACGTGCACTGCGTGTATTTGCCGGCTAAGTGCGTGTTCCTGGTGTAAGTTGCTTGCACTGTGCGAGCTTGGAGAAACCATCATTTTCAATATTCTGAATGACTTGCCTTTGCGCAGGATCCGGGGCAATCTGCGTACTTACGAGCGGGTCCTATTGCGCGTGATTTGCGGTCGATGCGGGTGGTTACTGGTGTTCGCGTGTACATCTGCGGGAAATCACCATAAATCACCCAGAACAAGTTTTGAGCATGTTCAAACTTTTTCTGCGGGGAAATCAGACTTGCGTGCAGTCCTGCGGGCAAATAACTTGCAAGATGTGCGAGATACTGTCAACGGCGGGCGACCTGCGGGTAGCAAAAATTTCCAGCAACTCGCTGTAATCATACGCAAGGCTGATTTCTTTATGATTTAAAATTTTTGTTTCACTTTCGGAGATATAAATAGAACGGGTTAAAGTGAAACATTTGGATCCACGACTTGTTCCTTCTGGAAAAACGGGACAGTTTTTGAAAAGTTTGTCAAATTTTGTTAAATTATGGTGTCTATATTTTTTATGTAATAGACTTCTAAAGTCTTTTTTAAATGCAATTTTAAAAAATAAGTTTCGTTCATCGCTTGAGGACAAAAAACATTTTTGTCGGGGGCTCAAAAAAAGAGCTTGCGCAAAAATGAAAAATGAGAAATATGAATCAATCAACTTAATGCTAATCAGGCAGTGTTCCTTTAAACTTTTCTTTTTCTTTGCCATTATTTTCGAATTATGATTTGAAATTCATTTACAAAGTGGGGTTTATTTATTTTTCTTAATTGTCTTTGTTTTGTTTTCATTTTTGCAATAATATTCCTTCAACTTAAGATTTTTTTTTTTGTCACGCCAAGAAAGGGGATTTGGTTGGTTGTTTAATTGATTGAATTGATTGATTGATTGATGTGATTGATTGCTTTGTTTGTTTCGTTCATGCTCGAGCGACACGGAAAGTTTTTGTCGGAGTTAAAAAGAAAAAGAAAAAAAAAATCGTTAAATTCAAAGGTATTATTGAATCATTATTCTGATCTGGTACTCCAATCGGATTGCATTGTTACTTTACCTGATCAATGATTATGTTAGGGCTTTGAGTGATTTCTATGATTTTTCGAAGATTAACATCATCACTTTGAACAATCAAAAAGTAATTCGATCAATCGATCGATCAGTCAAAGAAAACAGTGATGAATTAATAAACCAGATAATCATTCAACATGGTCAATTCTAATCAGTCTTTCAATTCGATCAATCGACATTAATATTCATTCAAATCAATCAAACAAACGGGAACAAACAAACAATCAATAATCAAAACCAAATCCCCTTTCTTTGGGGTTCACAACACATTTTTTTTTTTTTTTTTTTTTTTAGTTGAAGGAATATTCAATGCTAAAGATAACATGTTAACATGTTGGAAAAAAAAAAACGAAAAAAACAAAAAAAAACATTAGTAAATAAAATAGCTTTGCAACTGATTTTGAAGCATACATTCGAAAATATGGCAAATGATAATAAAAAAGTTAAGAGTAAATATGCGGATTAGCAGAGTCTGATGATCGTACTTCTCATTTTCTTTCATTTTTGTGGATGCTTTTTTTTTTTGAGCCCGACAAAAACGCTCTGCGTGGCTTTCAAGCATTGCAAACTTAATCTTTCTAAATGGCATTTGTGAAGATAAGACTTCTGAGCATCTATTAACATCAAACATAAGACATTAGGTTTGAAAGAAATTTTTGGACAGAACCTATTTCAAACTGTCCCGTTTTTTAATTGATACACCACTGTATTATATGCTATATATTATATATATATATTGGTGTGTGTGTGTGTGTTGTGTTTTATTGAATAAAGACGATCATTATAGGGGCATGTATGTACACTTTATAATGACTAATATGGTAAACACAATTCCGCGCACAACACCAGCACATAAATTTAAAAAATGTGAGGAAAATATAATATACTAAGAACTTCATGTTTAAGCAGTTTCGCCGTCTATGAAACTTCATCCCGCCTTTCGCATATTTTTGTTTGCTTTTTTCTCTTTTTCTCTGCCCCTGATTCATGGGTCCTTCTTCCTAACTTACAAACATCATCATTTTCAGCGATAATTGTTTCTGACATTTCCATTTTTGCATAACCAGTCCATGAATCCCATATTTGGCCAATGAATTCCATTGTTTCAGACGTGTTCCTGATTCGCAAGCACTAGTAAGAGTTGCCTATCATCGAATATTTTAAATTTCTATCGATTGCTTATATTTTTCCAGATGGTTCGAATCGAAACAAGCCATACAGAAAACAAACACAATTTTGAATTTCATAATTAGGGGAATGAAGGGTATAAAGATTTGAATTTCTTAAAATAAAGGAAAACGGAGAAGTTATTTATCTGTGATTAAACGAATAATCCAGGAAGGTATTATTTTCATGTAGATAAAATTGACAAACTTCTTATTCGATGATGATTCTGTGTATTTTTGTTTATATCAAGTTGACTTGTTCTTTAGATTCAATTGCCCTTAAAGTCACTTGCGCATTAAGGTACGAGATACTCGTTACAAAGTTCGGTTAATTCCCCAATTATAGAATAAATGAAGAAATTATACTCATCTTAAACATCTGGGAATATTAGGAATCTCGCTTCAACTGAGGCAATAGAATAGATTAGTCAGAAAGGATACCAACGCAACTGTTAAAATTACAACTTGTGCATTCTTTTTAAGATCTCAAATCTCATTCAATCTTTGGTTCGATAACGCATGGTGATCAAAGAATGGAAGAGCATGGCTTTCAAGGAAAATCCCGTTTACAATTCATCCTAATTGCCAGACCATGATTTGTGTATTCAGACGAACGTTGCCTTAATAAAAGCCAAATTTTAGTTAAATGTCGAGTTTGTGTAGTAAAAGAACGCTGAAATTCTCGCCAACCTGTTCGGCTTTGTATACAGAGTGCGCACACCAAGATATCGCCCGTAGTGGACCAAGGAGTGTTTGCATGTACAGTACATCTCGAATTTCTCGATGTTGCGTTCTCATCGCGAGAGAAAATAAGCTCAATTTCTTTCTTAAATTCGTCAGAAAAGTTGCTGCGGTAGGCTAGGTTTCTCCTGCCTAGAGGCGGAATTTTCTCCTCTCACCTTTCAAGAGAGGCAAAGAAAGCTCTTGCATGACCTCATTATCCATCTATAATCGCTTTTCTGTTTTCAAATTATAGAGGTAGTATTACATACAACGCCGAACTTGGATGGTATCTTTCTTCTATTTTTTTTCTCAATGGGGTTGTGGATGTATGCGTGTTTATCTTCATAAGCACCAATTGGTGTAAAGTTCTGCTCTCTCTAACTAAGTTTTAAGTTCAGAAAACAACTGGTTTCTTTATTGTTTTTTAATATTTATTATTATTATTATTTTTTTTTTTTTTTTTCATTTTGAGCGAAGGAATACTACCGAGAATGACGCAAGATTACAAGCAATTGATATTTATGATGATTATGAGAATATAATTGGACTGAGTTCGGTATTTATTGAACAAAAATAAATCCCGGAAGACTAAACCCAACAACTGAATAAATGTGCATCTAATGGATCTCTCTCCTATATAATTCTTATCTTGATCCATTTATTATAATTTGACACTGTTCATTCGTATCGCACATATCGCTTTCTTCTTTCATATTCTCGTATATTATTTTTCTCCTGACTATTTTAAAAATTAAATAGTTTTTTTTAAAATAGTTTTTAAATCGAAAGGATGCCATGCCGACCGAAGGAGAACAACTTCTTTATGTTTTTAAACTTTCGTGTTTTTTTTATCAGACTTCTTCAGAAAACATCATCTGAAAATTAAAGAGTAAGTATATATTTCAAATGACATAATGATTTCCAAATACAACAATCGTATATTTAATCTTGAATATAAAAAGAATTAGATAGCGCCCGCTTAACCATGAGCGCGAAGTGGAATAGCGCTTCTCCTGATAATTATGTTGTCCAGGACTGATGTTGCACTGGAGACGCCGAGGAGCCAGGTGTTAGAACGTGTTTTTGGCTCCAACTGGGTTTTGTTGCTCCATAACGCGTTTCTTTGAGCTTTGGCATTCTGTCTGTGCGGGCCGATTTGCCTATCCTGTTCGTTGTTTCCTTTGTCCATGCATAATAGGGAGCATAGAGGTTTGTCATCCTGAGTACGGTAAACAGAGTCCACCTTCAAGATGAGTGATCTGGTTAGAGACGGAACAGGCGAGAAGATGGCCGTCTCGAAGGCAGAATGTTTTCTGTTTTCCGTAATGTAAGTGCAATACTCATTGCATTGCGAAGACCGGCAGATGATTACGTCTTGTGTCCGCCTTATGAGTAGGTTTAGTGTGGACGCGATCGAGGAATGATCTCTGAAATTTGTTTTTAGGGCCCAGTTGAGCGATGTTGAAAGAGCTTCCCGTTGCTCGGTACAGATGCTTTGCCTTCTGTGCAGGCGTATTAGTCCTACTGGAGAAAATGGGAGTAAGATGAGCTCATTGGGAATACGTTAATATTTCCCGCTGATGTTAAAGAAAGTCTGATAATGATGATGTGCTTGTCTAATTGGAAGGATTGTGACCATCGAGCAGTCTTGGGGCATCCTGTCTTCTTCAGTAGGCTACACTGCTGACCCGTCTAAGGAATTTTCAAGATCTGGACCTATTTTCAGGCAATTATAACAGTTGGCTGCTCCGGGACACTTCTCCCATGCAAGTAAGAAAGATTTGGTAGATCGATCCGCTGAGCACGCTTGCCATGATGCGACTCTGGTTATATTGCTGGGAAGAATGACTTTGGCAAGTGCGAGCAAGACAACGCGGAACGAAGACTTTTCCTTATAATACTGAGGAAACTCGAGAGTTGCCTCATTCGCATGTGGGGTGTCCTTTGTTCTTGTTAGATTGTGACCAAAGTGAACCACAGAAAGCAGCTCCTTTAGGTGCTCCAAGAAAGTGCTAGCATGGCCCGCTCTCAGGGCCTCTTGGGGAGCCAATTTTTCCAGGGATTTTCACAGAGAGGCAATCCGATGTTAGAATCATTGCTCGTTGGCATATCATTTGCTTCTCCATGATTGAACAAATGGGTAGGGCGTACAGCAACAGGTAACAGTTCCAGTTCTTATGACTATACCTGGTATTGGCTTTAGTGGTGCGATCTTGGTAGTGTGGCACAGGAGCTGCTTATTTGTGCCGATCGTACATGCCCCTTGCATTTCCACTGTAATGCGGCTACCTGAATCCTTCTGCCACAGTTTTGCTAGTTAAGGCGGGCTCCACACTATGCGACTTGCTAGGGTGCGATTTTTCAGGAAAACTTTAATATTATCTATACAACATTCAAACAAGGAATTCATAATGTACAAAGTTAGTGGGTATTCCTATTAATATCAAAATTCGTCACGCGTTTCACCGAAACCGTCCTCCTGGGCTGGGCCCAAATTCGGCATTTTTTTCAATTTTTCTATTTTATAACATTTTTCATGTACTAATAGATACTACATTTTGTTGAAAGATTTCAGAGTCTATATAAATCTTTTGCGCGGGTTATCCTACCGCCCCATAAACGACGTCTCATTCATTAAAGCGTCCTCTTGCAATAAACTGGATATTTCTGTACCACGAACCGTCCTCTCTCGTTTGATAAAGGAAGCATTTGTAATATTTGGAGGGATAACACTTGCGTCGAGTGGAACTGAATAAATTCAAAATCTTCTTGTGTATATTTTCTAATTAAAAAATTAACCGGTCTCTAAAAACTATAGTTAGAACAGAAATTTAAGTAAATTTGATTCTTCTCCCTCGAAGGTGTTTCTTGACGCTCCCCATTCACTTTGTGCATAGCGTAAGGCGAGAGCGGCCGGTTCGTGGTGAAGCGCGCTAGGGCGATCGCGCTACATTTTCCTTTTTCACGAACCGTCCTCTCTGTATATTAAAAAGAGAATTTAGGTAATCTTGGAGGATAAAAATTGCACGCAGAATGAACTAAACAGTTTAATCTCACTGCTGTATATTTCTAATTAAAAAATAACGTCTAAACATATAGTTCCGAAAGAGAATTTAAGTAAATTTTGATTTCCACCAAAGGAGTTTCTTACGCTCCCATTCCTTTGTGCATGCGGTATGGATGAACGAGACCCGAGAGCGCGCGTAGGACTTCGTGAGGTCAGTGATATCGCATTTTAAATCTTTTCCCACGAACCCGTCCTCTCTGTTATTAAAAAGAGCATTTAGTAAATTTGCCAGCATAACAATTGCAAAGTGGAACTAGAATAATTCAATCTCATGTGGTATTATTTCTCATTTCAAAAATTGACTTTCTAAAACTCATTTTAGAGCAGATTAAGTAAATTTTGTTTTCCCCCAGAGGAGTCTCTACACGCTCCCATTCACTTTGTATGCGTAAGGGAGGCGGGCTCTCCCACCCCTGTTCGAATGAACCCCAAAAAAAAAAAAAAAGGGTGAAAAAAAAAAAAAAGGCGCGAGGCTGCGATCGCGCACTTTTTTCTTTTCACGAAACGTCCTCTCTGTTACATGCCACGTGTGGCTTAAATAATTAAGTTCAAGATAATATAAAGATACAGGATGGAAACTTGGAACCCGAACTATCGAAGAAGTCATGGTTTTTTTGATTTGCTCTACTTTTAAGCAATTATTGCCGGTTTAAAAAACTTTTCTTTAAATGCGTTTCTGCGAAACTAACTTTCGCATCCAAAGTCGCGAGAGGAGGCCTTCGTGGTGCGGGCGAACGAATTGAATTTCAAGCCCGATTGCTAACTCCCCTTCTCTGTATATAAATCTAATTGTTTCCAAATCGCAAGTGACGCACTGCGATCTTGCGATTTTAAGGTCATTTGACCTTACTCCTATTAAAGACCCGCATTGGAACAAAATTTGATTAAATTGTTCCTTTGCAATTTTACAGTCTCATAAAGAGACCACTTTGCATGTTCAAATTCACATTAATAATGCACACTACCGTTTTTTGAAAAATCGCACGCAGCAAGTCGCTATAGTGTGAGCCCACCCTAACGCAGCGGGCCAGTTGCGCGCGGCTCTGAGTGCGTGTAGAGCGCAGGGTTTCCTCTGGCTTCATTGACTGGCCTCTCTTTGTCTCGTATAAGATATTGTATATTAAGGATGAACCAAGAAAACATTCAATTACTTCATGCATTATAATGTCTTTCATGACCAAAACATTAGATCCTTGGTGCTATCAATAACAATTGGATAAATTGTATTACCTGCCTAACTTTCCAATGTTGGATTGAACTGAAGAACGCCGAAAATGTTATTAATCCCACATACCTGAAAAATGATCACAAGCAGATATTCTTCTTCCCTAGACTCAACCCCACTTCCCACCCCCCCCCCATTTTATTATCTGCATGCCTGCTCTTTGTACTTGCCTGCTAAATTTTCTTTTGGTATAGTCTTATAGTGGGAATGTCATTTCGAAGACATCAAAATGTATACTAAAAAGTAGATATCCCAGTTTTGAATGATTTTAAACCCATATTCCGCAACTGTTTATGTGATCCTTACAAAAAAATTTAATGAGAGTAGTAACATTGGTTGTTCCTCGGAGTGTCGTGAACCTCATTTAGGAATGCTTTGTCGTTCAAGATGCTTTCCTGTGAACCCACAGAACTGATATTCATTTTTTGTTCTTTGGGATTTGTAATCGTCATACTGGTGTCATAAGAAATATAATAGACAGTGGGACAGAGATTCATTCTTTGTTTCATAAAGAAGAAAATGGTGATAGGGAAAGACTAAAGATCAATGCCTTGGCGTCGGAAATCGAGGTAACTCCCAGAAGAACCGTTCTTAAAAGCATCTCCGCGCAGTCAGCTTTCAAAGTGCTCAGATGTAACAGGGACAGAGAAAGAGGAAGAGGGAAGAATAAGCTCAGGAAGTTTGAACAAACGTAGTTGTGTACATACCAGCGAATTCTGGGAGCAATCCGTTACCCCCTTTTCGTGGAGTCAAGGGGGTGCAGTTTCCCTCCCCGCGGGACCCACCGTCACCAGGAGTACCCTTCGCTCGCACCCCTCTTAGAGAGCCGTGTCAATATGGTCTGCGTCCCCCAGCACACAAACACAGTTTGGTGTGTTCTCATATACCCTGGAAATATTTTACTGGAGAAGCATCCTCCCCGACACTGCAATTTTAATTCTATAATTTATACTTCAACCCGTATCAAGTCGTATACAACATTGTCTTGCGATATGCGAACTTTAAGTGTACGTCTTGGTTGACAGAACGAGGGTTTTGCTTTATGAGAACATCACCTCTGTTTGATTAATAAGTAGATCGTTCAAACACAAGAGTGTTTAATCAAACCCACTCTGATGTCCAGGAAAGAGAGGGGAAAGGAAAATTCACTTACTAATCATGTCCAGATCAATATTTTCTTTGCTCAGGAATTGTTTTAAAATACTTAACCTATGAAAAATAGAGACACATTTAGCATGTTAGAAACAATAGGTTGATGCCTCGGAACAGAGACAATAACTCCAAAGATTTTATTTTGATACGAATGAATAAACTGCTTTCTACAAGACATTTTCTGTTTACATTATTAATTTAAGTTATTTACTTCATAATATAATCTAAATTGTCATGACTTGAATCAGAATGAGAGCTTTATCATCCATGTCATCAACAGAACATTCAGTTTTTACAATAGTTTTAAATAGCAAATTCGATACAGGAACTCTTAGAATAAAAGGGACCGATGAGCTCCAGAAATATGCTACTCGAAGCGAATTCCATAAAAGTTTTTATTAACATGAATAAATGATTTTCAGAATATTAAGATGTACAATGAGTGATATACTCGTACTTTGAGGGCTAAATATGTCATACAAATTTCCTTTCAAATGCAAAATTTTTATATGTCCCTGACATTGCATTTGCCCTTTTCTACAAATGTCTGTATACCATTATGTCAATTTACTGCTAAAATTATCCATGATTACAGTATGGATCAAAATATGGATGACCAAATATGGATAAAACATCAGAAAAATGTAACTTAAAGGCTTAATTGAGCGCCAAATATGGAATGAAAATCACTTGTTCCCGATTTAGTGTTTTCAAACAAAATATATTGGTTTCCAAATTCAATGGGGCCAGTAGATGGTTGGTAGGGGGATAACGACATGGCGCCTCGCGGCTAGCTCTGCCATAAACGCTTTTCTCGCTTTCGCTCTACAAAGTAGGGCCCCTGAGCATATAGTTGCAAAAGGGGAGAAAGAATTGAAAAATCGAATATTCATCCACAACCATCCATTCTAAGACGCCACTATCCCGACCCATCTTTTAAATCATCACCTTCCCTCATCCTCTCCCCCTCCATCGCAAAGCTCTTCCTTCATTTAACGCCCTACCCTCTTCTTCCCTCTCCGTAGGTATTATTCTTCGTCTTTCTCTGCCTCTCCTCAGATTTCTTCCCCCTAACGGCCCGCGTGAAAAGAATTGGGACGGTAGTGGCGATTTTCTCGCGGCACACTATAGAAAAGTTGTCATCTTGAATAATTAGCGGCTGTTTATACAGATGTATTTCCTACTTAGTAGCTAGCGAGCAGCGTAAGAAAGAAACCTACCCCCTGAGCTATCGGGCAGCTAACCGAGGCTGCACCGTACTCGCCACGTTGTAAAGTCCCACACACCTTTACTTCACAGTTTACAATTAAAGGTTTTATCGACATAAATGACAAACTTTATCATCAATATCAATATGAACTTTTTTTTGACTTGCAGAAACAAGCTGACAAGTCCCTTTAATAATCATTATCAATAAAACCCAATATATATAAAACAAAGACAAAAACAAATTTTAGATGAAAAAAAAAATTGTTTGCAAAAGTAAAACATTATTTCATAATTTTATAATTTTACTAATAAGCTTTTTTCAAATTATATATATATATATAATATTTCCTAGCTTTTAAAACATCATTACATTATGTTAAGTGAATTTATCTTGGCTTGGAATTTAATCAAATAATAAGAATAAAAGAGAATTAAATCCTAACAAAACATGCAACACCACTTTGCCAACTGCTTTCAACACTGAAAATGTTTTTGTTTTTATGTTTGGGTTTTTTTTAGAAGAGAAAACAAAAACATACAACCACATGGTAATGTTAAAAACTGACATTTTTTCTATTTTTTAATCCCCTTCAAAGAATTACATAATGTATCAATAATAAATTTCATCTGTACAGTATGCTCTATCAGATACAACGAATCTTTTTTGGGGTTTTGTTTTGTTTTGTTTTTTAGTTAATCTTTTTCAACTGTGATGCGATTCAAACTTTCAACATTACATTTTTTGTCTTCCAATTTTTTTTCTTTGCATTCTACTATTACTGCTCTGATTTCAATATTCCTGTTTTGTCAAAATAGAATGCCGTTACTATGAAAACGAAGATTTATAACGATTTATAACGAAGCAATATGCTGCAAAAAAAAAAAAAACACTTTCATTTTTGTCCA
>CALNVZ010002974.1:23352410-23396634 GCA_940671915.1 Paracentrotus lividus | reverse complement strand
TATATACAATTGTTGAAAAGGAGCTGTTATCAGTGGGGGCAAGCTAAAATGGTTGTAAAGTATTGAAATGGAAATGAAAGAAAAAGAATCGGAAATTCTTTGCTTGTGAATTGATTATTGTCCTTTAGGCTGGAATAACTCTACCGTGGGAGTTAGATTTGATAGGAAATTGTGTATAAAGTTCTGAATATTACTGGGGAAGAGAGGAAATAATTTCTTCAATAAGAAGTAATAAAATACTTTATATCCTGTTTATCCTTTTGGCTGTCGTTAGAATATTTACGTATTTATGCTAGATTTTTTTTTATTGGATTTCTCTTCCTACTGGGATTCGATTTTATTTCGCAACACTTGTTAATTCATTATTTTGTTTTTGCACGTATAATACAGGTCATTTTTATGAGATGAATAAAATGAGTACGTAAAAAAAAGAAAAAAAAAAGAAAGGAAGAAAAAAGAAACTTATCAATATCCTGAATTGATTAAGCTACTTTAAAAATGGTTCAGTGTATTTCTTTGAGGTGTTGACATTCTTCAAACTTGCATTCCATAGTTTTGGTTAAAACTTTACTTGTAATACTTTTTAATTGGAACTCCTGTTGGGATCTATAGATTACAATGACAAATTTTGATTTAGATAAACATTGACACATTCACTGTGATTTCTATACGATTCACTCTCTGTGATGGACGTAATCTTACCATTCAGCCATGTATTAAACCGGCACCCATTTCCGTTGAACTCCAGTCCCCTAGGTTCACCCCAACTTAAACAATACATATGAAGGCATCCCATGCCCATTTCCGAACTACATCGAAACTTTCGTTTTCCCTACAACTCCAGCGATCGCGTTGACATGTTTCAGTATAGGAACATTTCACAAACAATTACTATATATCAATCACTTCTTTTGTATTATTCGCAACATTTCTCATGTTTTATGAACGCATGTGCGGGGGTTACTTGGTTTCGGGCCCCTGTACTTACGTCACTAGAACGCGTAAAGTGTTTAAGGGGCGGCGTAAAATTATCCCACGAGAACGGCGTAGCCAAGTATAGGGGCGCAGATATTACGATTACCCCAAGTACACCCACATAAAGACGCACACCGCTTAAATACAAAAAAAATCTCGTTTGACTTTAATTTGACCTATACCTATCTTCTTCTTCTTTTTTTTTTTTTTTTTTTTTTTTTTTTTTACTCTGTCTGGATTAATAAAGGCTTGATGTTTTTCCATCGACATATACAACTTTTGTGGCTGAAACAAAATAATGAAAACCTTAAATTAAAAAATAATAATGTAATGTGGACCGTAAGATATTTAATCTCACACTAAAGAATGGAAATAAAATCTTTTAATGTCATTTTACACCTTTGTTCACTAGCTGTTTTTCACTTTGAATTCTAAAAAATTCCCCCTTCATCTGTCGAGTCGTGAATAGGTGAGCATACACTGGAAGTTTTTTTTTGGGGGGGGGTGTGTAAGACCTGTGTAAAGGAATCGTGGCTCCAGTTACTTATTTTGACATTTCTTATCACGTTTTTGTACAGTTCAGCGAATACAATTGTAGATACACTGTTCGTCATAAAGGTGGAATATTTTTTTCTGGCTCAAGCGATATTATGTTATTCCGTTATTAATTTCTTGAATGTGTTTGTCACCGTTTTCACTTTCTGGGATCCTGGGTATATCTTGGACGTTCCCTCAACCCTTTCTGGGGATTTTTCTTCAAAAAAGTTTGTCACTCCCAGAAGATGGCCATTTTCGTCATTTCTTGGGGGCCCTTTTTTGTTCACGCGACCCACCAAGGCCCCCTCAGTCCTACCCCAAAGAAAACACGTCTGAGGTGGAGATTTGTTATTGTTCTATAAATTAAATCTAGATTTATGGTTACAGGCCCGACTCTTTTGTCTAGGGGAGGGGTCAAAATTTATTTTGATTGGGGTTCAACATTCATTTTATTCATTTTTACACCATGGAAATTTCTATCTTCCCCAAATTGTATTGTAAAATCTCAACCAAACATAAATCAAAATAAAATATTATCAATAATGACTATTTACAGCCTTGTCATCAAGACTAAACAAAATTTAAGGGGGAAATGATGATATTTAAGGGTTAAAGGTGGTTTTTCATTTCTTTTGTTTTCAGCATAAAGATGGAATAAAATATTCCGAATTTTCACAAATCTCGTTTTTTTACTTCAACCCCTCCCCTAGACAAGAGACCTAAGCCTGTCCCCAGAAATATAGATTTAACTTAAAGAACAATATAAAACAGTCCACCTCAGTCGCGTTTCCTGGGGGTAGGACTGAGGGGGGCTTGATCGGCCGGGAAAACAAAAAGGGGCCCCAAAATGAGAAAAAATGACAAAAATGGGCATCACGGGGGTTGACAAAACTTTTTTGGAAAAAGGTCCACGTGAAGGGTTGGGAGAATGTCCAAGATATAGCCAGGGTCCCAAAAAGTAAAAGCAGGGACAAACATATTCAAGAAATTAAAGTCAGAGCAAAATCATGTCGCTATAGTGGCAAAAAATATTCCACCTTTATGACGGACAGTGTAGATGTGAAACCCTAGATATTGCCATTATTGAAACATTATTGTTACCACATTCTATCATTAATCGTTGTATATAAGCTTTGAAAATGAAGCAGGAAATATTAACTTGGCATTAATCCGACTCCTGTGATACCTGAAAGGAGACAGCTTTGACGTTAATGTGAACTCACTCAGCCATAACTCTACGGATCAATCAAAGCTTCACACTGATTCATATATTTAGAGATTAAATTAGTGCACGAAACTAAAAACAAAAACCCGAAATAAAAACGTCCCGAATATTACGGATATGGACCAACTTTCAAATCCTCATATTTAAAATTGATAATTTAGGCGACATCAATTTCTATTTAACGTTAAAAAGTAACGGACATTCTGTCCATTGATATCAAACTTAAACATGTGCAGACAGTGTAATGGATGATTTAGCAATTTAATAGGCTTTTAACAACCTCTGTCAAAACTCCCCTATACCAAGGTAAAGGCGGGCTCACATTATGCGACTTGCTGCGGTGCGATTTTTCAGGGAAAATTTAATATTATTTGATAAAAACATTCAAACAAGGTAATTCATAATGTACAAAGTTGTGGGTATTCCTATGAATATCAAAATTGAATTTCAGGGCGATTGCGAACCCCCTTCTCTGTATAAAATCTAATTGTTTCCAAATCGCAGTGACGTCACTGCGATCTTGCGATTTAAAGGTAATTTTACCTTTACTCCTAATTAAAGGCTCGCATTGGAACAAAATTTTGATAAAATTGTTCCTTTACAATTTTTACATCTCATAAGATAACTTTGCATGTTTTAAATGTCGCATTAATAATGCAAACTACCAATTGTTTTAAAAATCGCACCGCAGCAAGTCGCATACTGTGAGCCCGCCTTAAGGCAAAATCAACCCATGGCTTCCCGATCATTCACGGTAAATATTCATATTATGTGTTTATATTCATATAATGAATGAAAGCGCCGTAAAATGTAAAAACAACAACAACATTGTTTGCGATAAGCCTTCATTCACAATTCATAAAATGTTACGTGGACTATTGAAATCCATGGGTTGCGTTTGCACAAACTTCGTAGGTTACATGATTGCATAGGTATACAGTTTAGTATCATGGTTATTGTCTAAAAGGTTTTTTTTTTTTTTTTTAAATGTGTTATCTTTTTTTTTAAATTATGAATGTATAGATATATCTAGATTTTTTTTAATATAACACATAACATTTTTCATTTACTAACACAACACTCTCTGTCGATACTCCAATCACTCTTCAACACATCGTCAGCAATGAAAGTTGTAAACAACTGTTGTGGAGCTCGTGGTGCTTGCAATCCCGACCACACAACCGGGGACCTTGTGGTCTTAAATCCCTGTCATTATTTGAAAGTTGGAAGGGTGAAAGGAAGGTTATAGAAAGGTCCACACAAGGGGATATGGATTCATTTGGGCGGTTGATAGCTCTATACTGATCATTAATCATACTCCTTCCTTGATCATGTGTGACATGTTTGGAAATTAATCGTGTGTTTTCTTGAATACATATATTCATATTTTTGTTTAAAATTAGTCATAGCACTTTAAGAAGAATATGTGATATGATATATTTTTCTCTTTTCAATTTACTAATTAGCAAGTATTTTTCATTTAACACAGCTGAGCGGCATCATGAATTCAATATGAATGTGGAGTTTAATAACGTTTTTTTACTGCTGAGTACTGATGGCCCAGTTACCTAGGGTAAACTTTAAATCACTGCGTTCCATCTAACAAGCTCGCACTTAGGGTATATTAATAGTATGAATCTGAGTCAAAGATATAACGGAATTTCCTTTCTTTTACTGTTTAAAACTAAAACAATGAAGATTCCTTTTCCTTTTTTTCTCTTTAGCTTGAGACTAAATCTGACTCATGTACAGTACTCTGACGGTCTTAGTTTTTTGCTCGGTGTCCATTAGTAATGAAAGGTAAATAGAATCAAAAACAAAAACCCCTGCATAAAAAGAAACAGTTACGGTAGTTTATTTGAAGATTTTTTTTTTTAAGATTATTGTTTAAATTCCCTTAATACTCATGTCGCATTTTTTAATATTATTTCCTTTTTTCTTTTCTGTTTTCTTTTTCTTTTTTTTTTTTTTGGAGGGGGGGTTTTCAAACTATATATAATATTATATATAATATATATAAATGTAAATACCCTACTTCACTTCTGTGTTATTATATATATATATATCTATATACAGTGAAATATGGCCCCTTGACGAACGTGCAGTGCAGTGATTCTTTTTATACAGGCGAAAGATATAAAGACAAATGAATCGAGACTCTCTCTTTTTTTTTTCTAGCTCTCTTTTTTTTTCCTTTTAATGCGAGCTTTCCGGCCATGTAAAGGGCTTTCATCAGCGCCTAACAAATGATATTAAATTTAAACAACACAAGTCTTTAACAACTTGGAAACTTTCATATATATATATATATATATATATAATATATAATATATATATATATATATATAATATATATATAAGTACATTAAGAAATTGAACATTACCCATAAATATCGGTTTTTAATTATTTAAACTGTTCTAAGAAATGTCTATTGCTGACGCGTCACTTTCAGTCGACGTTCACTTCACTCACAAAACATCTTGAACAATGAACGTTGTATACGACTGTTAAATTGTGGTGCTTGCAATCCCAACCACACAACCGGGAACCTTGTGTTTTTCAATCACTGTCAATGTTTGAAAGGTGGAAGGGTGAAAGGAAGGTTATAGGAAGGTCCAGACAAGGGGTTATGGGTGCATTTGGGCGGTAGATATCTCTATACTAATCATTAATCATACTCCAGCCATGATCATGTGTGTTATTGTTTGGATATTGATTGTGTGCTTTCTTAAAGAAGGGGGCATGGTACGCATTGTGTACAACATGAATAATATTTTATTACATTTTTTTTTACATTGGCAATAGCCATTTTATATAAGAGGAGTGTGCAATATGATACATTTTTGTCTTTTTCATATTACCAATTGCAGGGCCCGTATTCAGAAAACCTTACTAAAGCTAGTTATCGACTAATTTCTTAGGGAGCAGTACACAGTTTAATAACTAGGCCTATGAAAGTTTTATGAACATGGGCCTCGATCGAATAAGTTCATTTTTATCTTTTTAACACACTTCATTGCGTTTAACCTTTTCTAAAACCAATCACCTTTTTTTTCTCTCTCCGACTGTTCTTATCCGTCTCTAAACAGAGTAGCGGGAAAAGCCATCAAGAAACTTTCATGTTCAAGGTCAATATCGGTGCTGGTTAGTAATGGGGACTTACTAGTTGGTGTTGGGGTATAATGGTTATTAATCATACCGACTTGTTGTTGTGACAGCTAAGAGGCCAGCAGGCACGACCGTGTCGGTAGGGCAACATTTACGAAGGTGCTCTCAATTACGAAACATCGGCTACGTCACATGTTGAAGACAATTCAAACGAAACCAGTGAATAATATATTATGTTTTTCTCCAAAATCATGTGTCGTAGTGCCGCAAAGTAAAGGGGTTGTTGAAATTTAATTATTCATATCCTCATTTATATCTGTAGTTTGTGAATGTCCAAGTAATGTGTACACCTAATAAACACCAATATATCTTTACAAAAATTGTAAATTCTACCAGAGAATAGGGGACTCTTAACTTTTATATTGTATTTTATTAGGTAGAATTTACCTCAGTTCCTGCTTTACACAAAGAAAAATATTATATTCTACATAATTTGAGGTAAAAACTTACCTCGGCTCTTATTTTACAAGTCTTGTAAAGAAAAACATTATGAGTGTAAGGGGCCAATGCAACGAGGCATTTTCAAGAGAGGGACACTTTCCCGCATGACAACAGTTAGGGATTTTACAGATCATCTCTCCTTTACTGTTTGAGATAGAAGGATGATTCATATAAATGGCTGGCAGACCGCAAGGAGACAGGCGATTGTGGAGACGGAGGGCTCGGGAAGGGGCAGGTATGAAAAACCAAGAACAAGGCCAAGAGACGGTCATCTCCTCCCCACGTCCCTCCCAACCGCAGCTCTCGTAATGATGCTTACAAGTCAAACATTACAAATATGTTAAGAGCATTAACACGTTTATACTTCAGCCCCATCAGCTACTTTACAGCAAAGTATATGAAATAAGCGATATGGTTTCCTAGACCGAGCTCTTAATAAGTTTTGACCTACGACTGACCATAGTCTGACCTACTGCGGTTCTTACCGTTAGTAGTATGCAATACACTTACCATTCGTTGGAGAGTTGTGACATCTAAATCAACCGATTCACATATTATCGTGGGGGTATAAAATGAGATATGCCCGTTATCCTTCTTCACCCTCCCCTAACATTCTTTTTAGGATAAAGTTTTATACAAGCAAGGATTTTTTCCGTGGTCAATTGTTTTATAACTTTATTCTTTGAGACTCTTGTATCTAAATGAATATTTAGTAATGACTGAGGAAGG
This sequence comes from Paracentrotus lividus, assembly GCA_940671915.1. Taxonomy (NCBI): domain Eukaryota; kingdom Metazoa; phylum Echinodermata; class Echinoidea; order Camarodonta; family Echinidae; genus Paracentrotus; species Paracentrotus lividus. The sequence goes on along the minus strand of CALNVZ010002974.1, from coordinate 23,389,558 downwards.
GAGACTTGAAACATGTATCAATAAAAAAATATGTGTAAAACAATCTCCGTTTAAGCTATATGAATTTGACCAAAATGTGGTCATACGGTAAACGGTTGACAAACGTATGACGAGGTCCGAATTTGGTCCAATGGTTGTTCATTTTCTCCTTCGTGTATGTGTGTGTGTGTGTGTGTGTGTGTGTGTACGGTACTTGGTCGTAGATTGTCGTGTCCCATCAAATATATACCACATAGCCACCGAACTTCTGCAGAACCACTACCGTTCACACTTCATGAGGCCACGGGTGACAAACGGCTATAAACGCACAACCATCAGACAAGGGATGGATTTCGCTATCTGTTTATGGCCGCTTTGACGGACAACTCCCCATGATGAACGTCCACCCAAAGGATAAATAGGACATGAAACGGATATCAAAATATATCACAAATTGATATCCGTTTCTAAATTTTGACAGCTATATAAACTAAAGTAGACCTATCATCCGTTTCTTGTACGTTTCGTCATCCGGTCATGTGTGACAGCGTCATGATTATAGCAGGAGAAAACATATGGATAAATACACATAGTCAAAAATAGAAGCGACTTCATTGCTATGAAAATTGGGCATTATTATTCCTAACACACTAGCTGGTCACATTCCGTCAGTAATTCACCACATGGTAGGCTTATATTTAACATGACACTGGTATGGGAAAGCTTGGAACTCGTCCATTGGTGGATTTACAGACTTTACAAAATCCAGGTAAGTGTTGGTTTTTTTTGTTTGTTTTTTTATTATTTAAATTTATTTAGGCCTATTCATCATTTATTTTTTGTTAGGGGGCCCAATTTTCGGTAACTCTGTCTACTTGTATATTGAATCTTTATTCCATTTGGTAACCATAATACGGTACGTTGTTAGAATTTTTAACATAACAGTGTTATGACACTTAATTTGCTTCTCTCCACCCAGGTTAAGTACATTTTTTTTCTTGGGGGGGGGGGGGGTATTCTATTCTGATTTATGCCGAGCCATTTCATGTTTTATTTTATTAGCTATAAGAACGATCTAAGTTATTAAATTTGTTTGCATATCATCATACTCAATAGACTGAAAATTAATTGACAATAATAAAATATCTTGTATTGGTTTGAATTGCTTTTGCATTTCATAATAGAACTACCTACAGAAGACGTGTTGTGACCCCAGCCTAAAGCGACGAAAATAAAAAGTAATGGTGTGAACGATGCAATTTGTCATGGTAAGCGTTTTTTTTATATATATATATATTCACTTATTCATACTCCATAAACATTAATTTCAATAGTTCATTTGTGTCCATCCACATGTCTATAATTTTTTCAGTTCAAATTCTAATTTCCCAATGTTGCTTAACTTCTGTGTAGGCCTACTTTCCTTTCGTTAAAAAAAAAACATAGTCTTATTTCATGCCGGATGGATTTCTGTTTACAAATTAGTGAATACATGACTCTATCATATCTTTATTTCCTGATATCATATAATTTTATAAATCGGTTCAATTTCCTCTTATGTTATATTATACACATGATATAATGTATAATTATGTTATATCTAATTCATCTCTCTGATTATTTTGGGGCGTGGTATATTTTCTCTCACAATATGTCCACCTTAAGGACTGCATCTAAGGATACCTTTTTATCCTTAAGATGTCCCCGTCATTGCCATGGTATGTATCATTACAACTTGTTAGCCAATTTCAGCGCTTAAAAAGCCAGATACATAAGTAGGCCAAGTGAGAGAGAAGAAGAGGTGATAGAGTGATAGAGAGAGAAGAGAGAGAAAGAGAGAGGGGGGGATAAAACAAGAAAAGGGCAAGATAGTGGGTCTGAAAAAGCCATTTACCTTGTCGCCAGAAATCGACTCCAATTAGGAGCATAACTTGAAGATGATGTGAGATGATTGGTCATATCTCCTCACATCGGCACCCAATGTTCATACAGAAAGCGAGAGAGAGAGAGAGAGAGAGGGGGGGGGGAATAAATTGAGATCAGAGGGGATACAGATAGGACATATAAATGAAGAAAAAGTAAAAATAAAAACAAAAAGTACGAGAATTTGATGGGAGAACGTGAAGAGATAATAATTATGAAAAAGAAGATCATCGTAATAAAACAAAAGGGTGAGGAAGGCGGAGTAGCAAAAATTTAAAAACCCAATGTGATGAATTCAACAATGAAAATATCAAATGTTTTAAAAATACACTTCATAACAAATTATTATGAAAATAAAAATAAAAAGGAGCCTAGAAACAATCGATAAGTTTTATGTACTAAACCATGCACGGACGGCTCTGGCAATCCGAACACAAACTTACACCATCCACGCACGCAGCAATTCAGCACAAGTTGAAATGGGGAATGTTTATGTTTAAAACTATTGGTTTCGGGTCTCTTGGAAGGAAATAATAATGAAAATCATGAAAACATTCAAAAGTGTTATTGTTGTAATATGTAGCTTATTAACTTTTGTTTGATGCGTAATTTGGCCTTTTCATTTTTGCACTTTAAAATAATGAATTAGACAGGATTTATAACTACTCTGTACCAGGGTCGATGTGCGGAGGAAAAAATATTACTAAAATAAAACGTGTTGGCATGTAAGAGCGTTCTCCTAAACTGAGGCGGTGCCTATTTTTCCTTTGGCTTTAATATGGATGTGCGTACATTAAGGGGGCCGTCACACTGAGGTCGTTCTATAACGTTCTATAACGTTCTTGCCCGTTCTTTAAACAATTGCTGAACGGGCTTTGGTCGGGTTGGAACTTATAACTTTGAAAAATAATTTCTTGAATACGATACTAGGCAGTTCATAAATAGTTCTCGTTACGTCAATTCCGTCTTTACCGCGTCAGCAATACGTTGTTATCCAGTTCAGACCGAGTAAACGGCTCGTTCACTCTATCCCGTTCGTAGCACGTCCAAACCGTCACTAAAAGTGCCTATGCGCATAAAAGTTAGGTACCATGTTCGTAGTACGTCCTTCTCGTCCAGAGTAAGTCCTACCCGTTTAAGGAATGTTGTCACTACGTTTAATTTTAGAACTGGAAGCCAGTACGATTTTTTTGAACATGTTCAAAAAAATCGGAATGCCTTTCCGTTCTCTCCGTTCGGGCCCGTTCGCCAAGTTCGTAAACAGATTGTAAACGGTCTGTACTACGTTCAGTCCGTGTGTAAACAGATTGAGCCCGTTCACCAAGAACTACCAAGAACGCAGTGAGAACTAGCTCAGTGTGACGGGAATAATGACATGCCGTTCTGTTTAAAAATTGAAACGTATTGCTATCCAAGCCCGTGCTATAAAGTCCTGAGCAGATTGAAATAGGTCTCAGGTACGTCCACTCCGTGTGTACATAGATTAAGCCCGTTCTGCAATAATTTCAATAATTATGGTAAGAAATTGTTTAGTGTGAAAGTAGTATAAGCGAATAGATCAGCTGTTTAATTGCCACACATTAATTGTTACAATTACAGAAATCTCACAACTTTTAGAATAATTACGAAAAACGGCCATTGGTCCGAAAAGAACGCGTACATTTGACCTAATTATTTCTGGTTTAAGATGAGCAACGTTCGTATATAGTCCTCAATACGTCCATCACGTCTCTGCCTCGTCTGCAGTCCGTTTGTATCTAGTTAAAATCGGGTGAAAATGACCGTTTCCACGAAACAGAGCCCGTCTGAAACAATCCAAACTCGTCCCCGGTTAGTTGCAACCAGTTCTTAATCAGTTCCAACTTGTTTCCAATGCGTTTCGTCCCGACCTAACTAGTTCTGGGTCGTTTTTAATCCGTCAAAATCCGTTCTTACTCGTTCTTACGTCGACCAAACGGCCTCTAGAAAGTTCATCTCGTTCTTACTTCGTCATTATCCATGGCTAGAACGTGTTGAACGCAAATGCGTGCCCATAAAAAAAAACCTAGCCCGTTTTTGCCAGACCTCATGCGTCTTCGTATCTTCAAGCTGATAATGAATATACAATGCTCGTTTGTAAGACGTCTTAGCACATCTTTAGAACTATTTAAGTACGGCAATTTCGTTTGTAGTACGTCCATCTCGTTTCAGGTACGTTGCCACCCCGTTAAATTTTAGGACGAGATGGGCGCCCGATTTTTTTGAACACTTTTTTGAAAATCCGACCGAGGTAGTCCATGAAGTTCGTAAACAGATCGTAAGAAGTATTTACTACGTCCACTCAGTTTACACACAGACTATGCCCGTTCGGCAAAATTTGCAAGGACGTAGTAGGAACGATCTCAGTGTGACGGGGGTATTAGCTCTGGTTTCCAACATAAATACCATTTGAATTTCCATACATCTTTGTTTGGAACACCTTATACGTCAACTGTCGATTACATTATACACCCTTGTACTTTTAATCTAGTTCTCCTTATAGGGAAGCCCATTGGGTCTCAGTTATTGGAACTCTTGTTCAACACGCCTCTCGCCGCGAAGACCATGACCGCATTCTCCTGCCCAGTTTTTTCAAGCAAAACCCTAAACGAGGTACTGTGATTAGTCCTGACTTAAAAACCTAATTATACCAGAAACAAAAGCAAGGTCGTTTTTAGTGGCGTGGGCTGGCAGATCCATTCATGGTAGTCTCTCTCTCTCTTGCAGTTTCATCGCCTCTCCTCATTACTTTCAACACTTCTACTGTCTTGGTAAGCACTCCGGCCGACCGTTTGTTACTCCTCCGTGCACTCTACATGGGTAACCAACCCATGACGTATGAGAGATTACAATTAAACTTGACTTAAGATCGCATTGCTTACAAACACAAGCAAGGTCGTATTGTGGAGAGGGCTGGTAAATCTATCCGTCAAAAATTCGCCCTCTGTAATCATTATCCCTCACTTTATTTCAAAATCATACATGAATTGTGCTAACCTTAGTTCCCTCTCTTTCCTCATGATTGTGTGTTTGTGTGGGAGGGTGTGTGTGTGGGGGGTGTGTTTGTGTGAATATGTGTGTGTGTGTGTGTGTGTGTGTGTGTGTATTGTTTGTGTGTGTAGGAAAGGGTGTGTATTATTTGTCTTTAGTCCCTTTATCCACAGTAACTTATCATCCTCCCTAACTTCATGAACTTGGTCTCTATTTATCTTTAATTCACCCCGCAATAATCAATATGTCTGTATTCAGCTTATTTTCATTTCATATATTTATACACAGTGTTTTTGATGACTCCCTGAAATTAATCACTAAGTTTCGTAAGAAAATCGTCTTATTTACCAATACTGTAGAAAGTTTATTCATATCAACCTAAAACCAGCGTGACCTGCTTAACATTGTTAAACCAAGTGCCTTGCTAGAACATATCAATTCTACTCTCTGTAAAATGTAAAGTTAACGTAAACCAATGTGCGGCATTAAATCGTAATTAAACAAGGCGCGTCCATTATCTAAGAGGCCAGACGTAACAAAGTGACGTTGGAAATACGGCTGAGAAGCGCAGAAATCTATACAGCTGGCTGCAATAATAAATTAGCTCACAAAAACTCGCGTATTTAACTAAGAAGACTTCCCTCCATTGGAATGGTATTGTCCGTTCGGTTGAGCAATCTACTCGTGGAGATGAAAGAATTTGATGAACTTTTATCATGTTGTTAGTTAATAGATTCTCCAGACCAGATGGAGGAAATACACATTTGGGCAAGCTTATAACATTATTGTGCTGAAGTTGTAATCAGAATATGCAATTCATATAAATTGATGCTCAAAACAATGACGTAGATTGTGAACTTGTCACAAGTCTTGTGAAGACGGCGTTCACATGTTTCTATGCGATATGCATGTGATAAGCGTAAATATTGACTAGTGGAGGAAAGAACCTCTTATGATTATGTTCAAAGTGACAGGACTTTTTTTAATCAATTAAAATGAATGTACCATCTCCGGAAAGCTGAGAATTCAAGCTTTTAATTGCCCTGTGAACAATAAGCTTTAATAGTATAATGCGGCATCGAGGATCAAAACTATGCAGCGCATGTGCTATTTTGAGAGCAAAATATACTATATTGTACAGGAATTTGATCTGACTAGGCTTTCGAATTGACACAAGTGACAGGACTTTTATTTTCCTTTGCAATAAGTTATTCCTTTTTTTTGAAAAATTCAGACTCTTAGCGTACTTATTCAAGTTGAACATTTCTTTGAAAAGGTAGTTGCTCGCCACAATAAAGAAAATAAAGTGAAAAACTGTCCAAAAACAAAAAAAAAGTCAATGGGCGCGTTCGCTTTGAGTAGAATGGTAGCGCCCTCTATCTCTTAAGTTTACAACTAGAATTGATATGGGCAGGTATAGTTATCATTTTTAAGGTAATTATTACCACTCATTCGGGATTCGAACCCACAATCTTCCGTTAACGTGCTTTCTAATTGAACAAACAAGTCCGGGTTTTTTTTTTATCTTTTTGTTAAAACCCAATTAATGTACTCTTCCCTCTTCTCTTTACACAACAATGCTTTATGCTTCTCAATATGTACATTCATATCCCCTCATTCCCAATTGCTTTCATTCGCTCTCTCTCTTTCTATCTGGCTTTAATTATCTGTCTCAGTCTCTCTCTCCATGAACAATGATGATGATTCCTTCTCACAATTCTTAGCCTTGAACTTCTTGCCGGTGGACGTGGCCCGTCTCTGCCCCGTCACGTTAGATAACTCTCCACCGACGCTACAGGCCTGGTTAACTCATAGATGTCTCGCTTCGCGACCGCTCGCTCTCTTATTGGAAGTGACCAAGAGGGTGAAAAGAGAACAGCCTTAAAATGAATCTCATCTTTAAAGGAGACTAGACCCTCTGTTCATGACTTGTATTACCGTTAAAGGTATCGCTATTGTCTTGAAAAAAAAATGCTAGCCTTCTCTCTCTCTCTCTAAAAAAAAAAGAAGCAGGAATCCGTTTTAGCAGGTTGCTGTCCTCTAAATGCATGACGAGGTTTTTATTTTTTTTTTGTTTTTTTTTGCTTTTTTTTGTTTTTGCTTTTGTTTTTAATTGTACATGAATAATGCTATGCGTAGATTTTTACGTTTTGCTCATTCATACAGATCATCAGATATAGAAAATAATCTTTTCGTCACCCCCTCCCCATAAATCTTTATAGGTTCAGGTGCATTTCTTGTCTTAATGACTGAAAGTCAGTCAAGTTTCAAAGAACATTAAAAAATAAGATTACAATTTTAACATTTTAAGATTTATGATGATAATGATAATCATAAAAATAATAACAATAAAAACAACAATAATAATTAATATTTAATAATTAATATTATTCTGATCATTATTATAATTATTATTATTATAACAGTCTGTGTCAAATAAAATGGTACAAGTGGAAACCGATTTTAACAGTATGGAGATTGATCACAACCTGGTATTGTCTAGTATTTTCATAAAGCAGGAAAATCAGACTTTCTTCTGCAATTTTTTTCACATTTCGTACTGTTTTTGTTTGTTTGTTTTTTTTTTTATATAGATATGACTAGTTTTCTACAATCAAGAAAAATCCATTTTCGCACGCCGTCCCATGCCTTTGTGTAGGTTTCGCATAATGGCCAATACTCCAGAACACTATAGAAGTGCGTAATTTGTTCCTCGTCGCACAAAATTTAGCATAACTTTTGTTTTACAAAAGCAAATTATACAAAACAAAGTGCACCAGCAAGGAAAATCTTTTGGCTTTAATTTGGTACCACATACACACATCATTTAACAAGATTTTATACTTACATTATTTTTCCCCGACTGTATTTTTTTTTTTTTACATAGACTGTATTATATTAATAATAATAGGGTAGATGTAGGGAATACCGGCCACTTAAGCTCATTTGCTTAATTAGTACATGAAAACAATAAAATCACAAAAGACAAAGATTCTCATTGCTTAGCTACATCATTCAACTTTATTTTCCAAAAAAATTGAGGTAGTCAAATATTTGTTGAGGCAGTTATATGCAAATAATGACGTCATCGTAAATTGTCCGGACAGTATACCGGACAGTATGTTTTTACCCTTTTTTTTTTTTGTATAAAGATCTGTCTGGAAGCACTGATTTGAATGTAAACCATCAACTTGACATGTTTCATTATTCATTTTTAGAAGATTAAATGCATTTTACTACAAAATTTCAAAACACTCAGAATAACTTTATATCTCATGTAGATCATTACATATCACAATAATAATAAAGAGAAATAGGCATTTCAAAATTGTCAAACAATTTAATAAATAAATATAATACATTATATATGCAACTTACTATTTGATGTACATGCTTAGCAACTCAACCCGGAAGTAAAACAAACAACCGTCCATGAGGTGTCCGGTATTCCCTACACTGACTAGCGCTTTTCAACACACTGCCACCCCAATACACAGGCTTTGTACAGTGCAAACACTCCATACACGTTTGGCCCACCCTCCACACATGTCCATAATGCATGAAATAGAGGTCATGCCCCAATTCTATTTTTATACCATCACATTCTCTAAAATGTCAATTTTTACATCAGGCCATTTTTCGGGCTGCAAATTTTCCTACCTTGACAGATTGTCGTAGTTTTCTCGGAGATTTCTCACTTGTTGTTGTCGAATACAGCATTCAACCTTCCCAGACAGACCGCCTGACCAATAGATGCCGGTATTTCAACTCAGTTGATCTTATGTTGGCAGCTAGGGCTGGACATGTGGTGACCTTCCGATATTCCCTACTGTCCGGTATTCCCTACATCTACCCTAATATAGTTTTTTAAAATTTCTTTGCCATTTCAAATTCTTTTTGGAAATCATGTTATGTTGTTTTGTCTTTTCGTTTTTGCTTAATTATAGGCAGCAATCAAAGATTTTTTTTCCCTGTGAAAAAAAGCTTTTACATCACTTTTAATAATCGTGGAAACTTTAAATGTATCTCTTTCTCAAGGACATTAACGATGTTACAGGGCCTTGAACCTCTTTTTGTCATCCACTGTACAACGATGTTTCTACTAGCTCACTACACATGCAGGTAAGAGTCACTATGAGTCAAACATTTAGAGCATTCTAAAATGGTTTTTAATCTAGCCGCGGTCAAGGTTAACTTTTTTTTTTTCTTCTTCTTTTTTTAGTGCGAAGAGGTTATTCCTTAAATCTCCCCCTTTTCATTTTCGAAAGATATTTTCACATTTCCAATATCGTGGGCTATATACAACATATAAATTGTTGCTAACGCTAATTTATAGCAAAAAGCAAAACTATAGTTGGCCTATACTTATATAATAATTTTTTCCATTCCATAAAAAATATATACTAAACTCAGAATAACATAATAATAATAAAATAATGATAACAATAGACTGACCTCATGTGTAACATTTGTACGAAAACAATTTTAACATCAACATAAAGTAACTTGGGAATGATGGGGGATGCTGAAATGGTGAGATTGTAGATTGCAGCCCCCTACTTCTACAAATGATTACGATTCATTTGAAAATATAGCTTTTTCAATTCAGAAAGTTTAGGAAATATGGATATGGGTTCAAGTAACCCCCAAACCCCTAAGTGGTAGAGAACCCTATATGCACCTTGTGGGAGTGCATTCGTCATGTATCACTTTCATTGTTGTCAAGCCCCTCTGTCACATCATGGCGTGTCATACTTAGGAATATTAAGTATCTTTTGTTGTACTCTGTCATAACGATGAGCTTTCGTGAAGGACAAAGGGCTTTAGCTTCCCAGGTACAGGTAGAATAAATGCACGAACAGGAGGAACAGGGATACCTGATAATGCTTTAAAACGTGTTGTGTGTTTTTTTTTTTGATCAGGTGCAGATGGATTCATGGGCAATGTGAATAACAAAATTATAATGTATATTTAATATAACAATTTATGATTGTTAAATCAAATATTCTTATATTATCAGATCTTCAATCATCATTTCATCCATTTTTTAAAATGCAAGGTCATAAAACGTATTTTCCAACTAAATATAAAGTACCAGAGTGAAATTTAGCAAGCTGGTGTTGTAAGCATAAGGTAAGCTTCGTTTAAATGGTATCTCACCTGAGGAGACGTCTCCGCGACTCGTAAACGTCGGAGAGTAGTCTCGGAGACTTACTTGCAAATAGAAAAAATCTCATAAATATGATCATGTTGGATCTACTCGGAGTCGCAATCTATTCGCAAATCCCTATCATTGCAGATGAAATACATGTGTACCAACTTTACTGTTTCAGAAAAAATGACAAAATTCTACTCAGTAGTGCCCAATTTTGTGTACAATGGTCATGACAACAAGTGGAAAAAAAGAAAAGAAAGAAATAATGTGAGATTACAAATTTATTTATTTTAACATCATTCAAATCTGTGGAGTCGAGAGTATGGAGTTAATTTCAGCATTTTTCAAATTAAATAAATCTATTAGATGCATTACTTTTAATTTGTGCCATGACATTATAAATCTGGTTCATTGTCAGTGTGTATGTGTGTGTGTGCGTGAGGGCGTATATGTGTGTGGGTATTTGTGCGTTCAACTTCAAGGTACGATTTGGTGTGATTACAACAAATGTGTAATGAATTGGCTTGCTGAATGAGATAAATTCGTCAGCATTGTGATGTATTTCAGGCAGGGGAAAACTTGTGGAAACAATAAAAGTTCTTCCTCGGCGGAAATCTAATAATCAGAAGATGATAACACTTGTGACGGGATATCAACCGAACCATCGACATTTCAAATGAGAAGTTAAAACCCTTCATATCGATCTGGATGTGCTTTCCTTCTCCGAGGATTTCTAAGTATCTTCGGGTACTTTAACTCATTAGCTCCCAGATTCGCAATTGTTAATTCAAAACAACGCATGAAATACCATGTACAAGCCTTCGTGACATATACTATTATACTGCTATGACAAATATGCCCATGTTTAATAATGTTTGTGTTTTAGTCATAATCTGTTTGCTTTGGCTAATAAAATTTGATTTTGATGAAAGGATTGGAGGCTTTCATTCGCGGTTGATGTGGTTGAAAGAAGGACTGAAATCGATTTAACATAAACAGACAAACAGTTGTGAATGTGTGTTTAGAGGTGAAGGGGCAAACTTCGTTCACCTATACTTTTAGTTTGATTTTGAATTTATTTGGTATGATGAATTTATTTTAGGTTCGGATTGCAATCAACCATGATTTTAAAAAATTATTTTAAATATCTTTGGAAGTAGAAACAAAAAAGTGACTTTAACTAGAAAACTTATTGACACCAAGAACATCTCCCCGTAGCCAAAGTATCAAAGACCAAATTTGCAGCAAGTAATTCCGTACAAATTACATTTTGCGCTTTTGTGCTTTTTTTTTCTTCAAATTATATGGAAGTGTAATTAAACTTTCAAAATCTATTATTTTTAACTATTTTTTTGAAGGCGCTCCCAAAGTCTCAAACATGGCGCATGCTCATTGCTCTCTGTTCATCTTCATGTCTGACCGAAATACAGCCTCGTGTATCTAAATAATCGAAGGTGAATTTACTGCAGAGGTAATTAGGTGAAGTGACAAAATAAGATTTAGGTCAAGCTTAACCACACTCTCTTCTACTTGTCATCGGACTTGACACAGAAATTTGTGTTACACTAATTCGCGCCATCAAACTGTCGTCTGCTGTGCAATATACGGTCGTCAGCGCCCTTTCATTGCCGTCCCCCACGTCTATAAAAGGCAAGAACTATAGGCGTTCGATTAACAAGTTTTCGACCTTGCTTTTAAAATTGTTTGCGAGACTCTGTAGCCTCTCCTTCTATTATCCCTGAGTCTAGATGCATGGTGATGGGCGATCTGGACTTGACTTTCGCTTTTGAGGTGGTCGTGAAAACCGTTTGTAAATCATCACCTAATCTGGTGGCTGAAATCTAATTTGTGCGGTATGACATCGCAATGAGCTTGAACACCATTTTGCAGATGCAGCGACCTTGACTGTAGGTAAACTTTGATATAGATTCAAGAGATGTCTGACCATGTTGAGTACTGCCCGATTGGCACGTGATTGTAAGCTCTCTGTGCCATGGGAGAAGGCGTTTGAACTACAAATACGGGTTCGAACCCCCGATTTAACTCTGGAACATAAGGAGGTACATGTACATTATTATAGGAAGGCGCCACAAGGCTCATATCCATGGCAAAGGGTGGCCTTGATGCTGTGGTCATAATGTGTGCACGGATTGTGAAATATTTGATATGGTATTGCGAAAGTTTCGTAATACATTAATTATTCCTTATTAAAAGGATTTCATTAAACACACTAATAACTCATACACCAACATTACGTTCCCGGGTATTTTCCAACTTAAAAAAGTACCACAACCGTCAGTGAATACTGAAATCTAAGTATATTTGAACTTGTACTTGTCAACTCACTGGCAGACAGAATGGTCAACGACCTCCCTTTGCCAGTCATCAGGGCTGACCATTACCACAATAGGGTTAGGTCAAGACCTTAAAGTGTATTGCAGCTACTGGTGTCATTTCATGACCATTCACGTATCGCGTCATAGTTATTTCCAGCAGTGTTGGTTTAAAAGGTCCTAGAAGTCTTAGTAAAAGTACTCTACCTCTGGAATTCATGTCATTGACCTCGAAAAAATAAGAGAAAGACATCGGATATTATTCTGTCGTTTTAAAGAAGGTAGTATGCCCGTGTTTTTCCCTCCTTTTTGGCTTATGATTAGAAATTCTTTCATGTTAAAAGGAAACTCCAGACCCAAAAAGAATTGCTTTTATCAAGCATAAAAAATAGAGAAATAGATCAAAAATTGTGATAAAAAATCAGACTTAAATTTGTTTTTAAATGAATATCTTTACAATCCAAACAAAAACGAACAAAAACAAAAACAAAATAAGAGGCGTTTACTCCTAACTTTGCCCAAGTTAAATTGATGGCAACCAATCTAAACCAATATAGGAAAAGGAGCATGCGATTTATAAATGCAAAGAACAAAGATTTTAGGCTTTCACTATTGAAATTTATGTAAAATATAAGTTTTCTTTTGATATGTCATTCAGTCCTCCTTTCATGAAAATGCATAGATGCAATAACATATTTCAACCAATTTAACTTAATTTTTCTTTTGTAAATTTATTGTTAGAATGTTGTGTTTGATTACTTTAAATAAATTCAATCTTGAACTATTAATGACAAAACTGACAATTATTAAATAAATAAGGATAGTTAAAAGTAGGCCCGACTCAAAATCATAAAAGAAAATATGAATTTGTTCAACTTTCCAATTTTTCCTTTTTATTCTTTCTTTATGTAAATTTATAACTTATAAAAAAAGGGGCTTAAATTTTAATATATAGACTGGAGCTGATACCAAAAAACTAGGCCGTTTTGAATAAATTAGAAAAAGGATACAAAATTTAATGTACTAATTAACAGTTAACATCATGAACTAGTTCAAATTCATAGCCAGGATGAGCAGCACACGTTAAAGAAGACAGTTTTGGCCACTTGCCCATAGATTAAACATTGCTCACAAATGATTAGTAAATAATCAAAATAAAATTGTTCAAATAGTAAATATCGCTTTAGGCGAAGCTAATTCTATTCTACTGATATAATTAGTTCAGATAAAAATGACATGCTGTACTTATGATTTATTTTCTCTTTTGCCATGTAAGCCACTATTTTTTTAAATTTTATTAATTTATGTTTTGATTTCTTAAACAAGTTACAAGATATGTGCTATATAAAAACTATTAATCTCTGATAGTGATTTAAAGCAAAAAAGGAAGGGATGAAAAGACAGGGAAACAGTGAAAGAAAGGGAAATATTGATAAAGTGGTGTAGTAAGCAGAAATATTGGTACTAACGATACATTATACAAATAATCTCTTTACATAAATCATCCTAAAGAAGGCATGGATCTCTGTACCAGGCTTGGATTTGCGCCACCATGACAATACATATTTACATCTTACATAATATAATTATATATAAAAAACATAATACTCTACATAAATAAAAAGGTGAAAAAATAGAGAGAATAGGAAAAGAAAGTTAAAAGAAACAAAAGAAAAAAAGAAAATAAAGTAAATGAATAAATAACCAAAAATAACCATTAAAAAATAAAATCAGACAATACAATAACGCATTGCTTTAAAGTTGCAATATTATACGTGCATTAAAAACCCAAGAATACACGTGTATACAGGTAACGAATCTCTTTGTCAATCTCAAAATTATATTAAGAATAAAGGTTTCTTGAAATGTTCACATTAGAATATGGTTCCTTTAAAAAAAAATAATAACTTCTTTTTTTCTCATTCACGACTCTCCATGATTTTTCTACATAATCTGCATTTACTTCCCAACCATTCCATATTTCGGCAGTCACTCTCTTTGTATGTTTAGGCGCCTAGCTTTAATTCGTGCTTGGCAAACGAGCGCGAATGTCGTTACACCGCCATCACCCCAAATCATAATTTTAGGATCTCTTGGATATCGTTCATCTTCCTCCGATGCAGTGGCGACGGAATTAAGTTTGGCAGTCTCTGTAATTCAACTAGTCAGGAATGCCGATGCAAGTCACATACGCAGACGACATCGAATCCTACATAATTATTCTAAAATTATCGCCCGACATGATCCCACCAACGCTTTTTTTTTAGGTGAGGGAGGTGACAATGGTGTGTTTGAATAGCATTGTGACAAGTATTTTGCATTCAGGAATTAATTACATTTCAAGTAGAATATTTGCATTTTATTAATATAAATATTCAATACATACATAAACAATTTATATGATTTTTAAAAAGCAGTAAGCGTGACAATCTGAGGACTGATAAAATTCAATTTTTCCATAAAACATATCTACAAGGCACATTATAAACAATTGTCAGCATCTTTGGAAAAAAAACCTTAATCATGAAACCGCTTATCATTGACCACATATATTGAATAATGTCACCACAATTTTTTTAAATATTAAACAAATAATATCCAACATTTTAGTAGATATGATATTCAGTCACTGATAACATAATCATGGTTCTTTTCTTGAGCATTTATCAGTTACAGGCCATTAAAAACATTTTGAAGCTATTTTGGATAAACGAAAACTAATTGATCATCGTCATTGCCAGTAACATTATCGTCGTTATTATGGTTGTCATAATTTGTTTTAAATATTATTATTAACAAAATCCTATTGTTATTATTATATTTTTATCGAGATCTACAAAAGCAACATCAGAACTGTCATTCTATCACCTTTCACCTTGAAACCACAAGTTTTTATAATTTACCATTTGCGTTTTAAATAATTGCTGTTCAGTTCAATTAGAAGAAAGTGTTCAAAATAAATACGATGTAGTTACTATGGTGATACATCAATGAGTGTTTAAGTCATTTGGTAACGCCTTGACAACATCCCTATCTCCCGATCTCATCCTCCTCCTCTTTCCCTTAATCGTCTTCCCATATCAGCGAATCTATCTCATCCGTCTTATACATCGAAACATCCAACCCCTTCGATAGGATGTGTTCTACAGCTTTAATCGCAGGTAATCAGGGGTGTATTTTATCACCTCCTTTATTCAAAACTAATCGGTCTTCCTCCATCTCTCTCCCTTTATTATTTTATATATATATATATGTGTGTGTATATAAATATATATATATATATATATATATATATGTATATACATATATTATTTAATCGTGACAGATTATATAAAAAAAAACAAATATCTGTTAAATTTTGTTGATATAACAGGTTTTGCCTGTCAACCACTCATGTTTTGTCTAATTTCGTTTCGTCTTATTTTGTAGCCTGATGAAGGCCATGCTGGCCGAAAGCTTGTGAATTTGAGAGCTACGTTTCGAGTCATCTGTTTCATTCATTTCGCCTATATGTATATACGTACACCTCGTTTTGCTTTTCTCTTTCAACGTTTTCTCAGAACTATTTACCATATGTATTCAATGTCGTCTTGTCTTTATGTATGCAAATGTAGTACAACAGATAATCACACAAACCTATCTTATTTTACCCTTTCTGTCTTTTTCTCTAATATTTCCATTCGTATTTCCTATTCAAGTGATTTAATCTCGCTTCAGACATCTCAGGTCTTTATATCACCATGTGAACCTTCCCCTTAAAATATATATTCTATTACCTCCTCCTCAGCCTCGTCCCCTAAAAAAAGACACCCCAAATATTATCAAAATGCACATTTCATGTCAGGAACGCCAACAACACGATGTGCAGTAGTTCCATGGTTTTCTCATTGAATTTTTAATTAATAAATTATAGGATGTTGTTGATTGTGACAGATAGGAGTGGAGTAACAGGGTCTAATGTATGTTCAACATGCCCCCTCGCCAGCATCTTGGCTTATATTATTCACACTGACATATTACGCCCACCGTCCCGCGCTATTTTTGTCTTTTTGAATCTTGAGGTGCTCTTAAAGGTGGTGATATAAAAAAAAAAAAAACATTTTCATCGGGGGAGGTATAGTCAGATAGTGGTTTTTATTTAGATAGGGGAGAAGGGAAGATGATTCTTTCATTTTTAATTGGATGTAACAAACATTGCAAACAAAATTCTCAAAGGTAGTTTTCAAATACCCCCCCCCCACACCATAGGGTAGATGTAGGGAATACCGGCCACTTAAGCTCATTTGCTTAATTAGGACATGAAAACAATAAAATCACAAAAGAAAAATATTATCATGCTTTGCTACATCATCAACTTTTATTTTCCAAAAATTGAGGTAATCAATATATTTGTTGAGGCAGTTATATGCAATAATGACGTCATGGTAAATTGTCCGGCATTCCCTACAGTGTAGGAAATACGCACAGTATGTTTTTACCCCTTTTTTTGTATAAATCTGTCTGAAGCACTGATTTGAATGTTAAACCATCAACTTAACATGTTTTATTGATTTTTTATAACATTATTTATTTTTAGAAGATTATATGATTTTACTTACAAAATTTCAAAACACTCAGAATAACTTTATATCTCATGTAGATCATGACATATCACAAATAATAGAAGAATAGACATTTCAAATTGTCAAACAATTTTAAAAATAAATATATACAATATATATGCATAACTATTTGATCTACATGCTTAGCAACTTCAACCCGAGTAAAACAAAACCGTCAATGTGGTGTCGGTGATTCCCTACACAAAAAAATGACTGACTAGCATTTTCAACAAACTGCCATCCCAATACACAGCTTTGTACAGTGCAAACACTTCATACACGTGCCCACCCTCCAACATGTCCATAATGCATGAAATAGAGGTCATACCCAATTCTATTTTTATATCCTATCATATTCTCTAAAATGTCATTTTTTATTCAGGCCATTTTTCAGGCTGCAAATTTTCCTACCTTGACAGATTGTAGTTTCTCGGAGATTTCTCACTTGTTGTTGTCGAATACAGCATTCAACCTTTCCCAGACAGACCACTGACCAATATGATGCCGGTATTTCAACTCAGTTGATCTTATGGTTGGCAGCTAGGGCTGGAAATGTGGTGACCGTCCGAATTCCCTATGTCGCTATTCCTACATCTTACTATTAAAAAAAAATTAAAAAATAAGATCGGACACTAATAGCTGTCATTTTTTAAGGCAAAGTCTGCAAACAATTATCTTATGACGGGGGTTATCTGTTGCAAATCTCTATTCAAACTATTTTGTAAATGGTAAAAAAAGATTAACTTAAATGGCTATTAAGGACACGTATTTTGAGGAAGAGGATGTTCCTTTCTTAAAATGAAAGGGGAAAGAAGGAAGTACCACATTTAATAGTACCCATCAGTTGGCAAATATCTACGTTTTTAGCGCACCGAACAAACAATGACATGTTAGTCACCATATTACATGCATTTATATGTTTTGTTATGAAATTTTTCAGTTTCAGTTTTTTTTTCAAATTTCCAATCGCAGACAATTTAACAGAAACTTGTCTTAACAAAATCTGATGTTATCCATCCTTTTAGGCATCATAAAGTATTTTTTTTAATTATGACGAATAGTGCATATAACAGTTGTATTGTTTGATTTATGTATGTAGAAATGAAATCAAGTTTTGTAACATAAATGATTATTGATATTATTGACATTGAGAAACTTTTATCATCCAGTATCAATTTTTATTATGTTTATGAAATGTTGCTGTTTTTATCATTAGTTAATGGAAGGGTGTCTCCTTTGGCCAAACCTAGTCATTTAAGGTTCAACATTTGGTTGTTATCGGCATCATCGCAAAAAAATAAAAAATACATAAGAAAAAAATATGATTATCATCATCATTTCTACTATTTTGGATGGAGCGAGATATACATTTGAAGAATTCAAATCCATCATATTTTTTCCTGGTAACCGTATCTCCTCCTCGCACGCAGTCTTCCGCTATTGATATTCAAAAAACGTATCGCCTTCGACTATCGTCATTTATCCCCGACAAAAGGCGCGCTTTTACCCATCTGTTTTCCAAAATGCAGACGACTTCGAGACAGAACGGAGATCGGACGTAAGAGAGAGAGGGGAAGGAAAGAAAATTAGAAGAAAATCCTCTCATTTTGCTTGCTTTGGTCGACTCGACTTTCCCCCATTCCGCCCTCCTTTTATACATCTCCTTGTAACTCTGCACCTGTGTGTTGATTTTGAAGTTCACGAGAAGACAACCCCTTAAAAGCATATTTTTCCCCCCAACGACACCCAAGCCTGTGAGTATGCAAATCTTGGCGCTCTTTTCTAAAGCGTGAGGGCTATCCGCTTACCCGATCCTTGAGGTGTGTAGGCTTCTGCATCTTTCTCGTCTCTTTTCGCCGTCACTCATTGAGAAAGTATTAACCGTTTCACTCTCAATAGAAATCCTATGTAGTTAAGATCTCTTTAATTCGTATTCGCGTGTCTAGTGGGTTAATTCGAGAGAGCTGTGGACCCAACAGTCTCGTCAACGTAGCAATGCATTTTCCCTCTCATTCTCTCTCATTTTCTTTGCTAGCAAGGCAAAAGCTGGCTACACTTTGCCATGGGACCATGCGAGAAAATTCGCTCTGGCGGGTGAGGATTTGGCGACAATAAACCCCTGTCTTCTGGGTATAACTTGACTGACAAGTTTAACACTCCTCCATCTTTGTCTTAGTAAGACAACCAAAATCTCCCTCCATTTCCCGCAACATTTTCATACCATTTTGCTGGTTTGTTATACGTCCTAATCACTAGCAATCCTCGTCATCCCCCGCAGATAACACTTCGCGATTTCTTACTTAAAGTTCTTCAATCGTCGGACGCTACCCGCTAAATTCGACGTTTACTTTACGAATCACACTGCCTCCTCATATTTCTATATGTTCCTTGAAGTGAAAACGCATCTAATGTGTGCAGACGATGAGCTCATAATACTTTGATCGATAGCCTCTTGAGTGTATCGAAGTACCGGTGCAATATTCCCGCCTATATACGCGCTGCATTTGCAATAACAAGTTAGGATGTCTTTTGTTTAGAGGGTTTTCAACCTCTGTGTTCTTATTTCCCGCCTTGTTAATTGTCCAGACTTTATTGCTACGCATGTTTAGCCTTCATATTGCGATATTTGAATATCATAATAATTATCAACAAGCAACGTGGGATATTACAAAATACCACTGATGACTTAAGTTCAATATGTAAGTAATAAAAAAAATATTCATTCAAATGCAAATTTTTCTTTGTTGGTTGATAAAGAATTGTCTTCGTAATTATAATGCATTATCAATAGTACAGCTAATAAATCCTATTCATTTCACATCATATTCTTTGATACAAATTTTTGAAGTGCTCACTAAATCTACACGATATTATCCCATGCCTTTGAAACGGCTCAGCATCTATTATTTTAACTAATTTCTCCTTGTCACGGATTCGCGAAATATTTTTGTGTTATAATTATACACACGATATGAACAAAAACTATATTATAAACAGTATTTATGTAGACCTTCAATAGGTCAAAATTTAGGATAATTTAATGCAGCTATTAACTACTATATCACAACCTATATTTTTTGTCGGGTATAAAAAAAATAGATTAAGAAAAAAACATTAATGAAATTAGTATATACTGTAAATATCAAGTTTACTTGTGAGTTATACATCTTTATAAAATATCTTCTGCAGAAACATAAGTTTGATTCCTTTTTACGGATTGAATTAAAATTAGTATGAGAATATATATAATATATAAAATATTTGTTTGCATTCCTTGGATGATAATATTGTTAAAATGTATGTTATGTTTTTCAATCTTGAAGTTCTTAAATAGTTGGTCAATACTTAAATCTCAGTGTGGTTTGCGAAATGAATAAATTTTCTATGTACATCACTAAATTCATATCCTAAAGCTAGATGATTGTGAATCGCCTGTGTCATATTTAAAAAGAAAGAAACATATCCGACTAAGTTTACATTAATTTCTCTTTAGTTTACTAGAGAGTCGGCGCATTATAAATGCTGAATATTATTATTATTATTATTATTATTATTATTATTATTATTATTATTATTATTATTATTATTATTATTATTATTATTATTATTATTATTATTATTATTATTATTATATTTTATATATCGGATAATGTCAAAGCCGAATAAAACTTATTAAAAGCCAAAATATGACAGTTGTAGTGTTGAATCTACATTCAAGTGGTTGTGTTTAAACATACTGGTGCCTGGGCATGACGTGAGTATCTGAGGAAGAATTCTACTTCAACAGCTAGTTCAGAACTCATTTAGACAAATTCGTCATTTCACCCGCATAATATCACGGCCATTTCGCAACTCGCCGCCGAGCAGTTAGACGAAGAACGTTCTCTGGATTGAGCAGACGACATTTGGGAGGGAGTGCTTGCTATGTGTGTCGACTTTTCGGCCCAAACCATTTTGCCGCGCTCCAATGAATCTTTCGCCACACCAGGACGTAGCCCTGCCCCATTTCAATGGGAAACAAGAAAGTGTTATGACCTCTGATCAAACGGCCTGTCTGGTTGGCTGAGAGAGGGGGCTCTCTCTCATTCTGAGTGGACATCAGTTGTAATACACAACAAACCAATCCCAGCCTACCAGCAGAGGTTGCTAAATAGAGAAAGGGAGTAAGAGAGAGGGAGAGGAAGGTAGAAAAGTTGTGGCGATAACGACCTGAATACCGGCTGATAAAAACACTCATTGATTGTCGCGGTTTGTCGAGAGCTAGCACGCTTAGTTTTTTGACAGCTTCCCACCGCCACCGCCCGCCCGTTGATGTTACAACAATCCTTGCTAATGACTGCGTCGAAGAAATCTTTCGGCGATCAACGTTACATCACGGTTTTCTCTCGTCCTCTTGCTCGGAACGCTTAGCATCGTCTCCGCCTGAGTAAGCCCGACGAACTATCGTCAGTTTGCCGTCAAATTTTCGGCAGCCCGGACATCAACGTCGAAAGAGTTTTAAGATTTCATCGCTCAAGGACAATTTCTTCAAGAAGCACTTTTTCCAGAGGCTGACATAAAAAGATACTGATATTTGACTTAAAATCTCACCAATGGACCGTGATTCGTCTTGGGATTTTGCTTAATTAAACAAGCAAAACATTTCAGGAACTGAAGCTAATTCTAATCATCGGGTTTCAGAAATAGATGCAGGTACGTTATTTTCCAATAAATTATAATAACATTTTAAATTTGCTTGAGATTTAAGGCTTATTATATCATCATAATAAACGTATAGCATAATAATATCTTTATTCTTATTACATTGATGCCATGTTAGAAAGACTAGATATTTCATTCATATATTCATTGTTTGATTTTGATATTTTATGTTACTTTCATTAAATTCCAAGCAGGGGATTACTTATCTACTTGAAACGTTTGTCTTCGATTGTGACAATCACATCTTATCTCATTGACACACGATGTATGACAATGTTTGGCTATTCATTGTCCCAATATCTCCTCCTCTGTTATGGGATCGACTGTCGAGATTATGTTTGGCACATGCCAAAAAAAATGCATACATAATCAGAAATTTGTATAAACATTGGTTAATATCTAATTTGACAAAACAATAATATACAAATCGACCTTTTAGTATTCTCATTTCTCTCCATACGTTGGTGAAGATAAATTTGCGTTTATCAAATGTTTACTTTATTTTTGCCCAAATTTCATCTGTTGACAAGAATGAGCAAGACACAGACAAAATAGCAATATTCACTTTTGAATACAAGTGTTATTGCATTTAATATTAAGATTTTTTTTCTATGATAAAGTCAAATACAACTCAATACAGTTTTATTCATTAAATGGTGATGATGTCTTAGCCTATGTTTTTCAAGCGTTGCGTATCCAATCAAGTATTTTTTGTTTTCTACCAACCAATAATTTTCATTGATATTTCACGCACATGGGTATCAAGCTCATGTATGCTATTTCCATAGAATACTTACCTAAATAAGCTAAGAATTGTACCAAATCTTATCGTTTTAGTTTTGTAGTTTATGTCATTTGGAGAGATTTGTAACACTGTATTTCCTTCATATTATGTTAGAAAAAAATACAGGCCTTCCGCGACAACGTGCTTGTAAATAACCATGCCATGCGCAACTATTGTTATTTATCATGTTCATAACTTTGTGACCATTTCAGTTGTGTTCAATTCACTTGTTTCACGGAAGTTTTCGAAACGATATTGAAAGGTTGTGACCCATATAGTGTGATGTTTTCATATACTGAGGTATGTTATCAATTACCCCTTACTCGTATCCAGAACACACGATTAATCTCATCGTTCGGATAAGCTCCCGAAATGCATTGTGACAGCGTTTTCTTTACGAGATCCCAAAGGCTGATGTGGAAAATTTGTGATTCACCAGATAATCTGGTCGGAAATCGTTCAAATTTCAGATTACTAATAGCACAACACAGCAGTCGCAAAACTACGCAGGAAAAATTAGTTTCAAAGCCCGGGGAAAATGACATGCTGTTGTATTAATACAGAAGCTATAAATAAGGCAACAGAGATAAAATAAAGTTGTTGACAGAGGATACCTGATATAATTTTGTTAGTAATCCACAGATTTGTCAAGCCTGTCAATATTTTGAATGAAACACAATACATTGTTTAAGTTTTCATTAAAGTTTTTACTAGTAATATAAGGACAAATTACATATTTTGTTCTTATTAATATTTTAGAGTTTTGTCGTGAGGTGGGACAATACCCAACGCTTTTACTAATTATGTCATAGGCGCTTAAAGAGTAATATTATGATGAACTATAAAATATCTTATGACATATTCGAAATTAATTTTGTATATTTATTGTAAGACTCATCTTTTTCTGTCTGTCTGTATGTCTCACTTTCTTCTCCACTCTCACAAACTCTCTTTCCCTTCATTTTCATCCTCTTTCATGCGTAATAATGTCCCCTAACTCTCTTCCAAAATTTTACCATGCAATACTCATGCAAATATTCATATAATTAAAGACAGCGCCGTAAAACTAAGAACAATAATAGCCTCGACAACCTGCTCAATAATTTACCCTTTTATATTCAGCCCTCTTTAAATATAATTTATGAACTTATAATGTTATTAAAACAAAACAAAACAATATTTCAACGTATCCCGATTTTTTGGAACGCTGATTATGTACCAACTTGATTACCTAATGTCTGACCTTAATATAAAGTGATTTAGGCGATATAAAGTATCGTTTGTTTCGAAAACGATTTGAAAATGTTGTATTGTGTAGATATGACATGCCATTGATAAGTTATCAATAATCATGACTTCACCCTTGGCCATCTTCTCATTAATATTTTTTGCTTGATAACAAGATTATAGATAACAATAGAGTCACTAAATTAGACTATTGTAATGAACTGAAAATATGCTTTATTTGATTTTATAAAATATGATATGTTTGGGCTCCTTTAAAATTGTTCTCTTATCATTATTTTATTTTTTAATTTCTGATTTAATTGTGTGTGAATTATTCGTTTGATTACGTCCAGCATATTTAGGTGTTTACAGTGAACTTTCTTGAATTGATGTTCGACCTTTTTAGGTCCAAACAATGGGGTTTTCAGCCCCATTGAGGAAAATACAAGTGTGATTTGCAAAGGACTTTACAAACCGTATTGGAAATCGCTCACGCACGATTTACCATTAAGAAGAATATTATGTAAACCAGACTTCAAGACAGATTTCTCACCCCTTTTTCTTTTAATTCTTTTAATTATTAAAAAACGAAGATAATATGTGTACAGTGTAGCACATAAAGGTCACTTAGAAATAACTTTAATTCTAGATTTATAACAAAACCTTTTTTTCTCTTCAGCCTATGTAGATGTAGATTATGGAAAGTTTATCTCAATTTATTTATGTATACATATCATCATCTCTTTTTACTTTTACTCTGCTATTCTGAATACATTTAAAATCTTTTAATCTCTTTTTACATCTTTTACATCTTTTTTAAAAAAATATAAAAATTTCAAAATCACAACGATGGACCTGGTTTCACTGTACTATATTTTTTTCTCACCCCCCCCCCTCCAATGTTATATGATAACAAGCCATACACGTACGTATGATACACGTACTCATTCTGTTTGACTAGCTACCACAGAGAAATAAAATGTCATTTTACGGACTGCTGGTGAGCTAAGAAGCCGCCTCCGAAGGGGACGTGTACAGCCGGCATCCCGCTAAAGCATCTCGCTCGTATCACGAGCTCAGCGCGTTAATTTTCGCACCCTCCCCTCACTTCTACGGAAGAAAGCCGAATATGTTCGGATATACACACAAAGGCGACGCCGAATATATTGCAAATGCTTGCCGAAAAGAAGGGGTTTGGGAAAAGGTGAGAGAAAGAGAAAGCATTAGAAGCCGTGTAGATATATCGTACACATGATAGATACGATGATCTCCCCACACTTCTCGGCGTACTTCAAAAGGGTTTTCCACCCCCTTCACAAAAGCGAGAAATCTAACGAATCCCGGATGAAAAACAGTTGAAATGTAGAGTGTCTGTGAGGTTGATCCGTAGTGGAACACGGTCTACATCTCAAGCTAAGCAGTTATCGGCTACAGATTCATTAATTACGGTCAAAAGGTTTGGTGCTGAGACGATTAACGCCACTCACTCATGCACTGATGATGCTTATGGCGCTGACAGAGGACAGGGTGTGAGGTAGCCATTATTCTCTCCAACATTTGGTTAAGGCATCAAACATTTATCCCGCGGCAAACGACAAAGGGAACCCAAAGGATAATCAAAACAATTTATTGACCGACTTATCAAGCCTCAACCATCCTACTTAAACAAATCACACTCAAGCAGAAGACGCAAGGAGCGTAGAAAATAATATCATCAACAAATTCATACGCTACACTTATAGTTTGGTAAATAATGACCAATTTTCTCCCCATCTCATCTAATTCTAGGGGTATCAATCTCTTGGTCTCTTTGGTCTACTTTAAATACATTGACGATGAAATAATTAGTTTTTCAAAACTTCATCAAACATTGATTAGTACTGTCATATTGCAATTAACTGGTGTAATGGCACATAGCCTGAACGCATCACAGATAGTAAAAATAGTTGTAGCGGTTTTCTTTCTTGAAACAAATTATAACCTCTTGTAAATCAGGCAACAATTATTGACCAATGTACTAAACATAAAGGATTTAAATTTAAAATAAAAAAGAACAAAAATATAGCTCATTTCCAAATGATGTTAATGTCCCAAATGAGCTCAATATACATATTAAAATTCACATGTTTTTTTTAGCCAATATTGAAAAAAAATACTAGCACCTTCTAATATTTTACTTGCATTGTGTGGATATCATTATAATATACTTTTCTTTTGTGTGACAAAAGAATCATTTTCGTACACATCACATTGAATATCTGTTACGATGGAAAAATGGTACCGAAAGATTTAAATTGAAACTTTAATAACGTGTAGAATTTAAAGTCATCACCTTGGATTATACAAATCACTGAGCTTCGTTGCATTGATTCTGTGTTTGTTGAAAAAAAAATAAAACAAATTTTAACCTACTGATAAAAACATTATTTTTGTCGGTTAGACAGTTGGCAAATTACAATTTTGAACAAACAGAACAAGCCTATGTTATCGCAGCAAGAGAGTCATATAAATCATACACAGGAAATGTTATTCAGAAATTAGTTTTCGGTATTTTAAATTTCAATTTCATTTCAAGTCATCCTTATCACGTAATCTTATACCCCCTTTCTTTCTTGATAAATCAAGTCCACTGAAAAGAATTAACATGTTTTATTGCAGATCGGTCCAACGGGGTCAAATTCATATTTCGTTCTTTGTTGTTGATTTATAGTTTTACAAATATGCAGATGCATATAATTATGTTTGAAATATAGTCTCCGATTTCGTTTGCTTCCGCTCCCATAAAAATCTGGGTGGTCTAGCTTTCTTACCAACATCTTAAATCTAATTTCTTCTTTTTCGTCGTAATGCCTCAAAAATTCATAATAATGTGCCGGGTTGTGCCCTTAGTATTATTGTGCACTCATTTAGAGAGGAGGTTTTTGTTTCGAGCTCCCCACGTCATATTTTGTGGTTGACACATTTGACTTCAAAATTCAGCCATAGTTGATGAAAATAATCACGAAAATATTACCCTGACTTTTTCCCGAGTGGGATAGCATTGCTATTGTGTTGTCTTCGTTGTGCTGTTCCAAGGCGACGCGCACACGTGTCGATAAAACAACACGAACACACGAGCACGCGCCCATGCGCGTGTTCAACGTCTACAACGCAAACCGAGCCATTCAGACAAGTTTTAATTTTCTTGTCGTATTTGATCCAAAGAAGAAGGGAATGTTTTAAAAACGAAGAAGAAAAAAGGGCAAGAGCAAGAGAGTAATAAAGAAAAGCAATTTTTCCTGTGATTTTGGATTCATCAAACAATAAAACGTATTTCTCGCCTCTTTGCATTCGCACAAGTAGAGCTTCTTGACTCTTTTTGTGGTTCCTGTTGGCCTAAAACAGTGAACAATGCCAATCCAATATCACAGAAACTTAAAGACAAGGAAGTAAATGTAATAAATGATGAAATTGGGGTCTGATTTTAGGTTTTTAGATCGGATAAATGCATCGGAAATTATGAGTAATTAGTACACGGTTTAAGAGTAGGCGACTATCAAGACAGCACCCCACCCCCACTTGACCACTCCCACCCCTCCCACACCCCACCTCTCAACCACCTTATGCAGCTGCAGATGTATGAATGATGAATGTTTCGAACTGCTTTGACAACCATTGCAAACTTGAGTAGGAAGAAAGTTATTTTCCTCAATTGCCGGGTCAAGCCTCTTTCTTTCTCCCAAATTTGTCGGGTTAAAAGTTGTCGACCACCCCACACGCTCCTTACGGTCCCATTTAATATCAAACTTGAATTATATCACCAGAGAAAGAAGAGAGAGAGAGAGAGAGAGAGAGAAAAACAAACCTTACTTATTGTTTCATGTCTTCTGAAGACGAAAAACTTTCATTTTCGATTGGAAAACCCAACTTCTTTAAAAATTTGTCTCAATTATCATCATTGAATTAACAACCGTTGATTTCTACCCCCTCTTTCCTTTTCAACATAATGCCCCCTACAATTTTATCTTCTCGTTCTTTTACCGTCATTAATGAATATCTACATCAAAATCACTTCCTCTGTCACACTCCCTCTGCCTTTGTCTCTCTCTTTCTCACATATCTCTCTGCGTTCCCTACTCATATATTTCAATATCTCTAGCCTTTTACTTTAAATCATCTCTTGTTTCGTTATACATCGTCTCCCATTCCTTTATCTCAATTCTCTCTCTCTCTCTTTCTATCTCTCTTTCTCTGGCTGTCTGTCTATCTCTTTTAATCAACATATAATCTCTCTCTCTATCTCTCTTTCTTGTTCGCATCTTCTTCCCTCTTCAGTACCCACTCCATCCTCCGTTTCAATCCACTCTCCTCATCTTACACCTAGCATCGCGAGATCGGCCGGAGAAGAAAAATCGTTTCTCGTCATCGACTTTCAGATGTTCACAAGTTAAGATCAAAGGTGAAATCTTAATTTCATCAGCAGCAAGTAAAATTCAATACGCAGGTGACAGTTATGATGATACGCGGATACGTGTAATGTGAACTACTAATTGACTATTCACCTTAATGGCAAATCGTTGTTAAATTCCAACTTTCTGTTTTTGAAAATTGATTTGATGGGTATATTTTGGGGTTGAGGTTTAATGACATTTTTTTTAAATGCATTTATAAAGAATTTTTAAAAATCGATTGTGATATCATATATGAAAACATTAAAGGTGGGCTTTGACTGATGAATATAAACAGATTGTGTATTTAAATGGGTAGATTATGATATTGTTTTATCTCTTTTTAAAATTAAAAAAAATATATTTCTTTTCTCATTTCCAAATGATTCGTTAATATAATTTTACCATTATAGGCCTATCATATTTCAATAATTCAGGCCTCCGTCCCTCTTTTTTTTTTTTTTCTTTTTTTTCCTTTCTTTTATCTCTCTCTCTTTGTTATCGTCTCTATCTTTTCCACGAACCTATGCCGATCTGTGCGTGTGGCTGTGTGTAATTGGTGTTTGTGAGTGAGTGAGTGAGTGGGTGTGGGTGAGTGTGCGTGTGTGTCTCTCCACCCTCCTCTTAGATAATTTTCATTTTTTTTCTTGATAACTCTTTATCTGCAGTGTACGTAAAAGCTCTTCCGATGTGTGTGGGTGTGTCTTCAGGAGAGAGTGTGTGGGTGTGTGTTCGGGAGGATAGTGTGCGTGTGGGTCTTTCTTTCTCTCCCTCCTTTCTATATAATTTTCTCTATTTTTTCTTGAGCACTCTCTGTCTTTGTGATATGTAAATGTTGTGGATGTGTGTTAGGGAGTGTGCGTGAGGGTGTGCGTGTGTGTCTCTCTCTATCCACTCTCTATATGTCAGTGTCTCGTTTTTTTTTTTCTTCTATTTTTCTGTTTGTTGGTTTTTTTTTTTTTTTTTTTTTTTTTTCTTTAGTACATTCTCTAACCGTGTGGTCTGCAAAACTCTTCCAATCTGCGTGGGTGGGTGTTAACATGGTTAAGGAGGGTGTGCGCGTTTGGGTTGGTCTTTCTCTTTATCACTCTCTAGCTTTTTCTCAGACTCTCTAGATTTGAGTGTGCGGTGGGAAGGTGTGGGGTGTGGGGCTCTCTGTCTCTCCCGCTCTTGCTCGGCCATGTCCATCTTCTTCATTCGCTCAATATCCATGGTGCGAATGCTGAGTGCGGCGGTTAGAGATCAGGTCAAACCAATGTTAGCTTGGGGAGGCAAATGGCTGCGAAAACAGTCAGACGTTAAAGAGGAGTCGCGGCTGAACTTAAAAAGTTTTGTAAAGTAAAGTAAAATTTAACAGCACACAACACAGAAAATTTCATCAAAATCGGATGAAAAATAACAAAGTTATGCATTTTTTAGATAGTGCATTTATTTCGTAAAACAGTCTTGGCATTGTCTCATTGTCTCATTTGAATATTGAATATTCAAATGAGCAAAATGATGATGTCACAGTCCCCCTACTTCTTGTGTATTTTATATATGAAATCCTATTTTTCTATTTTTCATATATTGCATATACAGAAAATCTATCCCACATACTGAAATAGGTAAAAGCACTAGTGACCTTGAACATTCACAAGGATTAATCCCTGTTTTTATGTCCTTGGGGGAGAAAATCTTGATAATTGGTATTTCATACAATAAAATACAAAGAAAGTAGGGGGACTGAGACATCATCAGTTTGCCAATTTGAAGATGGCAAAACTGTTTCCTAAAAAATTCAAAACCTAAGAAAATTCATAACTTTGTTATTTGTGACCGATTTTTGATGAAATTTTCAGTGTTGTGCTTTTTAGATTTTACTTTATTTTTCTAATAATGCAAATCTCCAGCCCGGAGGAGTCCTTTAAAAGGCTGCTGGTTCTTAACTCTTTAAGCACCGTATTCTTCGCATTCGCACTTATTTGTATTGTCATGTCTCATTTTCAGTAAAAAGATCTGAGATGCATAATTTATTTCTCAAGCTGCCGGGGAAGATTTTCTCCTTTCTTGGACCAAACGAATTATAAAAAAAGGTCCAGACAATGTGGTCTGATTAAAAAGGAGAAGTTATTGCCTAGTAAATTTTATACGGATAATATTGCCTTAAATCATTAAGAAAGAAAAATAGTGAATCTTGGTGTTAGTTTTTGTTTAAAGGAAGCCAAAGTCAATTCAATAAGAACATTTATCTTTATCAAATTATGAAAACATATCTAAACAGAAAAAAAGGCCATCGCTAGGAAGCTTTAATTACTTTAAATTCACAAGTAAATTCAGCAAAGGCCCTGTGCTTACAAAAACAAATTCAATCAAAAATTCTGTTTGCAAAAAAAGTACATACATTTTTCCAAGAATGAAGAAATCGGACATATTTGAAATGGGAAATGAAAGGAAACACATCTATAAAGATTTGGAAGAGATAATTATTTCCGAATATGTGTTCCGTTACACGTCAATTATGATCAACCCGTTTATAACGGTGTGGATTTTCGCACATTTGAAAGAAATTACAGATAATCATTTCTGAGGGCGTATTGTTGGCCAGTTAATGGCTCCCAGTGACCTGACAGGTACGTCAGTCAGTCATCCCACATTAATCAATCGATTATGGATCTATAAAAAGAAGAAAGGAATTGAATGAGATCTTTCTTTGCAAACTTGCAAGGTGACAACCTTGTCCAAACTAAACCAGACTGATGATCGATTTTGGTTTCTTTTGGAGGGGGTTATTTATCAAGTCACGTTCGTCTAACTTCCCTTCACCCCTATCCTCCTTCTATTCATGCTTTATCTTCCCTTCTATTCTTTGGATGAGGTGATGCCATAGTCCAAGGGCGTTGGGGGCTGATCGGGAGTAGCCTCCCATCAGGACAGGGGGAGTAGCCAGTGTTGTCTCGCGTGGATGCTGATGTATTAGCGTGTCGTCGCTTCGGTGATTCTAACGATTTCTTGCTGGGAATTTGTCTGTCTGTCTTAAAGATTCTTCTAGATTCAAGATGCTCGATAAAAGCGTCTTACATACCGATTTTCTTGTTAGTTTTATAACGTAAAAAAGCCTTTAATCACTGGAGTCGTTCATTTTTTCTAGTTTTTAAACAGTTAAAAAGAATCGAGCCTAACATAAAACTAATTTAAAGACTTGAGGTTAACTGATTCATCGGCTTAACAATAGGCCTACCGACCATAGAAATGAAAGATGTAATACTATTAAGATGTTAATGATAATTAATTTGATATTATGATTTTTTAATGAGAATAAAGAAACACATGATAATTCAAACTGGGAAAATATACATAAAATAAGGCGAGATTAGTATAAGTATTATTGTTTTATGAGGCTTTACGAAAATAAATAAATACATTAAGATAACACAAAATTGACTTCAGTTCTTTTAAAGCGCAGAGTAATAATATTACTCTGGTCAAGTCCCTGGTTTTTTTTTCTTCTTCTTTGTTTTTTAAATTCTTTTATTTTCTTCTACTCCTTTTTTATTCTTCTCTTTTCTTCTTTTTCTTCTTCTTCTTTTTTTCCTTTCTTGTGTGTTCTTGATTGATTTGTTTTCGTTGTGAACGATTTATCAAGCCAATCTGAAATTGCCGGGGAGACGTTCCTTCCCGAACTCAATCATACGTCAAAGCAGGGGGAAAAGTAATAAATGAATACCAATAATCCGAAAGCAGCTACAATCGTGAAATATTGCAGAATTAACACAAAATGAATTTTTCATAAAGGAGAATCGATCAGTGAATCATATTCAATTTTAGTAGTTTCTTCTTTTGCCGCGCAGTAACCTCAACGACGAACTGCATCAGCATCGTAAAGCCGAGGAGCGGTGCCTCCCGTTTTCGCACAAGATCGTTTATTCTTCACAGTTGTGAATCCGCCCTCCGGTTGTATTGCTCCTAGAAATTAAAATTCGCACTACTCCCCCATACAGGCCCAGGAATAACGGCAACTTATATCTGGAGGGTGTTATCTAGCGTTCCAAATGCATAAAAGACTAGAAAAGGAGAGGGAAAAAGTGAAGATTTATCGACAGGAATTGCGCATGATTCATTCATGTTTTCGATAAATCGATAAACCCGGTCATTTCTAGAGAGCTTTAATTAAGCAAGTTCCAAGCTCTACCGCCTTCATCAAATTTGAGAGGAAAGTTTTCTTCTCCTTTCGTTACGACTTTTCAGAGAGAGACGGGAAAGGGGAAAATTTTTCGGCGCCTTAATTTAGTGGTTGTTGACTTGAGAACACCATAGCAAAATAAAGTTAGACGGTGAATTTCGTTTTGTCTTGTTTGACCCCCTCGAGGAAGTTAAAGTTCGATCGAATTTTGATATCACCCCCTTTCTTTCTCGGATCACCCCTCGTCTCCTTTCTCTATGTTTCTTTTTCATTCTTCTTTTTCTGTCTGTCTCTCCTCGTTTTACTTTAAGAACTATATACATGACCTTTTTTTTGTGTCCCTTTACCTATTTTCAAACATTTCAACGAACATTTAAAAGAACATTTATTAGAAACATTTAAAAGAAATTCTCAATTGGATTAGTTTCTCTTTGAACTTTTATGTAACAAAGCTCTTGCGTAGTACCTATCATTCGTGCGACACTGCGCATGTGATTCGTCGACGTGACAATGATTTTACTGTAGCTTTAGACAGAACTCATTGGTTGTCTCAAATTTACGCGCGGGAAAACGTCAGGGATCATAATGTCATCGAAAGAAGCCCCCCCCCCCCATCCCATTTCTCTTTCTCTCTCCATCCCCCCCTCTCTCTCTCTCTCTCTCTCTCTCTCCCTCTCTCTCGCTCTTTCTTCTCTCTCTCCTAATGTCTTTATTTCTTTCTTTAATAAAGCAAACATGAATTTAAAAAGAAAAAGGGATTGTAATAATGAAGTGGGTCGATCACGGAACCTTAGTCTGAGATGATCGACGACTATTGCCTTGCCACAAATAGATAAAGATCTGATGGTGGCGGATCTGATAGATATAGCCATATAGCATTCAGTAACAGACGGTCGTTACCGAGCACCAGTTTATGATGAACACTTGGTGTTTCTCGGTCATTTATATCATGTAACGTTTGCGGTTAGAAAGATGTCCCACATGGCATTAATAATTTCAACAAGTAAATCGAAAAATAATTGTTCGCTTTCACTTCCCTGTTGATGTAAAGCTCTGATACATATCAGGACGACGACAAAATACAGTAATCGTAGCTCATGTACATTGTCCTTGTATTTTCCTACCATCTAATTTCTTGTTTTTGCAAGAAAGTTGAAAACAAAATAGCATGTGAAGAGATGAATAGCAAAAAGATACTTAATAAGATATCGATAACCATATAATCTTTACTAAAATTAGACTGTACTATTCTTATATTTCAATAGAAAAGCTTGGTGAACCATTATGCAACAAAAATATAACCTAAACTCTTGTCCTTATTCGCGTTTTTATTTATTTATTTATTTTATTTTTTATTTTTTACTTTGTTTTTTGAAATTAGTTTTCTCCGCTTTAATATTCATTAATTGCCACGATTAGGACCGGGTGGTCACGACTTTTTCAATGTTTTTCCATTTTTTTTTTCAACAATTCTTTCTATACATTTTTGGTAATTTAAACCCCCTAATTAATCTCTGGTTATAACAATAAGCCTACTGTCTAATCCGTGCCTCTCTATGACAATACCAATATTTACTTTTCGATGTTATTTTGTCTTATTAGTCTTTAATTCGATTTAATTCTCTTTTAAATCTGACTATTCAGAAAACAAGAAATTTCCAACGCCGTCATTACCAAATACATTGCAGCTTTCAAAGGAAGTCTTGGGAATAGGATACAATCCCTCTCACGGGTTCAAAGTCTTCACCCAGCCCCCTCCCCCACCCTGTACGCTCACTCGCTACATCCATTCATTCATCTTACGTTCAATACCCTCTCGGTCAACTACCCCACCACTACCAAGGGTCGGTCAGCCACTCCAAATTGCGGAGAACTCCCCCATTCAACGGAACGCTAGCCCGCTCGCGCCCGATTTTTATCATGAAAACGCAATATAATAATCCCTAGCCCCTGGCAGTATTTTCCAGTACCATGTAGCCCGCTTTGCAACTTTTTATTTACCCCTTTACACTCCAGAATTGTAGAAAATTGCCATAGGTAGCACATTGGGAGGCAACGCCCCCTCCTTCACGATGCGTAGGGGGTTAAGTAGATTTCCTATTTCCTAGAGGGTGGGATGAAGAGAAAGAGATGGATAGACAAGATGAAGAGATGTCTAGTAGTAGCAAGATGGAAGAGAGAAGGAGTGGTTTCTAAACGACGACTGAAATCATTCCTGTCCATCTCCTTTTTTGTTTTTCTTCAACGTTCTTTCTCGTGTAGTCTTCCTCAAACTAATTGTATTGCATTTTATAAATCAAACCAGGTTTTCTGTTACAAGATTGCTTTTAAAACAACATTAGTTGGATTTCCATGGATTACGCCACTGACTTTGAGGTTAGCTTAGATTTCGCGCTCTATAGATATCCACAAAAGTTGTTTTACGCAAAGAAAGGCAAATCTTACCATGATGGAGAAAGAACACTCTCCTTTTTTTTCTTACGCCCACTTAGAGTTGAGCTGAATTTACACTGAAACCTAAACGGGTAGACCGACTAGCTTTAAGCTAGTCGTAGTGATGCCCAGACTGACTAGCTTTAAAAGCTAGTCGGTCACGACGGACTAGTTTTCTTCAACACAACCCGGTATTACGGACTAGCTTAAAACTCGTCCGTCTCTACGGACTAGCTTGAAAAGCTAGTCCGTCAAGTTAGTCGTCAAGACGGACTAGTTTTAATGCTCGTCGGTCACGACGGACTAGTTTAAAGCTCGTCCGTCGTGACCGACTTGTTTGAGCGGACTAGCCTAAAAGCGCTAGTCCGTAGTGATGCCCGAGACTGACGAGCTTTTGGCGGGACTAGCTTAAGCTAGTCGTCATGGTGTAAAAGCTAGTCCGTCGCGCTTTTCTGCCGCGATGTTCTTGCTGCTGTCTTGACAGACTAGCATGACGGACGAGGTTAATATGGCTTCACACTGGTCAGAGACGTCAAATCTGAAATATTAGAAGACATTAAAAAGATACGATTAAAAACATGCATTTTGTCACAAGATTTGAGTAAAAAATAAATAAATAAAAAAAATTAAAAAAATAAACATTTTATTATGATGATATAAACAGAAGACAGGAATTATACAGGAGGCACAATTAGTTAACATTATGGCAATTAACAAATAATGGGGGCACGGGGCCAGGAGTCGCCGCCATGGCTTGCATCATCATGATTTTTTGTTGTAGGCCTACCTGCTTTTTGCATTTTCGGCGTATACACTTGTCCTTGAGAGCCACTTCAGAAATCCCAAAGTCGAGCCTCTAATCCAATATTCTTTTCTTTCAGATACAAGTAATCTAAAAGAAAAGTGGCGCCCATATTTAATTATTAGAATTAAATTTCAATTTTTTCATAATTTAATGTGATTGTTTGTTACTATCGTTGTAAATACACACAATTTATAAATTGATTTGGCAAGACATAATTTTTTTCGCGTTGGTGAGTTATAGCATTATCTATGTGAAAAAAATAACGCTATCTGTGAACTGAAAATAAGGAATTAAAAAGAGTACTCACACATTCATGTCATCAGTACACAGGAAGGAGATCGCCATTATAATAAAATCTAAGCTTTACGGGGTATATCCAGTGTGCGTCTGTTCAGTTTGCTCATTAAATGGAATTCACATACAGATAATGCAATTAATACATGTAATAGTGATGTCCTTTTCGCAATGCGCATGTTATTACATCAAATAGTACCACTTTCTATTCACTGCTGTTGCTAAGCCAGACTTCACAGCAATCTAATAGAATTAGACGGTTCATGGGTTCTATAGTAACGAAGTATTCAATTAGCTTGTAATTAAAGGCGCGGTCCCACTGGTTCTTTAGGATGATTTGCGTTATGAATTGTGGATTGTTTGTTTTGTTTTTGTTTTTTGTTGGCGGATGAACGAAATTTGTATACGCAACTCATGCGCAATAATCCTCCCGTCAGTGGGACCGGGCCTTAAAAGAATGGAACATTATTTCTAACCTACTCGTGAATGGCATACTTGTCACGATTTATGTTATTTCGGCTATCGTAATGTTCTCAAGATGTCAAGCAAAAACAACCTTTTTGTTTGAGAATGTTGATTTGTATCCACTTCTATTCACTGTTGTTGCTAAGCCGGGAATTCACCAGCAATCTGTAAGGAAATACCGGGTTCTTGAGTTCTATAGTAACAAGGTATTCAATTAGCCTGTATAATTGAAGAATGGAGAACAAATTTTGGAATCTACCGGTACTCGTGATTGCATACTTGTCATGATAGATGTTATGTCTCGTAAGCTTTCAGATTGTCATGCGAAACAACCTTTGTTTCAGAATGTATCAACTTGATTATGCTCGGAAACAGAAATAAATAGAGAAGGTACATTGAAACGACATCGCAACTATTTGTATCAAAAGCTAGTCAGTCATTCTAATGGGTGAACTGTCCTACCCCCCTACTTTTTTTTTACCTAGTTCGGTCACGTCGATCGACTAGCATCAAGCTTGACGGACGAGCTTTAAAGCTCGTCGCAGTTAAGATGTAGATTCAGTTGTATGCTAGTCCGTCTTGACGGACTAACATGGCAGACTAGCTTTAAAACTAGTCCGTCTTGACAGACTAGCTTTAAAGCTAGTCGGTCCATTGACGGACGAGGTTAGGTTTTCAGTGTATATAGCACGTACATGTACTTTCTTGGGGGGAAGTTTGAGGGTCTTTTCTTGCGAGGCGCGCGAGTGCCCGACTCGCGCCGTTCCAAATCCCATCTCACTTTACGTCTCCTCCCAGATAATCCTACCCCGAAAGAAACGATTAGAAGCTCTTTGTTTTCATAAGATAT
>CALNVZ010002974.1:23323928-23352388 GCA_940671915.1 Paracentrotus lividus | reverse complement strand
CGTTCCAAATCCCATCTCACTTTACGTCTCCTCCCAGATAATCCTACCCCGAAAGAAACGATTAGAAGCTCTTTGTTTTCATAAGATATGAGTAATCACGCTCATACTGCCCTTCATATTCGATTTTTTTTTCTCTCTCTCTCTCTCTCCATTTCTCTTTCCAGCCCCTTCTCTCTGTCTCTCTCTCTCTCTCCCTCTTTCTCTCTTTTTGTTCCTCTTATCGAATATATTCTCTTCTTGATATTGTCATAGAACGGATTTAAAACAATTTCGTTGCAGAACGCTCAACAGCGTGAAAGGAAACGCTTGCAGACGATATTCTTGCATGTCTGCATAAAGTACGTTCTCTTCGTTTTTCAATTTACGATCGAATTTTGGCGCCAGGCGCAACTATCCACCTTCATTCCTGAACCTCTGCTGTTCGCCTGGAGCATCAGTCCCTGACTTCATTTCTCTTAGTTTCTTTTGGTCCAGTTTCGCTCCTCCTTTGAAGTGAATTTGGCTTCATAAAGCAGAACACGAGACACTCGTTTCCTAATCGGTAGGAGGTAAATTGAGAATGGTTTAGAAAGACTATTCTTCCTCGGTCGTCCTTTCTTTTCGCCCCAAAGAATTGTTACAGTTTTGCACGTCCTGCAGCCGATGATGAGTCGGATTGGGTGCGCAAAACCCCAGCAGGGTTGTCACACAGACATACAAGCACACCACTGTTGGGTCAGAAATTTGAGCGGGAAACCTCGCTTTTTAGTCGATAGCAAAAATCGATGATCTGGAGATTTGAGAAAATCGAGTTACGTAGATGTCCGTGTAATTGGGTATCAGCGTGCACTGGTACACCTCGTAACTACAACACGTGCTGAACAAACATACATATATACCTAAGGCTCTTCATGACTATTCATATTATACAGTGAGTTTCCTCTTTTTCTCCTATCATTCTTCTCCCTTTTTCCCCTTTCTTTCTCTGTCCTTGTCAAAAATCTGGAACGAAACGAAATATTCCCCCTCAATAAGAAGATAAAGGTTACGGGAAAAATGCGGTGTGGAAAATTTAATAAAATGGACTTAAATAAATTTTCTATTGTAAAAGTTGTCCAGGATACAAATTTAACTGCAGTTCAGCTGATTTCCATTGTTTATGGGCACACATTATGACCAAAATGTTTTGACAGTGGTGTTAAGGCTCGCTGACTAATTTGGAAAACCTACAAGAAATTAAAATTCCACTGAAGCAAATATAGTAAAAAAAAAAAAAAAATAAATAAAAAAAAATTAAAAAAATAGATAAGGGTCTTATTCCTCAGCAGAATTACAAAAGAATGTATCAAAATGGTCGCTGATTTTGCTGAAGAAAATGGAGTCCAAGGAATTCGTTTAAGAGTTTCTTACTTTTGTGTAAATCAGAATAAATAGAATAAAGATTGTTTTTTAAATAAATCAATAATAATGACAGGTAATCGACAAACAAACCTGGTCAGATCTTAAACTACCAACGTAGAAATAAAGTTCCCTGTTCGGTCATGAACTATTGATCTTCTGTAGGGATTGGTAAGTAGCTACATAACCTACAGGCCAAAAATAAATCTTCGAAATAACACACCTACTTCATAGATTGCTACAGGTTGTCTTTAGAAAGCTTTGCCATACATCTCACATCCCAATGGGACAAAATTTGTGAAATTGAGAGTATCATCTTCCTTAAATTCGACCTAAAACTTTGGAAAATTCCCTGGCAAAAGTGTCTTGTTCTTCCGTTTGTATATCGCTATTTAATTTCTTAATGATTTTGTTGGCGCTTGAGAACAAGAGGATGCAAAGTTATACCTATAGAGTCAAGTAAGGAGACGAAAGAAACTTTTTCTTTGAAAAGAGAAGATGAAAAATTGTTTTGAAAGCCTAAATGAAATCGGAGACGGTTTCGCTACTTGCCGGGCTCTTCGAATTGATCTAACCATGAAAGCAGCACTGGTCTTGAATTACACAAAAACAGGTGAGGGAGATTTCCACAAAAGCTCAAAACCAAAAAATGAAAGAGTCGGAGAAAAAACTCCCCAAACCCCGCCAGCTAGTAGTGTCATCTTTCTGTCTATTCGGTAGAAGAATCCCCTAAAACTACTCTTCATCATTAAATGATATTTGTTAGCTTTGTTACACAAACAAATACTTCTCTATCGCTCTCTATGTCTCTCTCCCTCTTCTTGTTGAAGGGCTGGATAAAGCGAGACGAACTCCCACGAGAAAGCTTAGTATTTTTCATTTAGCGTCTATCTGATAGTCTCTTATTGGCGTTGTTATAGCCGTAGGGTGTAAGCACTCGAGTACATGTATGTATACTTTACAATTTATATTCTTATTACTTTCATATTTTGCAAAGAGGGATAGTTTTTCTTTTCCCCGCTGTAAAGACTATTGTAAGAGAAGTATTAACCAGACTATCCCGAAACGTCTGTATCCCCAAGCCCACAGAGTATATCCCAATTCAGTTCGATATTGTATCGTCTTCATGCTCCCCATATTTCGCGCCAAATGTGCTCAATTTCTCGCCCATATGAATCTCTCTTTACGCCGTAATGAAGTATTAAATATCAATTTGATGTGGCATACTTCTGCTAAGTAATATCGTAAAGAGCTTGGGAATGGTAGGTTGAGCAAAAAAAGAGATAATTTCATTTAAGAAAATGGAAGATTACTTTATTTCTCTGTTCAGTTTAAGATATAAATTTGACACTTAATGTGGACGCATGATATTTCCTTGCTAGATGACAAGAAATAGAAGAAATATGTACTTCATGTCTTATTCATTATTATCAATTACTTTTAATTACAATAATTTTTGTTTGCTTCTCTATCTGAAATTGCATCTTTAATTTTTCACACTAAGTTTTGTCGTCCATTGCTTCCCTGTAAATCTACACAATGAATTCATTTTTGGAAATTTGCACTCCCCCAAAAATCAACAAAACTCTTAACCCCATCTGCGGCGATAAGTTTATGTTGCGTCAATCAGTATTATTCAATGTTTAATAGGAAGATTTAAGAGAAGATATAAAAGAACATTCAGGGGAGGTATCATTAACAAAGATAGATGGATACTTTGGATTAGATACGAATTAAATTCTACATGCACCACATATTTCCCAGTCATTATAAGAAAAGTGGGACGGATGGATGCCTAAATTCCGGGAGTCACATAATGTCGTAACCTTAGTCCGGTCAATGATAGCATGACCCGTCCTGTACTATTTTCTCCTCCCTCTATTTAGATTGATTGGCAGTCCTCATATGTAACAGGCTGTCTACCTTGGTCACTTACCTATCAGCCTTACGGGGGCATTACCCAACAATCTCTCTGCGACAACGTTATGATATTAATGACGTGGGTTAATTAGTTAATTGATACGGAGTTACGGACGACTAGTTAATTGAAACTGCTTGCTAATTACTGGGCTTTTGTCCCTTTCCAGAAACCTCATTACAGAATATGTTCTGCAAAATAAACTAATTAGTAACGAGGGTGGAGACGAGGATGAAATCCGCTCACTCTGTGTTTTAACACCACTGAGCACTGAACCTATAAAGCGATCACGTACCAGAGGTGATTGCTCCGTTACGTAATAAAGAGATCCCGTCCTTGTTTAGGTTCGGACCCAGACAGCCCAAAAGGTCAGCTGTACTTTTAGATCAAGTCAGGTTGGCCTGGTGATGTGTACAATCCGTAGATTCTTTTAAGTTCTGAGCGCGCGCGGACGCTTTCTCGTTTCACGAAACCCGAATACTGCAGAGGACAGTAGATTTTTGTTCGTCTTTTGAAGGGATGAATAAAACCCGCGACATATTATACGCATAACGGAACATGGACCCACCCCTATGTACATGCCAATCAATATGAGACAGCAATGGCGTAATAACAGTTGCCATGTTGGTAATCCCTTTTCCTCCTCCCCTGTAACAATACCTCAGCTTTCAACATCTCAAGGCGCAACCTTGCTGATCGCCTACTCAGCTCCGCTTCGGCGCGTACTATCCAGACCTGGTGGTTTCCGCCTATTGTCTGTCTATTGTCCTTGTGTACGCAGAGCAGCGATTCAAAACCCCCTTCTAATGCGGCTTTTCGTCTTGTTTGCCACCCCGTGACAGGAGAATGGTCCCCGGACAATGACAGGGACCCTGACATGGGCAGGACAGATGTCACTTTTAATTATGTTTTCGTAAGTCATGTTCCGTGCAATGATCTCAATTGGCTATGATGTAAGGATGGCCATCTTCGTTTTCATCGGAAGTCTTGGAGGGTGTCTTCTTCAGAAGTTTGTCTGTTGCAACTGATTAATGCGTTCGAAATTGTTGTAAGAAATTGTTGTAAGAATGTTTCTAACAAAAGTTTAATTCAGTCTTCCAAATCCTTCTAAATACATGATGTAACCTAGATTATAAGCCGGTTATTAACCTCTCAACAGGATCTTTTTTCTTTCTTTTTTTAAATGTTTAATGGTAACACCGACATACAAATACAAAGATACAAATATGACATACAATTTATAAGCATGGCCAAAACTATTTTCTTCCTTTAGAATGATATAAATATATAAATGTTCTTTTGAGAATATATCAAGAACATTTCGTGTTAAATAATGATAACAACAACTGCAGTAACAAAGGGGAAAATGAATACAATAAATACAATATAACATATAAAATATATATATATAAAAGTTTAGACTGTGATATCTACAGTGCGTCCCAAAAAGAACTATACACTTTTCAAATGGTTATCAAATAAAAAAAAAATATGATTGTTGGGGAAAAGGTTTATATATATAAAGCTCATAACCTCAACTATCATTATGACACAAAAAAATCCGAAAATAAAACATTCTTCAGTGAGCAATGCCCACTTTTGTGAAGGACACAAAAAACAGCCTGCGCAGGAATTTGGTATTCATTTATCACCTTTGTATGGCACGCCAGTAGGGAATCAAAGGATAAGGGAATAACTCGGCTAACATAGTAAAAGATATCCCGAAAGTTAGAAATAAACATTCAAAATTATACACAAATGTATTTTTTCACCGTTTTGTTTTCATATCATTGATTTTTGCTTTGAATTCAGTTTATTTTTTTCTTTGTTGGCTGATTTATTCCATTATTCTTTGATTCCCTACCGACGTGCCATACAAAGGTGATAAATGAATACCAAATTCCTGCACATGCTAATTTTTTTGTGCTTCACAAAAGTGGGCATTGTTCAATGAAGAATGGGTTATTTTCAAAATTGTTTGTGTCATAATAATAGTTGAGGATATGAGTTTCATATATATTTTTTTAGACTTTTTCCCCTAGAACCATATATTTGTTTATTTGGTAGCCACTTCAAAAGTGTATAGTTCTTTTTGGGACGCACTGTAAAAGATGCTCATCACTGTTGTAAGCTTTTTAACATACAAACAAAGAGCACTTTTTCTAAAGACTGTCAACTATTTCAATTTCAATTAATATCAATTTCATTTGAAATATAAACTAGTTATCCCAAGGACTACCCATTATTTTCGAGAGGTCATAAAGTTACGAGGGTGGCGTCACATATAAAACGCCATGTTCACTCCCCTCTGTTAGCCTATTCCGATAAATGCGCGGGAATGTGTCGTAAAAGAACTCCCCTTTCTCTCAAAACAGGTATCGATTTTGTTAGTTAATCGTACGGGAACGAAATACTTTCGAATGGTTATATTCTAGTTGCATCACCAGTCCCTTTTAATTGATTTCGTTAAAATGCATCTGTTTTAAGTACTGAGAAATATAAGTTTTACAGTGATACAGGGGTAAATTTGAACATTAAAGCATGTTGGTTGCTTTCCCATTTTCAATGGAGGTCTATTTCAGGGTCATGCTTCACAACAATCCGTAATTATTCTGAACAAAAGACCAGAACTCTACATTTTCGTTATATCAATACTTTGCCTAATAAACCCGGGCTAGACATTCGAAGCGTGACATGTCTCGGCGTGCTCAACCCTTTCTCTCCCATACCGAATAACAAGAGTACCCTCTCCAAAAACACTCCACTCCTACAAGCTAAAATGCATCTCCGAGGAACAAGAAAGAGATAAGAAGAGGCGAGCAAAGTAGAAAGTCCTCCTTTTGCATAGCAATTGCCTTGACGACGCAGAAGACGCAACATCAGTATACTCCAGCCCGCTTATGATGCGGTGGGGAGCCAGTCAGATGCAGTGCGCTCACTCTGTATAGTAGATAGGAGCTCAGACGAGGCAGGACGGCGTAACGGACGGGGGAGGGGTGAATGCCCGCATCATGGCCAACCACTAGCTCTCCTCGCATGGTAGAACGTGAAATCATTCCATACTATCATCAGCACCGGAACGCCACTTTTCGATACCCGCTACTTGTATCACATCAACGTTTTCGTCTTATTTGCATGATGACGCTCAGAGTCTGCAAGAATTGTTGCTTTTCGCTCCTCTTCAGTTGTTGATCGAGTATAAAGATCTAGTTAGGTGAGCGTTAAGACAAAACCTCGAATTCATTTTAACCTCTTACATGTTATTTATCGACAAGTTGGTACTCTCCTTGTTCTAATTCTCTCCTCGGTTGCCATCTAATGGCTTTGTCATGTACGTGGTATAAGTTTCTTTAGAAAAAACATAAACTAATAGTCTTCCTTTGTAATAATGCTTCACTGTTTTTGTCGTACTTTCTTGTACAAAATTTACTTTGTTTTGTTACTTTGCATGGAGGCATGCATTTGCGTCATTATGTTATGTCTTGTATTTTCGTCAACTTGGCTCTTTAATATGATCCAGTATAACATTAATGTCTTCAAAGTAAAATTCCATTTTAGCTGTGTCTGATTTCCATCATGCATGTTATGAGGTTTGTCTACTCAAATGACACCATTCTCTCTTGTTTATTTTTTTTAAACATGTATAATTAGATTGTAGATAAACTGATTGGGGGTGTACTGTGAATATACAGTAAAAACGCCAATATTCCGAAAAATATATTATACATGCAGACAATCTAAATATGAAAATGCATGATAACTGACGTTATGGTAGAATTGCTCTTTTACAAGGTCATTAAAAGTAATTATAACAATTAATAATGGATACGGTAATGCATGACCCACTTTTATCATAATATAAATTTATCATATGTATTAGGATTGTAATATTTTTAGTTAAATTTCATTGCAGTATAGTTCACCTTTTTTTTTTTTTTTTTTTTTTTTTTTTTTTTTTTTTTGCAATTGTGTCCGCACAGTAATATTTAATATTCATGAGGAGTACGTAGACATTACTATTAAGTTATATTTAAACATTTATTTGAATCATTTATATTCAATTTATATATTCGTAACCATCATTCATTAATATATTCGCAATGTTACTGTGGATGGATATGGAGGCTGTTTCACAAATTTCCTTCTGATCTCAGAAAGTTGAATAATTTGAAAGAATGCATGTGTTCCAGAAGAAAACCACCGAAAAGACAAAATACGATGGAAATTTCATTTAAAGTACTAGGTCGTGCATAGGTCCGTATTATTTATGCATTTAGATTATAATAATTTGTAACACGT
This sequence comes from Paracentrotus lividus, assembly GCA_940671915.1. Classification (NCBI taxonomy): domain Eukaryota; kingdom Metazoa; phylum Echinodermata; class Echinoidea; order Camarodonta; family Echinidae; genus Paracentrotus; species Paracentrotus lividus. The sequence continues at coordinate 23,344,794 of CALNVZ010002974.1, read as the reverse complement.
GAAATACTTATCTACAGACCCTGTCCATTTCTCTCTTTTTCTCTCTCTCTCGTTATATAAACTCGACACACACACACACACATACACACACACACACACACACACACACATACATACTAAATGAGAGAATGATTTATCTTTCGCTGTTTATGATTTATAAGAGAGTTGCCAAAGTTGTTTGTATTTGCCCCAGTTTATTTCGCCATATTCTTTTTATCTCTTTCTCTCTGTCTCTCCATGCTTACTTACATAGATATACAATACACACACAAAATATATCTCATTTTTAGCTCTCTTTCTTTTTATTCATCTTGCACCTTTTCCAAACCATTTCATTCGATTTTAACATCCGCAAAGTTATTCTCTTACTCTTGTTTGCCTAGCATACCACTCGACAAAGTCATTGGATGTGGGGAAAAAGCGATACAATCTGTTTGATTCTTTCTTCTCCTTCGAATTCCATCCCAACCCTCCTCATCTCTCCATCGTCCTCTTTACCTTTTCATTTCGTAATTTTCCAAGTAGTGGATGCATATCCCTCAATCCGTTTGGCCACAACGTTTTCAAGCCCGTACCACGAGGGACAAATATTTACATACCAACGGTACTTGGTGAGCTGGAGTGCGGGGCACTGTCCCGGTCATTACTCCGCCTCTCCTCGCTAACATATCTTAGCACTTGTCTTTTGACTTCGACTAAAGGGTCTTTTTGGATTTTTTTTCTCTCTTTTGGATGAGTGTCTGTCGGCAATTGAGATTTAAATTGATTCAAACACGGTCGTTAAGTCGACAAGTCACATTGGTTTATAAACGTCACACTCTAGAGCAATATCATTCCACTACACTTAAATAGGCCTATTATGACATTCAAAATAAAATGTAAAATTGGAAATATTTTGATATGTATATGTATATAATATATATATATATATATATATATATATATATATATATATATATATATATATATATATATATATATATATATATATATATATATATATATATATATATATATATATATATATATAATTATATAATTATATATATATATTATATATATTATGCATATATCTGTCATTTCCCATTATTATCTTGCTTCTTTAGTACTGATTTCATAAAGGATTATTCCTCAATTGGCGATAATTGCGAAAAAGAGACTATATTTGGTCAAGTAACATGACGAGGAAAAATGGTGAAAAAATAATAACTATGGGTATAGGGGGATCACAATTGCATCTTATCATAAATGGGGTGGGGATTAGCAGATAGTTTTCGCAAAGTGATTGATTATCAATACTAATAGAAAGAAATATAAGACTACAACCCCATGACATTTCACTTCTCAGGATTTCATGTTTTGAGAAATAGATTACCCAGTAGTTCTGCAATGAAATTGAGAAGGTTAGAGGTATTATGTTGGTTATGAGGTCGTGTCAATTGCGGTAAATTGGGGGTGCCACCTATAGAAGCCCAAGATAAGAGAACAATTCATAAATGTCACTCTGAAAATCATAGATCGATAGTAATTATGATGGAGCCACGTAACCTTCCGTGGTTGCTTGTCTGATCATCATGTTGATTGTCAGACGATCGTTTGATATTGGGATCGATTGATATACATAACAACACTGCGCTCAAGAGGTAGACAAGGAGAGAAAAAATAAAAAGAAATACATAGAGAACGAGAGAGTTCATCTTCAGGTCACACTCTAAAAGGTGAATGGTCAATTTGACCTCATTCCGGGTCCATTTGGTCCATACACAATTCCTGCTCAGTTTTCTCGATTCATGTAGTATAGCCCAAATTGACCCGGAATCGGATCAGTTTTAATCTTCATTTGTTTGTTTGTTTTCCTTTTCTTTAGAATGCACCATTTATACTCTGTAAAAACTTTACCTCTATAATTGATAATTATGCTGCATAGTGAAAATTATATTTTGATATTCCCTTTCGATGTTCTTTCCTTTCGTAATAAGCTAAGATGACCGTAAGAGAAGAAAGGGCTTGTGAAATTTCGATTCTCTCCTCGTCGATCAAAATTTTGCATTTTTTTTTTTTTGCACTTTTTTGTTTTTAAAAAGCCAATTATCAAAAAGAAAAGTGACTCAGTGAGAAAGATCATTTGGCTTTAATTTGTACTACATAGACCTACACCTAACTTTTGAAAAGATTTACTAATTTATTTTCCCCTGGTATTACCATTTTTGGATACATTGCCTCAAACTGAATCTTCATCCTTGCCATTACAAGTAAACGATTAAAAAAGAATATTGTAGTTTATATTAAAATAGGCTGCTTTAGATTTACAGAGAATACAAACACAGTTTCAATAAAATGCGTTTATTCAAATAAAGTATATGAAAAACATCAGTGAGAAAAAACATTTGGCTTTGATTTGTACTACATAAACCTACACCTAACTTTTGAAAAGATTTACTAATTTATTTTCCCCTGGTATTACCATTGCCTCAAACTGAATCTTCATCCTTGCCATTACAAGTAAACAATTACAAAAATATGTATAGTTTATACTAAAACTAGGCTGCTTTGGATTTAAAGAGAATACAAATGAAATTTCAATAAAATGCATTTATTTAAATAAAATATATTTCATAAGATGGAATATATGAAAACAGCATCAAAACAATGCAATAACAGAGCGGTTTTTTAATCTTTTGTATTTTTTTCTGCTTCTGCTTTAGTAACTATCGGATTTTCGGATTTCAGTATATAATATCAGTAATTGTTTGATATTTGTGTATTTTTACAGATCTAATGTGTGTTTCCCTTTATTTATAGGTCTTTTTTTTAATAATTTGATTTATTAATTCATTAATACCATAATAAATAAATTAATATTTTATTCTGCATTTTTTACTACATCGCTATCGCAAGCATGAAGAAACTTTCATCAAAATGTTATTTTATAGAGTTTTATCAATCGTACAGTGTCTTAATATTTCATTTATTTATTTTTTTTTTTATTTATTTATTTTTTTATTATTATTTTTTTTTTTCAACTGTTAGGCCAGACAGTGTCTAACAGATAGATTTTAGGAAATACCCTGCCACACTTCTATTCACTTTATAACTTTTTCTTTTCCTTATCTCAAAATTAATTACAGCTTTTCGGATCTCATTAACGCATCACCTAAACTCCATTAGGTGAGAGAAAATAGTGTTAAATCAACCGATACTGTTTCATCAAAGCTCGAAGGCACATATAAGTGAAGATTTTCTTCTCCTTTCTTTTTTTTTTTTCGTCCCTCTTTCTGTGGTGAGGCACGATTGAAGAAGAGTTTGATATAATTTTGTCTGTTGAAAACAAAAAGGGTGTTGAGACTGAGTAAAGAGATATGACTTAACGCCATTTTGGCGTTCAGCTTAGCAGACGTTCTGTTTGTCCATCAACCAGCTTCCCGTTGGTTGTCTTGAGGCAAAGCAGATGCTCTCGTCCAATGTACGAGGAGCCCTAGCGTTTACTAAGAAAGGCTCCACATCGTTTATCCCCCTTCCATTTCTTTTTTCTTTTATTCTTTTGTTTTTTTCGATTTGACGTACCCGTATTTGGGAGCGCCTCTGTGCTAATAGGGTGTCATAACAGTGGTATCATTTTTCAATTAAAGAAGACCCAACGAAGATGTGTGGCAAAACCCCCTGAGCTGTTTTTGTGCTTTTTAGTGAGAGCCGTTGACTATAATCTTCGCTTAAACGATATCACATCTCTGAACGGCCGCATTAAAAGGGACAACATCTTCATAATTGCTACATTTAGCGACGGCTTCTTGAAGATAAAAAAGATACTTAATGATATTGTGATGTTAATCCCTTAATTACTTACTTTATAGTGATAAATTGTGGACAATTTTATAAAACTGAATGTGACTTCTGCTTGATTTGTAAAAAATAAGATGTATTTAATTACGTCTTCAAAGATTATGAGGAGAATAATGCTAAAAATTATCAAATTAATTCCAGTTTCTTATAATCATTTTCTCATCTGACCATTATTAGCTTCCTTTTTTTTGTCATGAGTTAACCTTTTCACAATTGTCACTATACTATTTTCGCACTTTATCGACCGGAATTTTATTAAATGACTATCGTGCAAAATGAAGGCCACATCGCGTGGTTGCACTGCCCTCAAGCCTCCCATGGTGATGCGCTTAACGCCTCTCAGACTCCTTGTCTGGCACCCGATCACAATCAATTTAAACAAATGATAATAATTCCTCCTGAAATTGCCGAGAGTAATTGTATTTCTTATTGCTCTTTTTTCTTTGAGAGATGACGAGAAAGAAAGATTTCATTTAGAGAGGGGGGAGAGGTGTGGAGCAGGGAACATTAGGATAATGATAATTGCCTTCCCGTCGCGACCAAATTCCATTAAAACGCTAGTTTGATTAATAACTGTGATGTATCTTGTTTCTCTTGTATCTTTGCCTGCAGGAACCGTCACAAAAAGGAAGACCACCTCTAGCCATGTTAGCCGCCACTTGTGATCGAGTCGTAGAGGGGAGTCCGGAGAGTTTTCCAGATCCACCCAAGGCGAAAGGTTTCCACCCCTTCAAGAGGACGACACCCGTCATGTCTGGACTGACAGCAGAGCATGCGGCATCAAGGTTCGCCAGTATGGCGGCACCAAGTAGCGTGTTCGGGGCATCTTTACCGTATCCCTTGACACCAACCAGCTCGCTTTCGTCGCCGTTCTCGGGAGAACTCTTCCTTTCGCGAAAGTCAGAACCTCGCATCCCTATCGCCACAGAAACAGCAAAGTCCAACACATCGCCGTATGGACATAAAACCGGGTTCAGTTCGGAGACAGAGCAATTGGCAGGCATTTTGCCCCCGCAACTATGTGGACATTCTGCATATGAATCATGGCTGAAGGCAGCGACCTCTGCGTCGATGTTATCGCGAGAGAACGGTGTTCCTGGGTTCAGCCCCGCTTTCTGGGGTTTACCGGGTGCCCAGGCCAGTTTGTTGGACCTTCATAGCAGTGCAGTAGGCACACTGCCTTCACAATTTGGCAAGATGCCAACCTGTAGCAGCGCATCAGACTGTAATGCATTGGCTATGAGCCATTCAATTTTACCCTACCCACCCCTTACTACAGCAAATCCATCGCTCTTCAGTCCATCTCATCTGTTTCCTCCAAGTAGCTTCAACTCATTCTTACCTCCTGGTTATGATATCATGAGCCTCACAGAGATGAGATCCTCCTTCTTTGGACCAGCTGGACTCGGACTTTCACTTTCGAGAGCGAGCCGCCGATACAGTGGCAGGGCGACTTGCGATTGTCCGAACTGTCAGGAGAATGAGCGGTTAGCTGCAGCCGGTCAACCACTACGAAAGAAAAATATTCACAGCTGTCACATTCCGGGTTGCGGTAAGATCTACGGCAAGACGTCGCATCTCAAGGCCCATCTTCGATGGCACACGGGAGAGCGTCCCTTTGTCTGTAACTGGCTCTTCTGCGGTAAGCGCTTCACGCGGTCTGACGAGCTACAACGTCATCTTCGCACACATACGGGAGAGAAGCGATTCGCGTGCCCGACATGCAACAAACGCTTTATGAGGAGTGATCACCTGAGCAAGCACGTCAAAACACATCAGAACAATAACAACAACAGTGGCACCGCAAACAACGTCAGCAGTAACGGTAAAGCTGCTGGAGAAAGCGGAAAGATATCCCCAATTAAAAAGTTAGCGAGCGTTGGGAGTAGCGAAGCGGAATCGAGTCCAAGCGGAACAGAGGGATCACCATCGCCCTCATCAACGGGACCAGGACCTATCAGCATGTCCGTACCACAATCAGCTGCCCTGAAGATCGCGTCGCCATGATACCAGCAGTTTGACATGTATTGAACTATCCTAAAGGACATCACAATAGATCCACAATATGATTATGATTGTTTATCCCACAATCGAAAAGCGAGATGAACACTAATTACTTGTCGCAATATTTGAAGATTCTACAGTCATATATCTGTGCAAAAGGTTCTTTAAAATCCCGTCTGGTTTCTGAAATGTTAATGGTTGATTCATCGAAACTTTCTCATGCACATCAAAATATATAAAAAACAATATTTTCTCTTATTTGAGTTTTATCAATCGAAAAATCAAATTTTATCAAATGAAAAAGAAAAATAATTTTCCATCTTAAGGGAAACCATCATTTTCACTGGAGCCTAATAATGTCAAAGATTTTTCTGTCTTATTTATTTAGTTGTTATTGGTTTCATTTAATCCTAATTTTCTGAAATATCATTATGTTATGTCATGGCAATTTTCTCTAAGGAGTATCTGATCATTACGCAATCACAAACAACTCCACGACGGGACCTCTTGGTCTCTAATCTTTGCACTCGCACAATCATTTATACTTGTTTAAGGTAATACTTAAGAAATTCCATTCTTTTTTAATAATGATAGAACACATTTGTGTTTAAAAAACCCTTTTTTTATCAATTATAATATTTGATTATGCTTAACACTGTCGTTATTGGACATTTGCAGTTGAAATTTTCATCTAGGCACTAATATGCAGCTTATTTACCACTAGGAATGAGTTTATATAACACATCTGGGATAAAATGATTTAATACCTTGTAATGTATTGAGGAGAGGGGCTCTCCTCTAGTGTTCGGATGCCACTATTTTCTACATTCCCATTGTTTAGTTGTCAAAGGAAAACACACTTAACCATTTTAGGAGTGAAGTCCTTCTAAAATGCACAAGGCAGCATTCACATTGTTTCCAAAAGGGTCGCCCTTCTCTGGGCATATAATTAAGCGGGAGGATGGAGAGATGGCAAATCCTCAAGTGAATATTGATAATGAAATCCGCATGGGTTTTTACTTCGGAGAGCATCCTATTTTAATCTTAGCTTGGAATAGATGACATTCAAATATTTCTGTGCCGTATTACTACCGAAACGTTAAAAACAATTTAAATATATTATACATCGCACACAACTCACCCACGAATCATAGGATTTAAGCTATAGTTTCATATGAAATGGGTAATCATTCATTCTGCGTATCTCCCATCATTAACCAGGTTAACACCAGATTCGTTAACTCTCTCTCCCGATCGCGTTTTTCTTTATCTATAAGATCTTCTTAAGAAGAGATAATACCTCGCTTGACAGACGAAAATATGAGAAAAAGAATAGCTATCAACCCACCCAATATGGCGATAATGGCTTCTTTCTAAAACCCGTTTTCTGAAACGCGGGGATAAGGCTGGCATTATTGTAGGCCGACTCGATTTGGTCGGGGTTAAGCGAAAAGCCATGTCTCGCGTCTTCACATCGAGTCGCCCCAAATGTCAGGAGAGCTGAGCGGCTGTTTTTCGCTTGTAGTCGTATAGGAAACAAGGAGAAAAGGGAGAAGGATGGGGAGAGAGAAGCGGAACGAAGAAAAGGATACAAGAGGGAACGAAAGGGTTTTTTAGAAAATGGCAGGCGAGAGAAAATATGGTGTAGTTAATAAAGACGTATGGATGAGAAGACGGGAGGTGACAGCGAGGGGTTATTGCGCGTTTAGTAGCTATCCAGGACGTGACTTATGGTGAAGTCTTTCCAACAAATTAACCCAGGGCGAGATGCTATGGCTTGAGAAACGGTAGCAAGCTGCAGTCTGAGTCGCGTTCAGCAGCACTTAAACGTTATTTAAAAACGTCGTTGTCGGTTGTTTTAAACAAAACTTTAGAATGTTTAGCGTTCTGCAAAATTAGTTTGTTGCTGTTTGTCAGCGAGGAAGACATTGTTACCGTATTCGTTCAAGCAAACGGGTTGCCTTGTGGAAAGACCCCCCCCCCCCCAAACGAATTTCCAAGTGTGTCTTCTCTCTCCTGTATTTTTTTTCCTTTCTCTTCTTTCTTTCTTTTCAATTGACAAATTCCTCCTACTTTTCTTTTCTCTTTTCTTTTTTTTTCTTCTCTCATATCAATATTTTATCCTCCCATCTCGCCATCTCTCTCTATCTTTCTCTCTCTCTCATCATCATCATCTTCCGCATCCTCTATCTTCAATGAGCGCGGATATGAATTAAATCACGCGCTTAGTGATAATACCATCATCTCTCTTGTATCTTTGGGTCTATTTCCTGGATAAAGAAACCCTGCCACTTGACCTCGAGTCACCTGTATGATAAATGGATAGTAGATTTGGCTTTTGTCAAAATAGCGTCCATTGGTCCTAACTGTTCGTTTCTGCGTTGGAAATAAAAGTAACCCCGAATTTCTATAAACAACCCTTTTTACACTATTCCCATGACCTTTACATTATATGATAATATTTGAATTTTAAGTTGTTTTTTATCTTCTTTCTTGCCATGACGAATCGGCATTTTCCCAATCCATCATCCTTTGCACGATATTTTCAAATGCATTTCTTCAATCGTTTCTATTCACGTTTTGTAATAGTGGTACTTTGTTGTTATGCTAAATCTTTACTCAATTTCACTCAATTTTAAATAACAAATTTATCAGCTTTTAATATATTCTGACATAAGGGATCCAAACGAAATACTTGCCGTGTATTTTAAAAGAATTATGAATGTAATACATTATCACTAACAGCTTCTAAAAGAATCGGTTATCTAAACTTACATGTATTCGCTCAGTGTATTCGACATTACAATTTGAGTTTAAACCTTTCTTTACAATGTATATCATAACTGTATTTTATTTGATGTCTTGCCGTTAGCCTTGATAAGATTTGATTTAAAACTTGGTATGAATGGGTATATTATTAAATATTATTTTGGTGACAAGAACTGACGAGCAGATAGTTTGCTGTGATACCGAGAAAACAAATCGTGTAGTCTCCTTGAATGCTAAATGTCTGCATCAGGAAATGTGACGCGTGTTACATCAGATTATGACATATTCTTAATTATTATTACCAGATAATGCTACTCATGTTAATTATCTATATATTATGATTGGACAGTGTACAGTATGAGGGGAAGAATTTATGTAACTTATTTGGATCAGAATGAAGAGTATTTCCTTAAACTCACAGGCTCCGTATGAGACCTAAAAATTGAGAATTTGGAGGTTATGTACATTAACCGTGAAATAGTTGAATATATTATTATTATTATGATATTGGAATGTATTAAATTTGTCTTTGCTTTTTTTGTAGGATTGGGTGTATCATAATATGATGGAATTGTACCTAGAAAAGAGAGTTGATGTTGTACAAAATGTCTACTGTGATATATATACCGAAGCTTAAGAATTAAAGAGATTTTTTGCCGTTTTAAACGGGTATACAGGGGATATATTGATATATGCGTGGTGATTATGTTATGTTTCTTGTGAAAAGATGTTTACGGAGTAAAATGAAATTATACAAAACTTATGAGGAGAAAGTGTGCTATTTTTGACATGTGCGCTGTAATAATGGGATTTTTGTTTACTTAGAAAAATAGAGTTTCAGAGAAGGGCGAGAAAAATATTGAAGTCAGGGTGTTTGTGGGTGTGGGTGGGTCTATGTCTGTGTGATGAGGGTGAGAATGTGGGTGTGATTAAGTGAGGGTGCGTCGTTTTGAGGTGTGTGTGTTTGGTGCGTGTGTGTGTGTGTGTAAAATTTGTGTTTCATGTGTTTGGTGTGTGTGTGTGTGTGTGTATGTGTGTGTGTGTGCGTTTACGAGCCCGTGTGATGGAATGGTTTTTGCGTGTGTGTGTGTGTGTGTATGTGTGTGTGAGAGAGCGAGAGAGATTGAGAAAGACTTGACAATGAAAGTGTTGACTTAAGAGGGGAAAGACTAAGAAACAATTTATAAAGATATCACTTTTGATGAAGTTGTTAAAATGTTAGAATATAATTCTTTAAAAAAAAAATAAGAAAAAATAAGAGAATTCAGTTCTAAGAAAAACATTTTTATAAAATGCGAACAGATGAGAGGAGCTGGTAGATTCAAAGGTTGATGGAAGGGTACAGACATAAAAAAGCCTCCAAGTACAACAGGCAGGTGAAATCACCCACACCTTTATCCTGCATTTAGCTACAGGAAATATTTTCTTAAGGCGCATGTTTAGCCAATGTGTGGGGGTGATACGAGCATCTGACGTTAGAGCTTGTCAGCAGGGTACGATATAAAAATACATCTTATAAAGGGGGAACAGCAAATGAGATATATGTTTTTCTACTTCACCATCCGAAAACAAATTCCGGGCCTGGCACAAACACACCCACCAAGCGAGAGAAAGACGAAGAAGAAGAAGAAGAAGAAGAAGTCATTTCACATCTGTATGGCTCTGGAAAAACATTAAATTGATTGAGGTTCTCGGAGTTCAAGTTGGAGATGTCGCCTATACGCCTTTCACATGCGCCCTAAATTCAGCAGCCAGGACGTGGTAAGGAGCGGGGGCTGGGAGATGGTTCCTCCCTCCTACATGTCCTGCTGCCGCTAGTAGGTCCATTTCCACACTTTCTCATGTGACATATGTAATATGCTTTTCAATAGAATTTAGATGAAACATACATTTTGTATCCTAAATATGTTTTTTTTCATACCATTATTATGGAACTTTAATTAAGTGACGTATACATTCAGAACTGCAAATAAATAAATATCAGTGTAAACCACCATATATTAAGCCGGTTCCATCGAGGGACAATAGAGGAACATATTTTGCTATAAAATATTCAAATTCAAGTTTATTCCACTCATACAAACGATACACGGTATAAACATTATACACGTGATCCGTATAAATGCATACATACATGAACGCATTAATTAAAAACACATTGATAACTAAATATTATATAATACAAAACTTATTTCTAATATTATGATTTTAAAACAAGGAAAAGTAAAAAAGAGCAACTGCTCTTATCATATTTGTATCGTTTTTTATTTTATATTTCAATAAATTTCATTTGATATAAGGTGGGATCATATGCACAGCGAATGAGGCTTTAAACAAAGTGTATTAGGAGTAACTTACCACTTTTGCAGATTAAAATATTCGTATGGATTCAGCAATCTTGTTGTTGATGACGTTTAAAATCCTAATTTTTCATTCCTTTTGATCTTGTTGAGTTCATTTTAAGCCCACTAAAAAATTTCACATCAGAATCAAATCATTAAAACTCTAATGCAATTAACAAACATCCATTTATGGAAAATATTTAGTTGCATTGGTATAATAATTGATATGTACAAAACTTATTTCTAATAACCAAATTATCTTTGAAAGAAGAAATATTGGGTACTGCTATACCCCTCATCCCTTATCCCCTCACCGCTTTCTACCATGATGCACCTCTTTGTACCACACTGAAAAGCTATCTTGCCCCAAGTCAAACTTGATATACCCACCCATGGTGATTAGAGCGCCAACAAGGAGGATCTCACACGCGAAATAACCATCATCAACCCCGTCATCTAACTCATCACTTTTTACATCTTCGAGTTTCGTTTTCCTTCTCGTCTACTGCGTGTTCTTCTCTTCATATTCTTTAGTGTTGGTTTTTTACTTCTCTCTTGGGTCCCTAATTTCAATGTCACTATTTTGTCTTTCCACTTTTCCTCCTCCCGCCCATTATCTTTCTTTGTCTGTACATATTTCTTTCCCTTCGGTTCTCTCCTTGTCACCGTCTTTCTATTCTTCTGTGCTTGTGCATCAGTGTGTGTGTGTGTGTGTGTGTGTGTGTGTGTGTGTGTGTGTGTGTGTGTGTGTGTGTGTGTGTGTGTGTGTGTGTATGCGGGTGTATGTGGGTGTTTGTGTGGGTGTGTTAGTTTTTTTTGTGTGGTTAAACCTTATGTATCTCTACTTACATCCCCTTCCCTCTCTTTGATTTTGTATAGACGCTATCTATCAGTTATGTTTTGAGTAAACACTGTATGAAAAAGTACTTAAACATGCATGTATATCCAAAAGAATAAAAGAAGAATTATTTTTTTTAAAGATAGTCCGAAGAAAAAGTACTACCACATTTTCGTCATGTACATGTATATCAGTTGTCGTCAAATCTTTGATGAATCTATTTGCTAAGTATTTAAATTGGAGGAATATGGAGATTGCCCCGGATTAATGCAATTATGTTTTAAACATGAATAACGTATTTTAACCATCATTATAATTAATCTGAACACTTAATGAATAGACGATAATAATTGAATAAACAACAGATATGTTCCTCTTATATAATTATATAGACAGTTTTATATACCTCATTTTAAGAATCTTTAATAATCCTGTCTTCTGATTGGTTGAAAGTGCAGTCATAATCTGACCTATGGCCGCCGAGAACATTTTTCCCGGTTTTACCCCCGGTCAAAAGAACATTTTACAGTACTTTTTGCCCATGGGCATAGTGCGATCCCCATTTGTTTACGTGCAAGGCTGCTGCGCATGCGCTTTATTTCAGATACCATAATTTGCGGCGCGATTTGGTCGAAAATTTTAAACAACTCCGCTGCTTGTGCGTCAACGCGCGTGGCGCGCAGCGTAGACAAATTCTTTCGTCGCGCGCTAGAACGGATCCCAGATTTCCTAGTTGAGCGTTAAGCCTGAATTTCGATGACGATGTTGATCTAAACAAGCGATTCAGAGGTTAATCTGGAGGGTGCTCCTCGGCATTTCTGATTAGTTGTAAGTAGAATGCAAAAGTGTTGCCTGTGCATGTGGTGAGCATGCATTGTGGCCTGCAGAGCCAGAGGCTCGAACTGACTTAACTTTCATGACTCTAGGCTAGTCTAGATCTAACGTTAGGCCTATTTAAGAATCTAGATCGTAGACTTCACTTAGACTTAGTTCTAGGTCAAAATTAGACCATGTTTGTTGTTTTTAGATTCGGCATATAAAATATATATTGACTGCTTTTATTTTCGGGACATGGTCGTTTCTAGACTGCTCTCGGGAATCTCCGCATCTGCCATAACCCCGACCTGCGGTCTTGGGTTATAGCAGATGCGGAGATTTCCCTTGAGCAGGATCTAGAAACGACCATGTCCTCAAGCATCATATATCTATAATATATCATGACAGTTTCATAATGTGGAAAATGATCAGTCTGTAATTATGGACAGTTTTGAATCATTTTAAAAATGATTTATCATCTCAATATGCAGCATACACACAAAACAAAAAACATGTTAAATTAAATCCAGTAAAATGTAAGGATCAATGCATTTTTTTTTTTTTTTTAATTATATTATAGTATACCAACATTTAAAACAACGTCGTTAAGATTATATACCTGATTAAGGTTATAGCAATAAATTTATATAGCGTATAAACTAAACTAACATGGCAGGTGTTCCCTTAGTCCATTAATCATAACAGCCGTTATTAAATTATTTTTGAATTATATTTCATTAATAAACAATGCATCATAAAACATAAATATCGGCTAATGTCCCAAATATTTTTTTCTTCACAATTTTAATGAGAAATAGTTTCCATACATAGAGGACGTCACAGGATTTATTATTCATGATATGGAAGATTAAAATGTAGTAGGGGCCTAGAAAGTATTAATTTTTACAATGGTTTAACACACTATATCATTTCTCATAAAGTTTCAAAATAAAGCACAGAAAATGGCTCTTTTTTACTTATCATAGAACGGAAATTGTTCGAACCGGGGACATTGCTTTGAAAATAAAACATTATTGCCTTCGCCCTTGTTTCAACCCGGGACCTTGACTGAAAATAAATTAAAAGTGTTTCCGCCCGGTTCGAACGGGGACCTTGCGCGTGTGAGGCGCACGTGATAACCACTTACACTACGAAAACTGCTTATGCTTAGATTATCTTGTTAGGGTGAGATAAGGACAACAATTAAAGAATTATGATTATAACAGAAGTTATCACTTCCTATTGAAATCTGATATTCATATTTGTGTTAGCAGCGAATCAAATGTTGACATGAACCTCATTGTTGCCGAGATCAGCAATGATCAGCGGATCAAAGAAATAAGAAGAGGAACAACAGTGAAAATGTTATAGTTATTTAATCATTATTTTCTTATAATAATTTAATCACGAACGGGTTCAACATGATAATTATCAGAGTGATCATTCTTATTTCTGCTAATGTCGATGAATTTTTACCATTATGTGTTCTTATGGCTGGCTACGGTTACGCAGTATTATGTTCCCTGTCACAGTCATGGAAAACATGCTCTCTACCGCACAACTGACAAGAGGAGGTGAGAAAGTGATGAATCAAACAATATGTCGATTAAGGAAATATAGAGGAAGTGTTTAAAGAAAAGGTGATAAAGAAAAGCGTTAGAGTAAGAAATATATTCCTGAAATGGCTTTTGGCGACTTCCCTGCTCCAGCCGTCTTGGCGATGAGTTAGTGGAACGGAACGCGCACGTCCCGCAGTATTTAGAGCATTTTAAACGCGCCACAGGGTGACTCAACATAAAACTTTAACCGTCTGCGCTGGAGAAGAAAATAAAAAGCCCGCGGAAAGGAGGGCTCGAGAACAAGAAGACCTCTGTCAGACGGCAAGCTGCCCAGATGCGAATGAAATGAATTACCTAGATAAATTGGTTGGGAGCTCCACATACATGCCCTGTCCACGCCTTGTGAAAGGAATAAAGACTGGGTGGTTTAGAAGAAAATAAATTGAAGAAAAGAGGAGAGGAGCATGAAGGGAATGGATGCGATTGAAATGGAAGAGATAGACGGGTTGTAATTTGGCGGGAATTATCATCATCATGGTTAGGGTGCGAGTGAGATTAAAATTCAAGTTTGTCAAATACATTAACCAGGTGACGATTTATGAGTTCTTTCATAGTCTAACCTTGGCAAGTATACCGTGCGTTAATCAGCAAAGATATTTTTTTGTAGTCAATATTATATTGAAAATATTCATTATTAGTAACTGCATTTGCCCATGCAATAAAGGTGAAGTGAATATATAACTAGAAGGCAGACATCATTCCGGGAAATTCAACGTTAAGATATAGCCGGGTAAATAGTCAACACATTATTTGAAGGGCTCAGGATTACCATAAGACGTCATACGCAGGAAGTTACGACACAAGTATTATATGTTTATGTATTTCCATTTACAAGATGCCCCCAAATACAAAAATATGATATGTATGAAGAAATAGTGCGAGTTTAATAAAATAGAAATGACTTATCTAAAACACACACTTATGATATTCTATCATATATATATATATATATATATATATATATATATATATATATATATATGATAGAAGATAATTATAATTTATAATATATGATAGAATTTTGTTGCCTGAAACTCGGAGTAGCGATAAATAAGTACATGTCTAAATAAACTACACGTCAACCTTGTAACTTTTTTTTTAAATTTATCAATATATTTGGCCTAATTATATTATATCATATTACATCAAATTATATTATATCATATTATATATAGAATTGTAACTACTAACTGTGAAGGGACGACTGTATAATTTATATGTATCAAAATGATGATGAGTCTAAAAATTAAAACTGTTAATTATATCTGTGTCAATTATTTCCTATATATTTTGTTCATTGTTATGAGACTATTAGAAAGGAAATTAATGAGTTCTTTTTGACTACGTATTTGTTATTTAGTTACCTGGGCCCGTATTCTATAAACTATACTGAAGCAATTTGTCTTAAGTCTAAGTATTTTTCTAAGATTTTGTCCAGGAAAAAAAAAATCTTAGTCTTTATACCAAACACGATAAGCACTTTGTCTGAGGTCAGAAAGCATCAAGCAAAATTCTGAATTTTATTAATATCGTCATTTTTAATTTTTGTGGTCTCAAATGAGCTTGCCATACAATCAACATTAAAGTTAAGCCACTAGGTAGTAGGCTTAAAGTTAATATAAAATTCTCATTTTTTTTATTTTTATTTTTTGCAATTTGAACGTGCAATTCAATTTAAGACTTTTGACTCAGCACAAATCTAAGAATTTATGCTTCATTGCCAAAAACAGACTTGAACAGAATTCTTAGTAAGCTGTATGGAATACACATTGTAAAGATAAGCAAAAATGCTTAAATTTCATGCTTTTATGGAATACTGGCCCTGGGCTATGTACATTCAATACAAGTGTTCAGATGTAAAACATTCCAAAGTAATATTCTAGGTACATTTTCCAATATACATGACATGATATACATGTATATATGTATGTTTTTTTTATGAAATTTGTTTCTTATTTCTCACATCGTTTCTGCCTTGGAACTTGGAATAACAAATATTTCGTTCCGAAATG
This sequence comes from Paracentrotus lividus, assembly GCA_940671915.1. NCBI lineage: Eukaryota > Metazoa > Echinodermata > Echinoidea > Camarodonta > Echinidae > Paracentrotus > Paracentrotus lividus. The sequence continues at coordinate 23,328,554 of CALNVZ010002974.1, read as the reverse complement.
TTGCAAACATTTGATATAAAAAAAAAAACTCCCACTACAATGTTTAATTTCAAATACCAAATTTGTATTGAACTGTGACCGCAAATGAGGTGAACTCGTGTATATATAACTCTACGATATACCGCAGAGAGAGGAAAATTTGTAGTAGAGTGATTCGATATTTCCCCAACTGGAAATTGCATTCTGTCCCAGAAACTCGATACTTCCTCGATTGCAGACATAAAACATGTTGGTGAAGCTATGGATTCCACAATGAATTCAAAGACAGCAAAAGAACTGTGTTTCTCGTGAAAAAAGTAGTAGTTATGTATTGAAGATACTATGTATGTATCGTAGTTCAAGGTATATTATGCATTAGTTATATATCCATACTCATTTTATATCAATTATTCATATCATGCCTATTTGTATATTTTGTTATTATAATTATAACGAAAATATACAAATGAATTTTGATCGTCATCAGATTTATATTCATCAAAGTTATTTGATAAATTTGATTTACTCCATTTTGACTAAACGAACGAAGGAAATTAATAGATACAAATTTTATACATAAAAAAAAAACTCAATAGCTTAGCTCAAATTAATATCGTAAGTAATATGTTGTCAGGTAATATCTTAGGTTAGATACTGGTAGTCATATAACTTGTTTACACTATACATGCGTATCACAATAAACGTCATAATCGACAATTATTTATATATTTCGTTTGAAAATGTTAATAAACGAATTTCCTTTAAAACAAACAATGACTTCACTTGGTAGTTCAAATGCAGACACATTTCCCGGATTTGAAAATAGATAAAAGGAAGAGTAAAGACATAAACTGTAAATTAATGACAGAAATGACGTGACGATATCTTGACAGGTTAGAGACATTGGTTATTAAGAATAACTAAGAGGGAAAAGAGGAGGGGAGAAAGTAAACGGATATTAGAGATAAGTAGAGGGTGATAATAAGCATTACTATTATTTGAAGATTATTTTTTTTTGTTTTTTAAATGAAATGCTCCAATGCTCCAAATTTTATTGTCCGAAACAAATTATCTAGTAATTTTTCTTTTAAAAAAAAATATATATATAGTTCTCTTACATGGATGCAGGGTTCATATTTATATGTTTTAAGTAATTGATTTTTACATGAGAGTCAAAGTTTATTTAATGTCGTTTGTCGTAGCTGGAATACCAGGGTTATAACCAGCAAATCAATATTGGACCAGTGAGATACTAATGATTATAATGATGCTTGTAATAATAATGATAATATTATTATTATTAATAATAATAATAATAATAATAATAATAATAATAATAATAATAATAATAATAATAATAATAATAATAATAATAATAACAATAATAATAACAATAATAGAGATGATAATGATTATAATAGAAATAATAAATTAATCTTTATTTTTTCTTCTTCTTTTTAACTGTCGATATTCTGTACTCATAATACATTAGAGATAAGCATCGATATCGTGCATTACTTTAGTCTGGGGTCTCTGAGAGTTAAAAAGGCAATGAATTGGTGCGATAAAGAATTGTTTAAATGGAGTTCAAGGGTACCTAGGGTGTAAATACTATTAACAGAATGACAAAGCAGGCAGGGCATTGACATGTTAGTTCGCACTTGAATTTTTTTAATGAAGTGTAAAGCAAGGTCCGGATCAAAAGTGAAATTGAGGGCCGACTGTTGAAATCTCTCTGAACGCTTTACTTTTGAAAAAAAAAAAAAAAAAAAAAAACATAACAATGACAATAATAATTGTATAATTGTCCTCTATCCCTAAAAAAAAGAGGGGTGTGCAATTACTGAAAGCAGCGCCAGTCATGCTAATGATTTACGATATGTCAGTAGGCTTACTACTTTTTTATAAAGATATAATTGGTCTTTGAAAGCGTATACCACTAAAATTTGATTGGATATGATATATATAAATATGATTTTATGAGTTTATTTTTATCCACATACAAAAATATTTCCAAGGGAAACTGTTTCACCGTCAACGGCAACCCCCTGAACTTCCAGTTGGCTACGCCATCGAGTTAGGGTTGCACGGTTTAGCGGTGGTTCACCCGGTCCTAATTATGGTAGGGTGGTGAAGCCTGGGAAATGAATTATTGTTTACGGGGGTTTTACCCAAACATGGAATCCGTCCCCGCCCAAAATGCTCACTTGGACTTGACACTTATCTGTCGACACCTTTAATCATTTTATGCTCATTTACTCGGTATGATAGTATGTATATAGCATTGCACTTAAATCTTATATTATTGTGACCCGCTTCTGTTGTTGTGGCTTTAGAAATATTGTGCACCTGAAGAATGGTATGAAAATTTATTGTTTTTATTTGTTGAAATTCATAATTATAGGATAAATTTGTATTGGAGGTTTCAAGATTAGGTAAATAAAATGTTATATCCTTTCAATCTCTTATATTATTCCATTGACATATTGGGCCTTCCATTGTATATAGAAATATATATACATATATATATTTATATATTTTTCTGATTTGATACACTCGTTCATTTTTGTCTTTTATCTAACTGTCTACTGTTCTATGTAATATCTAGTTTCCTTTCAGTTATATTCCTGATCGTTTCACCTTTCCGCGTGGCATTCATCAAATATCTTGTCATTTATTCACAATATTGCCATTATTACCATTCTGTCACCTCCGCCCCTCCCTTCTGTCGCCCCTCTCCCAATCAACATTTTCGCGCTTAAGTAATCATAATAATTGCCAAACCCCCGATTGTAAATCATTTGCCAATATCCTGCCTTATTACTTTGGCGAAGATTTGCGAGTCAGACAAAACAGGGAGAGTTTGAAATGAACTTGAGAGGAGGTCGGTCGGTCGGACGGAGAACAAGCGAAAAGGGGAGGGAGAGAGGGCGGGTGAAATACAGACAGGAGGTTGCTTGTTCGTCTTGACCAAACCAGCTGGTTTGAATATCAAGAGAGAGGCGTAAAATCAGGCCGCAACTGTCGGCGGGCAATTCTCGCAAAACAAAGCGAGAAAGCACGTGATTTTTAAAGTTCTTTTCCCTTCCATACTTCGTTTTCTCTGACAAGGTTAGCACAGGTAGATGACCTCAATTATGTCTGGGTTGTTTTTGTAATTTTGGTTTATGTTGTCATTAGTTTTTTTTTTCTTCGACTTGAACGACAGGTTATGAACTTAGGCCTAATTAAAGAAAGGGCAGACTAATGTTATATTTAGGTAAGTGAAAGTGGCTGTGTATATAGACAAATCGTATATAGCTCATATAGCTAATTAGATCATTTATTTTTAAAAAGTTAAGATGTACGTTATTTATTTTTTCATTATTAGATGTAATAATAGAAATGGCCAGTATCATTAATATCGTATACTTCCCCAGCTCTGTTGCCCAATCTTTTTTTTATCATTTTTGTCTGTACACAAACCTGTATTATTAGTTCGTGTGCCATACCAGAAAGAAATTATTATAGGACCCCATTGGATATGAGTCTTTTCAGCTTTCATGGGATTATCCTGTGCACCTTTTTCACTGTGACATTTATGTTTTATATTTTCTGCACTCGACAAATAAAATCAATCAATCGATCATTCTCTTAATAAGCTTCGTGTACATTTTTTATGCTTTAATTCAGTTTTTAACTGAAGTTACCAAACAAAATAAAAAGTATGGGATAGGCCTTTGTTATGAGTTCCATAAACTCATGTCACCTTCAATACAAATATCTCTTCTTTGAGGGTTCCCCATATTTCGTGACGTCAGTCGTATCTATGGTGTTATAGCCACTCCTCCACTATCACACATCAGTGATTGATATAAATTGAGTTTAATTTAAAATGTGACTAAAATGGACTTTTCAGACGATTTTTCAGCCACATACAAAACAAATCCACTTTAGATCCCATTTAAGATTGTGATCTAGATATAAAAATAGATGCGAATAGATTTCATTGGGAGCACGGGGGCACGCCCCCTCCCAGAGAGAGAAAGAGAGATAGAGAGAAAATATTGGGTTTGAAAGAAAGGTTCGAAGACAAAACACATAACGACACCGGTCGACCTCCAAATCCACTCCATCCTATACAGCCCGCATTAAAAAAAAGCTAATCCATTTTTACAGGAGCCATGTTCCAAGCTCATTTATTGAGGCAATTAATATGTAATGTATAATGAAAGAAAAACTTTTCATCTTTACAATTATACCTTTATTCCATCACAGATGCATAATCAATTAAATTCCTAATAAAGGTGACAGGTACAAAATTCAGTCTTTGCATGTTTTGAAGGAAAAAAATGACTAGAACGGTTCTCTAATTATATGCATGCTGTTTAAACAAAGGTTGCTCTTGACAAGCTTGCCTGACATAGTAACAACTAAATTATGCAAACTTGATTTCAAATATTGTGCTTCATTCTCTAATAACAGGTTGTTGTAACACCTCGTTAATGTCCCCGGAAAAGCAGCATGCATAAATTTATAATAACTTTGTGAATTTCTTTTTTTCAATTCAATTCAATAATGGTCTATCAATCAATCGAGCATTTTACAAGAAAGGCAGTAAAACTGAAATATTCTTGTTGACATTGTTAAACATATACATAAATATAT
>CALNVZ010002974.1:23278928-23318928 GCA_940671915.1 Paracentrotus lividus | reverse complement strand
AATATATATATATATATATAAAGCAATCGTGAAAAATTGAAGTATTAAATTTTCGGTCATAGACCTTCATCAGATATATATATATATATATATATATATATATATATATATACGTGTGTGTGTGTGTGTGTGTGTGTGTGTGCGTGTGGGTGTGTGTAAGTGTGTGTTTTGTAAGTGGTTTTGTGTGGTGTGTGTGTGTGTGTGTGCAAATATAATTTGAGGTTTCTTAGTTATTTAATTTTTAGTGGTTATCATAAAATAAAGAATTGCTTCAAAGATCTATAAATCGGTATTTGTGAGTGTTTGTGATTATAAAAGTAAAAATACATACATTACATTATGATATTATTAAACAGGTTGATTTTGATCATGCCAATAATATAATTCATATTCAAAATCGAATTTCTTTCATGTTTTATGCAAAATATCTTAGCAGTTTCAACATAAGTCGCGTTATTAAAACTTGAAGAATTGTACCTTTCCTATATACATTAATATGCTTCATCATGTAAATAATGTATATTTGATATTGCCGTCATTTTAGGAATGCAATCAATCCGTGATATCAACAATTAAGATTACATATTTCATATTATGTGAGGTATACATGTATATACATCTAACAAAATGATATGATAGGCTTATGAGCTATCGATCAAGACCACCTGTATTTTTCATTGATTCCGTTTTACAGATTGAATCATCAAAACTAAATGTACATTTCTATCTCAAATAAATACTGTATTAACCAAATGAATCTCGCTTAAGATTGGGATCTTTTGAATTGGACCATGAACTAGTTCAATGTTTATTATTCTACAGTGCTATATTTATTTTAACACCCATAACGAGCTCGAGAGAGCTGTACGTCAAATCTCCACCGTAAGGTGACATTATAGCTTCCATCGCAAAGAGGCTTAAGGTGCAGGCGGTGTTGAGCGATCAGTAAAAGATATTATATTATGCAATCCATTTATCATTTTCCCTTATGTTTATGTGTTAACATTGAGAAAGCAATAAAATCATAAAATAATGTTTTTATAGTGAGATAATTCATGCTATACCAAGCGGACATAGCTCACTTGGTTAGAGCGCCCGTAAAAAAGGGTAACCTTTCTTGCTTAACCCTCAAAAGAATGGGGGCCCCCCTCGACATTTTCACGACCATTCCGCCGCGCGAAATATTTTGATCACGCCGCTTGCTAACTTTATACTTTCAAGTCTCACGCATCTTTTGAAACCATTTTCGCGAAAATCGGTCATACCGCTACAACGCTGCGGTGATTTTCAAAAATATCCGTCAGGCGCGAAAACGGCTCAAAAACATGATTTTGTGTACAAATCAATGCAAATCAAGTTTTCTCACCTTATTCATAACGATATGATTATTTTTCACTTTCATTGGCTTAAATCAATTTATTTTAACACTATTATGCTTCAAAATGGTTCTTCATAATTTTTGAGAAAAAAACAAAGAAAAACAAAAGGTCGAAAAAAACAGAGAAATACATAAGAAATTCATAAAACAATGAAATAAAAAAGAATTTAATTTCGATACTAGAATTTTGTCCTAGTACAATCGTTAGGAATGCTATAAGGAATAAACATACACAAAATTAGCTTTCTAGGAGCTTTATTTTTTCAAATAGAGCAAAAAGTAGCCTTTGATTTCATGCATAAATTAGCATAATTAATTCATATAAAATAAATCGATATTATTTGCAAAAATTAACAGCAATCTTGTAGATTACATGACACACTATCATCGTCCTAATTTTCGGCGCGGTCGCCGCGATCGGTTCCGAGATCTTAGATGATGCCCCCCCCCCCCCCAGTCTTGACAGCTACCAATACACCCAGTCTTATTAGGGTTAAGGAGGTCGTGACTTCGATTCCGGCCGAGTCCTACCAAAACTTACAAAATGGTACCTAAAGCTGCATTTTTATTAACTAAAAAAAATAATCATTGGGATTTTTCATAAAACAGTCTAGAATGAGACCTAACATTCTGTTTCTTACACCATAAAATTCCTCTAAGACTAATCTAAAGCACCCATAATTCTTCTTAGTACAAATATTAAAACACGTTTAGATATGTACAACTGATTTTATATTTTTTCCCTTCAAAACTTTACCTGGCTGCCTAATCGGAATTAGAGGTTTGTGCCCTACACTTTCATTGGTAACTATGGCGAGAAAGAATTATTTTCGAAGGCGCCCTCTAAAGTGAATTGTTTAAGATGAGTTGACGACATGAAGAAGTAGTAATAAATCGTATTCGATGCGGGCTTTTGTTTTTATTGTTTATTTTCATTTGGGGGGAGATTATATTGTTTTGCTTTTTATCGAATCTTTCATATCGATTGTAGCAAATAATATTATGATCAGTAGAAACATTTTACCTGTCCAGAAGGTATAAGTAAAGTAAGCTTGGAATTCATTAAAAATACATATTAGAAAGAACAGATAACGTATACGAGGAGAGAGGGGGGGTGGTGAGATAAAGCCCCTTTCACAATTGCTCGTGCGACTGTTTCCAACCGTTGCGATTGTGTGCAACATATATTGTGACCAAATGATCGCAAACAATCGCAAGATCAATTGTGAAAGCCCCTTAAGGAAAGGAGAAGCGAGAGTGTGTGGGTGAGGATGTGTGTGTGTGTGTGTGTGTGTGTGTGTGTGGTGTGAGGGTGGTTGTGAGTGTGTGTGTGCGTGGGATAGAAAATATGTAGAACAAAGATAGAGAAGGAGAAAGATGGAAATATATAAAAAGAGGATAGACAGATCGAGTGAGAGAGGGGGAGTGGGGGCAAGCTATGACACACTCCCAAATCCAAGTTGGAATCCAAAAAAAGCCGAGGGTTGCAACCCCAAACCGGTAATTTACACACCTTTTGAATTTGCACCTTTTCGACAAAACGTGAAATCTAATTTTTGAGCTATTTAGACATCTTCTGACAACTGTCGTACGTTGACAGTTTGAATGTGTCTACATCTGATAAGGGTTTTTCCTGGCCATCCCAAATTGCTTTCTTTGCAAGCCAGGCCAATCCGTTTATTCGTTTTTACTTGCCGTGAACAAAATTCGTACATTTATACCTTGAAAACGAACAAATTTATTTGAATGTTCTCTTTTACATGAAACGCTCTATTAAAATGGAAATGGTAAAAACACGAATAGTAAATTTGTAGTATGTTTTTATTCAATATCAATATGAAATGTTTTAAAAGATGTAGGCCCTATGTGTTAAAAAAGGTAATCCTGTAATGATAATCTTATTAAGAAGTCAATAGAAATGTTAACAATAATAGGTTAATGAAATCATTTGAATCATTTTGTTGGTTTAGGGGGTTCATAGGTCGAAATAACAAGATGTACTGACAATCAAACAGTATTTTCACCAATTTGTAACACTGAATGATGAATAATTAGACATTTAAAAAAACAACGTGCAAATCAATAGCAGAAAAGTGAACATACCAGCAGTTTTCATGAATTTTCCACTTCTGCTATATACAGGAATAAATACATTTGCTTTATAATTTGTATTCTAAAAACATAGATTATAAAAATAAAAAAAAGGATTATAAAAATATGACTGTAAAAAAAAAATTTTAAAAAAAATTGATGACTTTTAATAAACTTAAATGAAACTTATTCATACTTGCTGAAATATCAAGTTATATACAATTATATACAATATATAATATTGTACAGTTTTCATGTACATGTATTGCCAAAGTGTCAATTATATCAGCTAAGTATATATTTGACCTACAGTCCTGTTTGTCACGGTCTGTGCTTGTGCTCAGATAATACATACTATAATATTCCTGTAGAAAACACATCTCGAAATATGATCGACTAAAAGATAAAACTTAATAACGTATTAAACATGTTAAAGTAAAACAATAATTATAGGACTGGCCGGGACCGACCAACCGTTAACACAAGAATCATGATCATGGATTTTAAGTGAATTCGCGCGAGGGTAGCTCTCTAATCCATCAATTTCGCACCTCTGTCACGACCAATTTGTTCCGCTTTGGTATTTTCATCATCATGAAACATCTCTGATGAATTCTGAGCCAAAATGGACCTCCATCGCGTAATTTAATTGAACCTTTTGCCTCAAAAAAGAAATCCCTGTCGTCACTTGCCTACAATACGGTGAACAGGTTTTATAGGAAATTTAAACGGTTGCCCCCAAAACACCGCGATATCGGGATGACACCACCAAAAATAGTCGAGCTTTATGAAGGGAGAGTAAAAGAAAAGTTCTTATTCCTCGCTGATGAGTCGTAATTGTATGATGAACGGTATTTTTATCCACCTTCTCTTTACTTGCTTTTTGAAGACAGGTGATGATCTGTGGAAGAAAGCGACTGAAAGGTTGACAGGGAAGACATCGTTTCCTTCATTTGAGCTGATTTCCTGCAGGAGTGGGGTTTGGTGCCGGGGTCGAGGCCGGACAACCGGGGAAGGTGGGGGAGAGGTGGAAAGGTAGCTAGCTAGACGTCATTCACTGAATGGGTGACCAGAAGAATGTTTCATTATAGGCCTATACCATAAACACTGAAAAATACAATGAAAATATCTAAAAAATCATAAGTAATTGACTTTTTTAATTCTGAAAAGCAATATTGCGTTAAATTTCTTTGTGCTAATTTTTATTTCACATCAAAAAGATGTAAATGCGGACTAAATAAATGCTATTATTATAGACACTGGAAGTAAATCTAACAAAGTTGACACATGATGCTAACATTGGTAGATGATTTTTTTTATTTTTTTTTTTTATCAAAATGATTTTACTGCTACATATCAATTATACTATCTTTTTAAAATTTCTTTCTATATCAACTAAATCTTTATTTTTGTGATTTTAGCTTTGTTTTTTAACTTTTTAAGATGCTGTTTTGAAATGTGAAATTATTTCGTTTTTGTATTTTGTATATTTGTCTTCTCATATTATTAAAAGTAAGAGTGTGTGTCCTCACTATTGATTGCATAACTCAATAATTTTCAAAATACTTTCACATATTGTTACCCTTTTTCATGTTGCACTATGCTGTTGCATCCCGCAGTAATTCAACGTAAGACAAACTATTGAAATTATATTTTTGGTCCAAACTGTAATTTACATTTCCATAACAAAGAATAGTGTATTTACATCTACCCTTTTTAGTGAAAGTATTATGAATATTTCTAATCTTGAATATGGGGTTTTGAAATTGGTTTAATTCCACGAAAAAGGTAGCTTGTATATGTAATTAAAGTTGATAATAGTAAATATATTATATGTTCTAATATTTTTCTTCTATAAAAGCAATGTGTATACAATTAAGGAAAAATCTCTGTCTTCAAAGTTTACAAATGCAGCAAATGCTCATGAAAAAAGTTGGAAAATCATGTTTACTGTATTTTTTTTTTTAATAAAAAAAATCTCCAAAACTTAAATTAATACTAGTGCATGCTTCAGAAGGAAACAGGTGCCCATTGAAGGTAAATCAACCATTAAAGAAGCCTACATTATATCCAATGCTAAGCCCCAATCGCATTATAGTTCTTTATTGATAAATGGCTACGATAAGTCAGTTCAGATTTTATCCATAAATCGTTATTTAAAGAAAGCTTCTTTTCGTTAATAAACTTTAGTCTTCGTTATTAACACAAGCGTGCCAAATGTATTCAGTAAATATAAATAAGTAAGTATATACAATAAATATATAAATATATACGTTTAAGATTGTGATTTTCAAACAATAAGCAAGAGGCAAAATTTGAATACAAGCAGGTTCAGACATTGACCCTGAAGATGCACTTTTATTATTTGTTCTGACATTTGACGCTTGAGTAATCCTTGTCGCTTTTCGTCCACTTTCAATGAAAAGAACACTAATTGATTTCTAATGATCTCAATACCGCCTTAACATAATATGCTCCAGATATAATACTTCAAATTTCCATCCATTAAGTAGCACGCCCGTTAATTTCGTAATGCCATAGATTACACCCTTTTGCTGAGTATAGTTATTGTGGTGCCGGTCAGCCTCCAATTATCAGTAACTCCCTTTAAAGAATGGATGACCACTCTTTAACATTTAGAGTATATTATATTGATTTCTTGTTTAATATACAGACGCCTAATAGTCTGATAGATGAGCATGTATAGACAACTTGATTTAAAATATTATGGTCTAAAAAGGGAGAATATGAGCATGGGACAAAGGAGGAGGAGGGAGGGAGGGGAGGAAAATGAAGAGGAGGGAAAGGAGGAGGAGGGAAAGGAGGAGAGATTGAGAGGGGACCAAGACGAGGGACTGATAATAAGAGAGGGTGAAGTTTGATAATGAAAAATTTTAAAAATCAATAAATAATTAAAAATTAAAAAGTAGTAAGATAAGAACAAAACAAGACACATATACACTGATATATGCACTGTCCGTCATAAAGGTGGAATTTTTTTTTCCCCCGCTATATCGACATGATTTGGCTCCGGCTTTAAATTCTTGAATATGTTTGTCCCTGCTTTTACTTTTCGGGGCCCCGGCCATATCTTGGACATTCTCCCGACCCTTCACGTGAACTTTTTTTCCAAAAAAGTTTTGTCAACCCACATGATGCCCATTTTTGTCCTTTTTCTCATTTGGGGCCCCTTTTTCTTTTCCCGGCCGAGCAAGCCCACCTTATACTACAGTCACACAGACACTTAACGTTTAGTTACGTTTTTGTTGTTTTATCCTTAATTCAACTTCTATTCTATCATTTCTTATGTATTCTTTTTTTTTATTGGATGAACGAAATTATCAATAGTTCCACTGCTGAATTTAACGGGAAAGTATCCGTGGGGATCCGCAGAAAAGAAACTAATTTTTGGACGCAACCGTACGTAACTCAGCGTAAGTGTCTGTGTGACTGCAGCATAAGTCCTACCCCAAGGAAACGCGTCTGAGGTGTATTGTTTATATTGTTCTTTAAGTTAAGTCTAGATTTATGGATACAGGCTTACGTATCTTGTCTAGGGGAGGGGTTGAAGTAAAAAGTGAGAATGGTGAAAATTCGGAATATTTTATTCCATCTTTATGCTGAAAACAAAAGAAATTTAAAAAAAAAACAACCTTTAACCCTTAATTATCATCATTTCCCCCTCATTTTGTTTAGCCTTGATGACAAGGTTGTAAATTGTAATTATAGGAAATATTTTATTTTTATTTATGTTTGGTTAAGATTTAACAATACAATTTAGGGAAGATAAAAATGTCCATGGTGTAAAAATTAATAAAATCAATGTTGACCCCTAATCAAAATAATTTTTGACCCCTCCCCTAGACAAAAGAGTCGAACCTGTAACCATAAAAGTAGATTTAACTTAAAGAATAATATCCACTCTACACTTCAGACGTGTTTCATTGGTGAAGGACTGAGGGGTCCTTGGTGGGTCCCGTAAACAAAAGGGGCCCTAAAAGTAAGAAAAAATGATAAAAAATGGCCATCTTCGGGGGGTAACAAACTTTTTGGAAGTAAAATCCCCGGGAAGGGTTGAGGGAACGTCCAAGATATAGCCAGGATCCTTGAAAGTGGAAGCGGTGACAAACACATTCAAGAAATTAAAGCCGGAGCGACATAATGTCGCTTGAGCCAGAAAAAAATATTCCACCTTTATGACGAACAGTGTATAATTATATTGGTATAAGCGAAATAAAATATTTTTAAAAAAACCCTATGTAATCCTTGGTTTACTGTTGGCAAAATTTACTTGGAAAATGACACCCTCAAATATAGGCTTGAAATATTATTTTGTTATCTACATGTAGTTACGTTAATCACGCATTATTGTACTGCATGCTGTCAAGATATCCATTAATTATGACAGCTGGTCACGTGATGAAGTAAAACGAATTGATTCCTATTCCTTAGATGATCAATACCAATGAAAATTAAATGTGCTACCGCTTAAAGCTGGTAAATAAAGAGAAAGAGAGAGAAAAAATAAGAAGCATAAAGTTGAAAATTATATCAAGAAACCAAGGAAAACGCAAGCTATTCTATATGTTTCATTTTAACTGACCAAACGGAAAATAGTCCAAATTAGATTTGAAGTTTGACCATTCGCAATTAAAAGCTAACGCATGATAGTGAAAACAATTGATGACAACGCCTATAGTTCTAGCTTAAAGCCATCCCGGGTTATCATTTTTATGGGTTTTATTAGTCAAAACAAATTAATAAACGACTTCATACCGTAACTCGAAAAGAAAAGGCTGCTCGCACCCCGCAGGCTCAGCGCCTATTTAGAACAGAGAAATTTTCCCAGCGTTTCATTTGCGAATTTCACACACGTTCACTCGCGTCCGTTACGCAATTAGACCCACAATTTGCAGGCGATGGCGAGGTTTTGTAAGAAAAAATGCGGTAAAAGATGGGCAACAGGGTTTAAAAGCGACAATTACTGTCACCTTCATTGCGCCAGTCTAACATTCGAACTTTAGAAAGGTGGGCGCGTGTAAAATTTTGGTGGAAATGGCGTGTTAAGTGGAGGCACCGCGGGGCATTAAAACATAGAGGTTCCTTAAAGCCACCATCATATACCAATGTTGAAGTGGCGGGTTTTTTCTCTGGTCGTGAAGCACTTACGCGATTTAAAGATTGCGTGCACGCACTTATTCGCGTTTCTTGCAATTATGAAAACGATTAGTAACAAGTGAGATGGGGAAAGAAGAATTAGCAGAGTCAGGGGGAAAAGTTGACTATAGCTTCAAAATTAACTTTTAATAAACATAAACGAAAAGGGTTTTGACGTATTAAGCATTGTTTCCTTAAAATACTATTTAAAAGATCCAAATGTGTAAATCACCGTAAGAAATTGATTTTGGTGACGGGTGTGACATACCATTGTTTGTTTGTTTTGTTTTTTTTAAAGAAAAGTGATTCTCTTTAATGAAATGGAATTTTTTTTTTAGAAATAGGCCAAGAAGAGATTTTTTCTTCTTTCTCGTAATCCATTCTATTATTCTACCAAATAATTCAATTAGAATACAAAGAAAAGGTGGGGCAAGATAAGAGAGGTAGGGAGATGTATTGGGTGGGCAAAGATAGAGACTTGGCTTTTAATTGTCTGTGATGTAACTTTTAATTTAGTCATTTTATAGAAATTGGCCTATATAGATTAACATATACAGACAAGACTTAAATGATTGTGTATGCTTAATTTCTGAACCTTGAGTACAAATGTATCTATTCAGTTTCTGATGGTCTTATTGTTTCCAAATCTACTGGGCCTCTAGCGTACGTCATCAGTATATTATTAGAAAACAATAAAACTATCACCATGAGCAAATCTGTACGCAGAGATGGATTTCCCTTCATGTGTTGAAAGAAAAGTTCCAAATCACCACCCCACCAAACGAAACTAAACACAAAACTTGTGCAGCTCGAACACCCCCATCCAACCACCCCACCGCTCCCCTACCCCTCTGAGGAGTCAACACTATAACCAACCCTCCGGCCAACACCAAATGACGAAGCGTCATCCCTAGTTAGCCGCAGGGTGTAACCAAGAATCCCCCTTTGCTAGACCTATTTTCTTGACAATTATCTAAATCATCATCGTTTGTCCCAGTTTTTCACGCTTGATAAAGTCGAGACGATCTTTTCACGCTCTAGCTCTTTTCTGCTTGGCGTATCAATATGTTGTTAATTGGTGGACACTTAACTCTTTGATTAACAATGATCCATTTATTGATGTATATTAGCAAATTTTCCTTAAATTTGTGGAACTGTGTTGTGAGTCATAAGATGTGTTTTGGTCAGTGGCCTCGAATAATATTGTTCAATATAAGGTTTCTTTTCTAATATTATTTCTGAACCTTATTGAGTTGTAGTCAGCAGGCCGGTATTCCGCATGTCGCTATTATACCCTCGTTATCATTTTCTTTTCTTTATGTTTTGTCTTTATCCAAATTTTCCGTCTGTAATTTAAAGAAGAAAAAATGCTTTAAAACATATAAACTTCATTCAGCCTTCATCTAATTGCAAAATTTTAACTACATTGTATTTATTTGGAAAAAACAATGAAAGTAAACTCTAAATTGAATCACAAATCTGTATTTGATTTTATTTTTTTCTGCAAATTTCTCCAGTTTATACAATTTCCCAACATTCCTAGAAATACAAGTAGTAATGTGACGTATATGTCTCTTTTATTATTATTATTATTATTATTATGGTAATTCCAATTTAAATTTTCATCAATAATAACACCCCAAAATTTTATTGTCTTCTTTCTTTCTAGAGGTACATCATTCATCATGTAATTTGAAGAAGAAAAAATGCTTTAAAACATATAAACTTCATTCAGCCTTCATCTAATTGCAAAATTTTAACTACAATGTATTTATTTGGAAAAAACAATGAAAGTAAACTCTAATTGAATCACAAATCTGTATTTGATTTGATTTTCTTCTGCAAATTTCTCCAGTTTATACAATTTCCCAACATTCCTAGAAATACAAGTAGTAATGTGACGTATATGTCTCTTTTATCATTATTATTATTATGGTAATTCCAATTTAAATTTTCATCAATAATAACACCCCAAAATTTTATTGTCTTCTTTCTTTCTAGAGGTACATCATTCATCATTATATTGTGAGGAAGATCGTCAACATGAGAACTTGCATGTTTGAAATGTATGAAATTTGTTTTTAGCTATATTTAAGGATAATTTATTGCATTGAAACCATAAAGATAATTTAGGTAGCTCATCATTAAATGTATTTACTAAAGTGTCTAAACTACGGTATGAACAGAGAATATTCGAATCATCTGCAAATAAAACAAAGGATAATAAGGGTGTTGTATTGATGAAATTAATGTAGAGTTAAAAAAAAAAAAAAAAAAAAAAAAAAAAAAAAAAAAAAAAAAAAAAAAAAAAAAGTAGAGGGCCTAGTACAGACCCTTGTGGAACTCCGCATTTGCTATATAAGAAATTTGAAAAAAATGCCTTTATGTGCAACATTGTTTTCTGTTAGATAAGTAGCTTTCAAACCATTAAAGTGCAGTGCCACGAATTCCATAACAATAGAGCTTTTAAGTAAAATATGTGGGTCAAGCGTATCGAAAGCTTTTGATAAGTCCATAAATACTCCTATTACATGTTCTTTATTGGCCATGGCATTCGTTATATGATCATATAAATGTGCTAAAGCTTGGTCAGTTGAATGCCCTTTCCTGAAACAATATTGATTTGGATTTAATAGATTAAAAGTATCTAAAAACTTATGAAGCCTGTTGTAAATAACCTTTTCGATGATTTTGGATATGCTAGGAAGAATAGAAATGGGTCTGTAATTACTTATTATCATGAGGATTATCTATCTTAGATGTTGGATTAACCTTGGCTATTTTAAGGGACTCTGGAAATTTACCGGTATTAATTGAAATATTAAAAATGTTGGCTAAAGGAGAAGCAATAAAATGTACAGTGCGTCCCAGAAACAAAACGACACCGAGATTGATCGATGTTTTATCATAACTTAATCTTAATTAGAATTCATAAATGACCCATCAATTTAAAGCTTAGGGTCTCATATTTCATTCAATAAAATCTATATGACCCACATGTCACGCAAGAGTGGATAGGAATAATTTCAAGAGAGGGAACCAAAAAGTCGTTTGGCGGGCGGTAATTGAAATTCTCTTTGAAATCTAAATATTTAAAAAAATCATTTCCTGCCCTTTCATATGACACCACAACCAATAAAAATGCTTTAGAAATATGAAAGTTATGATCATTTGAAATAGTGCTTGCATTTCAATAATTTCATTCAACAAAATTATTTTACTGTTGTCAATGTTAATTAAGCTTGCTGAAAATGACTGTCTTGAATGAAATTATTAAAATGCAAGTACTATTTCAAATGAACATAACTTTCTAATTTCTGAGGCATTTTTATGAGTTTTGCTGTCACATGAAAGGGCGCCCGGCAAATGACTTTCTGGTTTCCTCTCTTTAAACTGTTCTTACTCGCTCATGCGTGACAAATGGGTTATATAGATTTTGTCAGATAAAAGAGGAGACTCTAAGCTTTAAATTGATGGGTCATTTATGAATTTTAATACGAAAAAACATCGATCAATGTTGGTTTCGTTTTTTCTGGGACACGCTGTATAATCTCTTTCAGCAGCAATGTACTTATATTAACCTTATACAGTCTGTGTCAAATAAAATGGTACAGTTGGAAAACATTTTTTTTATAGTATGAAGATTAATAACAACCTAGTATTGTTTGGTATTTTCATAAAGCTAGAAAATCAGACTTTCTTCTGCAATTTTTTTCATCACATTTGGTGTAGTATTTTTTGAGATATGACTAATTTTCTACAATCAAGAATAATCCATTTTTCGCACGCCGTCCCATGCCTTTGTGTATGATTTCGCATAATGACCGTGAATTCGGCACTCCAGAACAATAGACGTGCGTAATTTCGATTTGTTCCTCGTCGCATAAAACTTAGCATAACTTTTGTTTTACTAAAGCAAATTATACAGGACAAAGAGCATCAGCGAGAAAAATCTTTGGCTTTAATTTGATACCACAAGCACGCATTATATGAAAAGTTTTCACACCTAAATGATTTTTCCCCCGACTGTACCATTTTTTTTTTACACAGACTGTATTATTGTGTCCCTGTGATTTACTGGATTTTAGATTTTTTTATTTTTTTATTATTATTTCAATAAGTTAGATGAATACATTTTATTAAAAGGGATAATGAAAGAAATATGTATTATTCGGATTTGTATTTCTAATACTTCGTTTTGCTAATTTTTATTAAAGGTAGATATCATTGAAACTGTAATTTGTGTTTGCGTTTTTGCAAAAAGTTCACATTATCAAGCCCAATGTCTTTTCGTCTTATCCTCTATCGTTATTGAAGGAAGCACACGATTCTTCAGATTTTTACAAGAAAATATTAAATTTACTATTTAATTGGTTTAATGAGCCCTTATATAGTGATCCAATATAATTTCCCCTGCTCATTTCAATCGGACATAAATTGGTTGACGGTTCTCTGGTTATGCGGGGACAAAAAAAGACATGCCAATACTCCAGTGTGTCACACAGGCGCATTGGAATAAATCTGTTATCCATGTTTTGAACAGGAATTATCTCACCATATAAGACCCTTTACCCCCTCCCTCTCGTTTCTCCTCCTCCCGTCAATCCTTTTCATCCCATGCCATCCATCCATTCATCAAAAAAAAAAAAAAAAATCATCCATACACAACTAACGCCTCTCTCTCTCATCTCACACTCTTTCTATTTCAATATCGATTCTTTGATACATATTTCCTCTCCCCTTCTTTACTTCATTTGCTCCATACATCTCTTCCCTTATTCTTTCCCTCTTCCCCCCCCCAATCTTTATTTCTCTTGCCCCTTTTCACATCCTCCCCCGCTTTTCTTCTTAATCCATAGTCGTTCTATGACTACCGCACATGATGACCTCTTCAATGCAATCGAAAAATAAATCCTTAATTCATGTATAGGTACCCCTTAAATTGACAACATTTTCCTATCAGAATTAGGTCACGTAATAAATTCACTTTTTCTGTTCTTTATTTCGAACTGGAGTCATATATTCTTTAAAATCAACAAAGTGAAATTTTCAACTGATTTGGGGATATAGTTTTTAAATCATCTCCTCCCTCGCTCACGTTTTGATGTAGCTTTATAAACGCAGCTACCGCACTCTTTCCTGCCTCTCTCAAACTCTTTCGACCTGCCCGAGCAGAAGCTACTGCCCCTGAAGACATGCTCAACTTCCCTCCGGGGTCCCCTTTGCAATTTGTCATATTTGACCATTCTGAATTAATTTTCTGCGCGGAACGTTTTCCCGTTTCGATATTGTTCAGAAATGATTTCGCGAGTGTCCTCAGTGGCGAGGGAATGACGCAAGTTACGTGAGAGTAATACTTCGCCATCATTCAGTCTTTCAGCGTTCGTCCGAAAGACTTCCCCAAACATTCTTTTTTTTCGAACGAAAATAAACGTTTTATCGGTTCCTGGGTGAACATCGTGGGATTCTGGTTTTGATAGGTAACAGGGGTGATAAGGTGGCTGTCTTTAGTCCTGCCGCTGTTGAACGCGTCAGGGATCTACTTTTCATTGGAGCCGTACGGTGCCAAGGTAGGACTGTTCGGCTCAGGAACCGGAGGAAGTGTGACGGAAAGAACTTTTTCGACTAATGTTTTGCCGTAGTTGTTGGTGTCAATACGTTCGCAAAGAAATTTCCTCTTATGGCTTGAAAACAAAAACGATCGGTCAAATGCATTCCATATGGATTTTTGGTTTCTTCTTCGAGGCTTAAATTATGGGATATGGAAAATAAATAGCTCGCAGTGCATCTCATTGTGGCGTAAAGAAGTTCAAGTTATGTTCATGTTATATTTTGCCCTGGAATTATGGACTTATGTGCAATGGTTTCTTATCATGATTATATATCCATTTTGTATATCATTATCCATATGTACTCAGACGAATCATAATACCCAAATAGAAAAAACTACTGAGCATTTGATGTCGACGAAAAGATGCGTCGACCGGCTCGAGGGGAAGGGGTGGCCAAACTTTCGGAAACTTGAACGAAGTGCCATTAAGATTGAAAAAAAAAAAAAAAATAAAAAATAGTCAGGCATGCGGCGTCAAAGAAGAGGAGGATGTACATACATTCTCCACTCAGTGGTTTAACTCTTGCAATGATATAAAAAATATTTGAGCAGCGACCAGTGGTTAGTCCTACTTCTATGGTCCTACTTTCCAGTTTGATGAACTTTAACACACTGTAGGGTACATGCAGGTAATATGGGCCCCCTAAGCTCATTTGCCTAATTTGCATAAAATTACGAAATGACACACAGTCTAATCTTTGTTTATATGAATCAATAACTACTGCTCTAACTTTTATTGTGAAGAAAAACAATTATCACCAACCCCCCTGTCTGCAATATTCAAATGTTGACGTCATTACCAAAGTGCCCATATTACCTGCATGTGCAGGTAATATGGGCACATGTATTTAATGTATGTTTTAAAAACTACAATTACTCTACCATGTTTGGAATTTGCTTAAAATGTTGAAAATCATTAACTTTAAGATATAATTAGAAATTATAAGACCCTTCAGTAAATCCTTTGACTATATATTTCATTGTTATGTATTTTGTATAATATTTATTTTTTAAATATTCTTTAAATATTTTTTTCATTATACAAGTCAATATAGGCCTACAATAAGTTATTTATATTAATCATATATTGTGAATATACCCCAAAAAATCGTAGCAAAGAGATTGATGCCTCATCCCAATACTAAGTACAAGAATCACTTCCGCCATTTTGGATGTCCCATATTACCTGCACTAATGTTGCTGTGTCAGGCAAGCATTCAATGCCACATTGCACCCCTTCACTAAAACAAATTGACCTGTACACGCTAGTATGATCAAAATGAAACTATAAGCTTACTAAATATACAAAACAATTGAGGTTACCCCCCTCAAACACTCTTTCACCATCACATTCTGTGAAATATCAAATTTTACATCAGGGTAAAAAAATGCCCTAAGTTTTACCTACCTTGTTGGTTTTCAGCAGTTTTCTCAGAGAAATTTCGGCATCAGATGCTCTCACGACGATATATTTGCGTATACAGTTCATATGAACAACATTATGGTGCTCACACCGGTCACCGGTCACCGGTCGACGGTCACAACATGCTTTGCTTCAGGTGGCCCATATTACCTGCATGTACCCTAGTTTAGCCGCCCTGCATTATATGAAATAGTAAGAATCATATTAATTTGAGTCCTATACACTGTTAGAACGCGGTTTAAAAATTTCACTGTTTAAATAATGTTGGTTTAAAAGTTAAACATTCTGGTTTAATATTTAAACATTGTTGTTTAAAACCGGAAAAGCGAGGTTTTATAGCCTTATAAAAGACCTGTTTAGAGATTAGAGTTTAGATATTAAACAGTTTTGTTTAAACAGGCCGAGGCAAATGTCACGTGATAGTCATGAGCTAATGGCATCACTCGTTACATGCAAGAAAAATCGGTGCTTCATTTCAAATATGGCGAAGGACTTATGCCTCACTTATTATAAACGTTTATGTACAGATGTGTTGGCTCAGTGGATGGAGCGTCTGCCTAATCGAAAGGTCGTGAGTTCGATACCCGGCCGCGTTAACCCAAAGTACGAGCGTTTTTATTTTTGGAGAGAAGCGTTAAACAATACTGTTGATATTTTAAACAACCATTAAACAACAGGTTGTTTAAAATTTTAAACAACAAGAGTGTTAAAGTTTTAAACAACTACAGGTTGTTTAATTTCTAAACAACGCTGTGCAATTCACCGGTTAATACGCAGTTGTTTAAGATTTTAAACAACTTGTTTAATTTTTTCTAACAGTGTACGTTCAAAATCATGACTTAACGAGGGTATGGACTCCCTTTTCAACAGCTAAAAAGTTGTCAAGAAGCGAAATTTTATTTTCATTACATTTGTTTTTTTTTTTTGGGGGGGGGTAGGCAGGCAGGTATTGGCACATTTGAACAGTGCCTGACCTGGGTTTTTGTTTGTTTGCCTTTTCCCGCTTTTTTTTCCTTTTTTTTGGGGGGGAGGGGGCAAAATTGGTCCGAATGTTCCTCTCCCCCGTATTCAAAAAGGTCCATTGACGCCCCTGGATACGACACTAGAGCGTCTGATATCGGTAGGTGACGAGAGGTGACGTTATGATGATATTATCTTCTAATTCGGTGAGACATTGTTTGGTAGAAACAATATTTCCCATGGGCAACTCATCTTACTTTTGTTCTGAGATAGTTTCGGATTTCTCTGACTGAGATTGCAGGCAATGATTATTTTGGGCAGATGTTTTTGAGGATAATTTAAAGCGTAATACACGGTACTTAACATTCTGCATACGATTATTTACATTTTCAACGAGCTTTATATATTTGACAGATTGTTAATTAGAAAATCACTGCCAACCTCGAAAATTTCAACGCCCTTTGTCATTCTATTTGATTAACAGTTGCTAAAATTGCTATCTGTTTGTGATAATGTGTTAGAAGTATAATTCAAAGTTGATTTGAAATACAGTTAGGTTACATTTAAAACAATTTCCGCTTTCTTAACCGCTCATTAATTAAGACTCCCCATTTTCAAATCCTGGATTCGCCACTAGAATTAGTCAATGACTCATGCTCAATGTTAAACATATTAGACCAATCACTTAGGGAAAGTCTACGGTAAAAATGTATAAAAGTGATGTACCGGTAGGCCCTTATAATTATACTTCTTGAAATCTTTTTAAACCTCACACACAAAATACTAGTTTCATTATCTTTCAACATGCGTAAGAACGGGAAAGTTTTGTTTTGTTTTGTTTTGTTTTTTGATTTGTCCATATCTAAAACGTATATTGGACTTTTTGTACGATAATGTTTTCCAATTCTAACATGTTCATATTTATCACTAGTTTGTTGATGGGATATTCGTTAAACCTTTCCAGCCTCATCATGCTCAGACTGTCAAATGCCAGATTACACATTCTAAAGTACACAGGACCTCTCTACCTCCATAGCTAAAGAAGAAAAGTCAAGTAAGGTCAATTTTAATCAAGACTTGGAATCTCAAAATGAATCAATGAGGAGAAAAGGTTAGAGGTGCTTAGCCGATTCCACTCGGTGCAGCCCTGTGAACAACTCGAGCACTAGCTACTCTGCAGTGCAGAGCGAAGAAAGTTTCTGATGACGTCATGTTTACTATGCGCATCCCCAGTTGCGATCATTTGCGATCACGTTGTTCATGTTCAATGAACGCGGATGTACTAACGTCCGACTTTACCTTTATCTATGTCAAAGCTTCTTCCTCGCAATTAGCCATTTTCAAATTTACCGTGACGCTCCGATTGTCCCACCAGCAGCTATCAAATTTCAAAATACGGAAGCATTAGTTTCACTCTTCCCCCTTCGAGTACAAGACATTCAACTAATTTTATTTTCCTTAACGCTAATGTATGTCTGTCTTCACGTCTCGCGTCGCGTGCGGCAAGGAGTATGCCCCATCGGAGACCGCCCCGGGGGATGAACCCCTAGGCATAGAGTAAGTCTAAAAGTAGGACGAGTACCAAGGGACGGAGATGGGGGTTTCACTGGTGGAAAGAAAGAGGTCCGGAGTGTGAGGTTCTTGATGTACCCGTTCATGGTCTAGACCAACTTCGTGTCTTTGACCTCGAATCTTAAAGGTAACACGAAGTTCTTTGAGGATTCCTAGCGGTATCTGCTTTAAAAGAGGAGGAGAGGGGGTTTAGCAATTTAAGTTTTTCAGGCTTATCGTATACATCATCAGTCAAATTCTAATGTTATGTCTACTGATGAACGAAAGTGAAATAAGGCTGTACTAGTCGGATTTTCCTACGGATATAGCGTTCTATTTTCAAAATTATATTGTATTTTGCCTTTTTATATAGATTCCATGTAATTAGAGCATTGCCTATGAATCATAAATAGGCCAACATGCACTCGTAGGCCCTACCAGTGACTTTAGATGCTGATCATTATGAGACCAAAAATATGCAATGTGAATTTATGATCTAGCAAACTCTTTTGGTCCTCTAAAATTACAGGGCAAAAAAAAAAACAAAACATTTTACCACTTCAATATTAAAGCTTCTCTCTCTCTTCTCTCTCTCTCTGTGATAGTTCGTGTTTTGTTTTATTTTTGTTTGTTTGTTCGTTTGTTTGTTTCTTTGTTTTTCTCCAAGAACAACTGTTCCGGACAATGATATGGTAGAGGACAATAACCGCTCACTTTTTGATATATTTTTGCCCAAGTTGTCCGGGTGAAATTTGGCCGGATGGTTATTGTTCAGGAGAATTTGTCCAGGAATATAAATCGTTCAGGGTCGGTGACCACCGAATGATGATGTAGTCAAACGGTATACAGTATTTTTCTGATATGAAAGAAAGAAAATATTGATTAAACTGTCAAACTAGGCATGAGACTCAAAACATGATTAAACTGTGTAATCGGGAGATACATTTTCGAACTCTACCAAACAGGTGAACCTATTTAAGGATCTGAAATTGAACTTCGACTTACTAGTTGTTAATGTTTCTATATATGAATTCAAAACCTGATTTTTTTTTTTAAATCGTCGTACACCAGACAGGATCACATTAAACAGGAAAAACAGTTTATAATCCCTGTTCCTCAATTTGAAACATAGCCGTCGCCATGACTTAAATGTTCGTTTGATTATATGATGTCATGATAAGCATTCTAATAATGCTCTGGTTGCTCTAAATCTTTTTAAAAAAGAACCACATGCGCTTAATAAATTGTGTTTCTTTTGCTGGGAGTATCAGAATGTGTAACATTAATATGTCAATAAGTTGGAAAAGATGTAATCAAAGCAAGAATATCATAAACATTTCTGATTACAAGGTTTATTATGGTAATAGTTTGATTTAAACTACAGTCTTTGTTAAAAAATGAAAAGTGTCCACCCGCCCAAACCCACAATCTCAAGACATCCTTAACCTTCTTGCCAGGATAGTCGTTGTAAGCTGGCTTTATTAGCGTCAAATGATGGCGTTTTAATCACTCTCTGGAGGGACTGATAACGTGTTGAGCCTAATGGCGCGCGGACCATTAAGTAAGATATTGCTCGTAATGAGCTGGCTTAATGACCGCCCAAAGAAAGCCAATTTCGCCTCCTCCACCACACCCGACATCTCGGTTCCTGACCCACATCATTTACCACCAAGTTAAAAAAAAAAAAAAAAAAAAAAAAAAAAAAAAAAATCCTGATTGTATATTACCGTTTGTGAACTAGAATCCTCATAAAAACCTGATTTAAAATGATGTTGCAGCATTTTTAGATTCAATAGATCTAATTGTGTTAATTCAGCGGCTACATAACAGCTTCATGAGGGACAATTCATAGGAAGAGATGGTCAGGAGGTCTTTTGCATCAAACCCGGCAACGAAAGGCTCCAGAAATGCAACTTTTTGTGAGACATTTAACAACAATCACAATATTACAACATATTTGTAAAGATTGAGGCATATACCCAACCATGTAATCATATATTAAACGAGAAATCAATCTTCATTTATAGTCTTCTAGTGTTCATGGCCCATATTCATAAAACCTTACTAAAGCTAGTTGACAACTAATTACATAGGGAACAGTACACAATTATTGGTAGATAACTATGCCTATGAAGGTATTATAAATATGGAAGATAATTTTCTCATTTCCTAGCTCTACCAATATGGAAGAGGATTGACTGCCTACTAGGACCACCTTTTTCTAATTCACGTTATTCACCTTTAAAGCCCGACTCTATTCTTAAAATGGGGTAAAGGTGATGCACTTAATGGTGCGAAGAACATTAGTTAAGATATAAACTGGTAATGAAGTCTGCCTATCATCCGCCTTGACATTATACTTCCTCATCAACCGTGGAACCGTGGGGGATGACGACTTTAACATTCTTTGTTTTGTAGATAAACATAAAGATAGTGGTGGTTATGATCCATTTCTTCTTTTTTTTTTTTTTTTTTTTTTTTTTTTTTTTTTTTTTGTGCAATCTTTATTTTTCTCGGTCATTGAAACGATAAAATGGCCTTCCGTAATTTCTTTTCACCTCTTTAATTGCTTTGGTTAATTGGCCTCCAATCGTTCGCTCTTCTACTCTCTCTCTCTCTCTCTCTCTGTCTGTCCCCCTGCCTGTCTCCCTCTCTCTACCTCATCCCCACTTTTAAACAGCCATTTACATCTCTTTTCTATCCCACCTAATCTGCCTTTTTAAGTTACTGTCTTTCTTCCGAGTATCACATTTTAATTTTCGATCATCTTATCTTTTGTTTCCCTCCATCTCTCTGTCTCCATCTCTCCGTTTTTAGTCATTTATCTCATTCTTTGAATTCGGGTTCATATAATATGTGATAACAATAAGTGTACATGTTCAAGGTGGCTTCAATTTACGATCTACTGTAAAAGTTGAAATATTCGAAAGTGGTAATTTTCGCACATTTCGTGTTCATCAGGTGTGCAAAAGTGTAAGGCCACCGATGCGACCACGTAGAAAGAGTGTTCAAACACTTGAACATGTTTCTCACTGCTTCCGAAAGATCCCTAAAACTTGAAAATTTCCACTTATTCATGATTATATCCTAGTTGATTTCTAGAATATTATTGCACATAAAAATCAAACATGGTTTGAAACAAAGTTGTCTTTATAATTGTAGCCTGCCAAGAGTCGCTCATATTTATTTTCATAATATACATTTCATAAATGTCTTTTTAACAATTTATTACAGGCTATTATACAGAGCACATATCATTTATATCTTCTGACTCAATTATGAGCTCTTTATCATATCAAAGCTGGACTTAACACACATAAACAATGAAACCACTTTTAATCTCATGTCATATCATGAACATAAAAATGAAAATTTACATAAAGATGTGATCATCTCAGTCGATAGAATTCAGTGTCTACTAAAATATATTTCTGCTATTGATTTGAAATTTCTGGATAATCACATTATCATAATAGTAGTACACATGTACTTCTTTACATATTTTTAATTTCATGTTATACATAAAGATATACTTTATCTCAAATTAAAAACAGACTTTACATACAATGTGTGCTTGGAACACATCACATTACCTTTGAAACATTTATAACTAAATATTCTTGCTAAAATGATTTCCTGGGACCAAGCTCCCAACAATCATGCTTCCCTTCTCTTCATTTTCACAAAACAAAACATAATTAACTCATCACAATAATAATTTTTTCTCCAATTCTGGTGAAAATTCCTGCATATAAGTAGATTTCATAAATAAAATACAAAAGATTTACCACCTTCAATAATTTTCCTTCGCACAAAAGTGACAAAAGTGAATATTTTTGTATATCCTGTTTTCCTAAGTAATAAAGTGATCAATTCAAAGTCTTGAGTGAAGAGAGTTTGAAAATTTCAGCGAATGTGATTGTGCACATTGTCTAGAGTTTTAAACTCACTATATACCAGATCCTCCATAAACAAAATTCCCGAAAGTAATTTCTAAAAGCTGAAGAGTGAACTCGTAAAGTTAAGAGTTTAATTAAGCCTCTATCAATTTTCCATCTTTTGCATGATGTTCTCAAATATTCAAATGGTAAATATCTTGCATGCAAAATTTTCTTAACAACACTTCGTACACTAGCATTTTTTATGTCCATCAACATAAAATATGGGAGTACATGTACATTTACACCTACTAAATGTCGAACATTGTATCTTGATGATCTGCTTTTCTCTTTTACAGTTACATACTTTGTCGCCAATTTTTGTCATTATGTGGGATCAAATGAACAAAGGCATAATAAGGTATTACTCATGAAGGCCATTACAGCTCATTAATCTATCTTAACCTAAAGTAAACCGTTTAGTGCATCAGTCACACTGGTGGAAGCCAACA
This sequence comes from Paracentrotus lividus, assembly GCA_940671915.1. Taxonomy (NCBI): domain Eukaryota; kingdom Metazoa; phylum Echinodermata; class Echinoidea; order Camarodonta; family Echinidae; genus Paracentrotus; species Paracentrotus lividus. The sequence continues at coordinate 23,296,367 of CALNVZ010002974.1, read as the reverse complement.
CAAGACTGACAACAGACCAAATATAAGATCACATTACCACATAAACTTACATGTATTGATTGGCAAAGAGTCTTTCTGGGGTTGTTTTTTTAGCAATGTGACTGGATTATTAATGAGGAAGTACCCACAATGTTACATTCCTCTTGACCAAAAATCTCTTTAGTTGGATCACTGTAGTAACAGAGCCACTGACAACATCAAGAATGCACTTTAATAATTAAGAGTAAAATCATTTAAAAGAAAAGCTGAAAATAGAGAAATCACATATTCAATTCAATACAAATGATAAATACTGTATTCATATTGTTTTTGTATAACGCCTATCACATATTACAGACTGTCATCATGAAATAAATTCAATTAACTGATATAAATTAATAAAAATCAATAAAACAATAGTACGTTATATGAAGATATATAAATATAAATAGGCACGATAATCAAAGCAACTTTGTAGCAGCAACAAACTAAAGAAATAAATCTTCAAAATTACTCACAATAATGGAATACTCCCACCATTGACAGATGAAGGCAAAGTAGGCAATACATGAACATACTTTCCCACAATATGTATTACCCGGTAGTAAGAAGGGCATCTCGTTTTCAAAAGAAAAACAAATGCACAGGTGTATATTAAACTTGAACCACTCTCTATAGTTCAAAAGATACAAGCAATTGGAAATAATATAGGATATTGTGCTCTTATACATTTAATTAATTGCATGACAAAATATATTTAATGTATGGAATGAGATGTTTGAAATGAAGTAAACAAATATTTAAAATGACATAAGAGTTTATGGCTTAAAAAATAAAAATAAAAAATCTTTGTGAATCCTTCTTTCTTTTTTTTTTCATACACAGTACATGTGCCTGGACGCATAGTTCTAGATTTTTCTCTTTTCTTTTATACAAGATAAATGCTGAAAATTTCTATTTACATATATTTGGTTTTGCCTCAAAAAATAAAATATCTCTTAGGTACCTTTACCTAAAGTTAATGTCCTACTATTAAGTCAATGGAAGAAGAGAAGGAGGCTAAGAAGGGAAAGCTGCATTCAGACTAAGGGCATTATCTTTCAGAAGGCTGCCTTCATGAAAGGCTTATGGTTACTGTATCCACTTCAATGCTACCCACATGTATTGATGAAATTATATCCCTATAAATGAAACATACAGTGAAATATTCAATGGCTTCCTTTATTATTAATTTTCATCTACAGACACATAAACTACAAATATCTTTAGTGTCTTTCAAAAACATAGGGCAATGCCATACATATCCCTCAAAGTTGATCTTGAAATGTTACAGATATACATCTTTATTTTGTTTTATTGTATGGTCAACTTAATGATGGGAAAGTTGGCAAATCAGAGTCTAAATGTATTTCCTGAGATGTGCTTTTTTTTCCCTGTTTGAAAAGTAAAAATTCCAAAGAATACCACTCTGTCCAACCTGTTAGTACATGTATTGTTCAATGAAAAAAAAACTATGTAGTATGCTAGTGTTAATCAAACAATGCCACTCAGTGACGAGCCAGGTTTAATTTGAGGCTGCATTGAATGAGAGCACTAGTATACTCACACTTAGCAGCGCCTTATGCAAAGATACATGAGGGCAGCAAGCGAATGTAAGCATGCTACAAGACCAAAGCAGCGTATTGTTGGTTAATTCATCAACACACACAATCCAAGTTTTCATCAAAAAGATGCGTTGAATCGAGATGAGAACACAACACATCATGAAGATTGAAGTTGTCATGGCTCTAAAGCATAGCAGATATCATAATTGCACAGTGATTATACCAAGCTCAATATACCAAATTCCATACATCCTACCCTCCCAATGAAAGGAAAAGAGAGAAAGAAGCACTTTTTGATTTTGAAGCGTAATACAAAATACTCTTTTGAACATACTGCACAAATGTTCAACTGACATTTGACACACATGTACATGTACATAGGCATAGGCATCGAGACATACAGGAATGTGTAATATGGATTTGATATTTCCTGGCATGGTGTAATTCCTAATTCCATTCAACCCAGTCTCAAGTACTAGATCTCTTTCCACTATTCAATATCACATTAGTCATTTAATTTATTAATTGAATTAACATAATTCATCTATAGAAAGCTGCACAATCTAATCATCACTTAATTTATCTTGGGTTCTACTTATACTTGGTTGGCGAGGACAGTTACCACTCTTCAGTTCTACTAGATCAACCACTATCATTGTCAACATTCATCTTAGCTTGTTCTCATAGGCTATATTCCACCAGGATAAAGAATGTTATCACTTTAATCACTCACACATATAAAGATGATGATTGTTCAGAATGATCTTAGCTCATTTTATATGCTCTATTCTCACCAGCATATATCAAACATCAGAAACAGAAATCATTCTTACTTCCACAGATCAACATTGTGGTAATGAAGAAAAAAGAAGGATATATCTCCATTCTTAATCGACACCCATTACTCTCTTTGTTGACCTACAGGTAGCTCCACTTCATCGTGCTGTGGGACATACCTTGGGCCACGCCCTGTTCTCTTCCCTCTGTGTTCCTTTGATACAGATCTTACTTTTCTTGGTTATCATGTGTGGTATCTACTGGGGGTGGGGCAGTTGAGACAGTGGACGTAGTTCCTTGTGTCAAGTAACCAGCTACACCTGGTCCTGTGTGATAGAGGAATGGAATGTAGAAGAGTTTTTATAATGGCTTTCCAATTTTACATTCCAACCCACATATACACATGCAATAAAAGACTATCATTTTAGAATTTAAGAATTATTATGGTACTGCAACATTTATTTTTTTCAATTACTTGTTTGTTTCACTTTTCTCATTGTTCTTTTTCTTATTGTAAACTGGAGGACAAAAACAAAGACCTTTGATGCTTTTCATTACATAATTTTTCATACTACAATGTATTTCGTGAAACAGAGAATTTGCACCAAATAAACTTCAGGTGGATATCTTTATCTTCATATTAGGAAAACTACCCCCCCCCCCTCCCAAGAAGAAGGATTAGGTGTAGGGTTGTGGGGTAGATTTTTCGTGAAGGTAGTTTTCCAGGGGGTAGTCGTCTTAGAACCCTTTGTCTTTATTCCTCATATTGTTTTCTACATAATCCTTTTTTCGTTGTCTTTCATATCAAAATATAAGATGCATACCTGATTAAAAAAAATAAAAACGTATTTAAGAAGAATTGAGCATATGTCTGACCTGTGAGGTAACCTGCTACATTGCTGTCACTCAAGAACAGATCATGGCGTTGTTCCTTGTATGAAGCCCACACTGAGGACTTATCAAGTAGAGTGTTAACCTAAATAAAAAAGAAATTATGTCAGTATGAATATGCGTCTCAATGTGTTACTGATAAAATAATTATTTTATGAACAGTGAGTGAATCAATTGAGTAGATGATATGCTGTTACTTTACATTTTCCTCATGTAAACTTTGGGTTTTTCTAATTACAATTACCACCATCATCAGTAGCAGTAGCATTAACACCATCATCTTCATAAACATCGTTACCATCAACAGCAGTATCAACATTATCATCATCCCTATCACAACCATCATCTTCATCAATCCCATTATCATCGATTACCATCATCATCATTCTTATTATCTCATCCAATTTTATCACCATTATTATAATAATCATCATCTTTCCCATTATCTTAACCATCACTATCATCACCATCATCATCTTCATCACCATCATCACATCATCATCATCATCATCACTATCACCTTCACCACCATCAACATCATTATTATCACCACCACCACCATCATCATCCCCATTATCATCATCATTGTCTTCATCATAGCATTCATCATTAACACCATGACCAAACTGCATCCATGTGCCTTACCCTCTCTCCATGTTCCAAGGACAGTGCCATTATGCCATCACCACCACCACCACCATCACCATCCCCACCACCACCTCCACCACCATCATCATCATCATCATCATCATCATCATCATCATCATCATCATCATCATCATCATCATCATCATCATCATCATCATCATCATCACTATCACCTTCACCACCATCAACATCATTATTATCACCACCACCACCATCATCATCCCCATTATCATCATCATTGTCTTCATCATAGCATTCATCATTAACACCATGACCAAACTGCATCCATGTGCCTTACCCTCTCTCCATGTTCCAAGGACAGTGCCATTGATTTGAGTGATTTGACAATCTGGGCCTTGGTAGCTGCAGCATTCTCTATGTGGTTCAGATTGTCCTCCAAAAGACTCAGTAGATATGGTACCAAGCCACAGCTCAAAGCCTGTTGGAAATGATCAAAGTTTATATGTCACAATGATATCAATTATTAGTAATGATGATACAAACTTGTAATGCGCTCCTTTTTTTTAGACCCTTTGATCATGGCGCAAAGATTATTACAGTATAATTACCCTCAAAACATGCAGTAAATGTAACATTCAAGGTGTTGCATTGATATCAAACATAATACCAAAGTATAATTTAACACAGTCAAATAAATGTAAGATAAAGTGATATAAAGGATATCCTATGTCAAAAAACCTGTTTCTCCTATTTGCTCTGCTGTTTTTACTGTGATTTAATGGTGAGGTCACAAGGTAAATTGCCAACTGGTCTAAACCCACTTTGACTAATGCCCGTTTGGTCTCATCCCACATGGTCTACTTCCATTTACTCTACATGTACAACCAGTTCGTCTAATTGCCATTTTGTCTTATAGTCATGTTGCTTATTAAGCATTTTGTCTATTAATTCTCATTTCATCTAATGTCCATTTCGTTTAATTTCCCTTTGGTAAAATTCTGTAACAAACTGGTAATATACCAAATACTCAGAAATAGATGAAAAAGCAATTAGACCACAAGATAATTAGAGGAATAGACAATTTAGAACTAGACCGAGTATGTATTAGACCAAGGGGAAATTAGACTAAAATTTTAGTAAACCAAATGGGTTTCGCAAATGTAGCATTAGACAATAAGAGAATTGGACCAACTGGACCAACTGCTGTTAGACCATGTGGATATAAACCAAACGATATATACAACAGTCCAGCATTTCATAAAATGGAATGAGAGAGAGAGAGAGAGAGAGAGTGAGACAAAGAAAGCAAATCTCACCTGTTCTACAAGTTCTGGATGATTCTTCTGGAACATCTTATGAAGTAGTTCACAGGCCAAGGCGGTAGTATCTGTTCTTAGTTTCATGGCAGTTATGATGGGGCCTACGCATTCTATCTGGGCCAGGCTACGTACACAGTTCTGAAGAAAGTAAAACCAAAAATTTGATGAAAAAAAAAAAAAAAAAAAAAAAAAAAAAAATCTATTTTCAACACATTTTAATAATAAAAGCCCCCTCCCCCTTTCCAGTTATTTAATCAGACATTATATTCTCCTAAATATAAGTACACATTTTTTACTTGATTAAAAAAAAAATCTTTGCATGTTGATCATTCTCTTTTTATTGGAGTCTCTCTACCATCTTTTTAATCTGTTCCCAATTCACAAACTATTTAAAGGATTCAAGTGATAAACCATGAGGAAATCAGGTTATCTCAGATGAAAAAATAAAACGACATGCAGAGCCCAAGGGGTATTTCTTAATCTGCAGCATCAACGAATCTTGTCAAGGGCAGAGAGTAACCTTGGAGTAAATAATGCTTGCCTAGACTGACCAATCGGAACCTGGATTAAACTCAACCTATGTTTTTTTTTTTTTTAATAAAGCAATGTACAAGACATCTCTTCGAGTTGATAGACTATAGAAACTGAGAATTGTTGAGAAATACAAGCACCTGCAGTTGCAGACTGACTAAATTTGGTCCAGTTCATCATGTTCATGCTGTCCGACCTTTTGTCACATGTAGTCCGACGGGCTTGTCTGACAGCCTGACTGCCTAAATATATGTCTATGTAAATAACTATCCATCATTCTATCTATATGTGTATCTTGACTTACTTCACTGTTTGATATGCTATGTAGCACCATCAGACCACACTTTGGAATGGCATCATTCTTGCTATTGAGGCATTTAGTAATGACTGGTAGATGACCGAGCTGAGGCATCTGATCTGCCATGATGGGTTGGGCAGTGAAGAAACATACTACACCTGTTGTCACCATCTCCATGGTATCGCCCTGAAACGATCAAAATGATGTCATGGTTACATACAATTCAATTCAAAACTGCATTTATTTCCTTCATCTATTACCCAGAAGATAAAAGATCACAATGATGTCATGATCACATGTCAATTCAATTCAAAACTGTATTTATTTCCTTCATCTTTGATATATATCTATATTCATTCCATGGAAATTGTTCCGCTTCAAATTTTAAAAACTAATCGAATGACCAACTTCAACCCTGGACTCAACAAAATACCCTACCCTAATCCTAACATAAAACCCTAATGCAACCCTTATCTTAACCCTACATCTTAGACAAATTAAAGCCTAGAGAAATTGTCACAAGATCAAACTTTGTGTCACCTTTATATAAAAAACAAAATATCTTTCGTACATAACTAAAAGAGGCATGATTTTAAAAAGTATGCAATGCTTCGATCGGTACATAAAACAAAAAGATATCATGTTAATAATAACAACAACAAAAACTGAATTTGTATATTGTACAAGGAGAGAGAAAGTGAACAGGGTATGAATAATAGATATATAAAGAGAGATGGAACACAATGCAATAAGGACTTGAGATAACTATTCCATGACTGTTTGAATCAATCAGCGTAAAACTATACAAGGCATTTGATTAGGGGAAAACACAAGACTTGTGGCACACAGCCACGTCCCAGTAAGTAATAGGGAGAGAAGACACCCCAATGGTTGTAGTAAGTAAATTGCCTTGAATAGTAAAATTAGCACTAATTTTATTATTTACGAGATAATCACATGACCCTCTCTTACCTTGCTTTTGTTCCCGAGAACAATGCTATGACCGAACCAACATAGACTACCAACATTTTTCATACTTCCCTACCCCTTCATAATAACCCTGCCTTCAGCCTGCCTGACACGAGTGGTGGCGCTTAGACCACTAAGGCAATATATTTCATTCTACAACCAATTCGACACTCGTCATAAGAGACCAGGTTGCGGCGAGGGAGGGGCGTAAGAGGGTCATGTGATTATCTCGTAATAATAAAATTAGTGCTAATTTTCTAATTTACTTCAATAATCACTGACCCCTCTCTTACCGTTGCTAGTCCCAAACAGACCAGCAACCGACACCTTAGGTGGACAAAACGAGAGGCAGGGGGCTAAGAGGACTTAGATAGTCTCGCGGGGCCGCCGACCAACGCAGACACCAAATTACTCCTCACCCGTGCAAACGTCACGGTAGGAAATGAAATGAAGGAAAACAAGAGCGTCAGAACGCTGCCTTCAAAACATCCTCAGTGGAACGCCTGCAAAGAGCGACCAAGAAGCGCTGATACCTCTTGGTATCGAGAGCTTGGGGGCCCTTCCTGACATCAAGGCGTCAGGACCCGCCGCTTTAAGCCTCCACGAAACCATCTGGAGATGGAGTCGGGAAAGCGGCAGAAAAGGAATCTCGAGTGATGAAGAGTATAACTCTACGACGAGATTCGGATCTGGAGAGTACACCTTTAAGGCCTAACCGACACCACACCTTATCCTCGGGACCAAAGAGAAGGAGGAGAGCTTGATGAGAAGCTCTCCACCGGACCCAGAAGAGGCAGTCTGGTTCTTCGCAATGAAACGAGGTTCAGAGGCGAAGAAGCACTCCCCGAGGTTCGAACCTGATGTGGCCCTCAGTAACACTAAGGGCAAGAAGCGAACTTCGTCTGTGGCCTAAGGCCACCGCCACCAAGAAGACATCTTAACTGTCAAGAGGTGAAACGATGCTTCGCGACAACTGCTCGAAAAGAGGGTTAGCAAAACGCCTCTAAAACCTTAGGCAAACTCGCAAGAAGAGAGCCTAGGAGTAGACTGAGGTCTTCGCAAAAGGAAAGACCTTAAGCAAGCGGTTAACTCGGGGAGTTAGAACGTAAGAGCCGTCATGAAAACATCGTGAATTGCGCAATGGCAGAACGATAGCCTCGTAAAGGTCGAAAGAGAACGGCCACTGTCAAAAGGTGGATTTAAAAAATACGCTAAGACCGGGCAGAGGGTCCCTCTGGGGAAGCAACCCCTTCTCTTCGCAACACTCAGAAAGGCAGCTAGACGGGAGTATACACCGTTAGCGCGACTCCCTCCGGCTCCCGTATGAGAGCACGAGCCTCTCCGAGAAGCCAGACGAGATTGCCTGCGACCTGACAACTGCCACGCAGTCAGCGAAGCCGAGTCGGGACTCTGAAAGAGCGCCGGAGAAACGGCTGGCTCAAACGTCCTGCCATCGAGGGAGGGGTCACGGACGGCCGACCACAAGCTCGCGAAGGCGAGGAAGCCTGGTCTGCCCCGGCTCAGTGGCGGGGCTATAGAATCATCCAAGCCCCGTCCTCCAATACTTGGCTAGCACTAGGGGATCAGCAGAAAAGGGGGGGAATGCAAATTCTCGACCCGCTCCAGCCTGAACGAGACGTTTCTTGAACGTACGCTCTCGTCGCCCACTCGTCATCAGCCGCTCGAAGAGGGTCTGACGGAGGAGACCATTCCGAGGGGAGAGATTTGCCGTGGGACAGGAGCCCGCTATTACATTCTCCCGACCCCGGTAGGTACGAGGCAGACGGAGATACTTCTCTCCTGCATCATCTCCACAGTTGGAGCACCGTCAAGCGTTCAAGCTCGGGAGTGTGTGCCTCCTTGACGATTGATGTAAGCCGCCACGCTCACATTGTCCGTCAAAAGAGAAACCGAGCGGCCGCTATAGTCGATCTGAAAAGATCAGGGATGACTGAACCGCCAACATCTCTAACACATAGATATGGGGGAGGGGAGGTCAGTTGAGACCGAGTCCCCCGCCCGTCCACTGACCCTCACATAGGCCGCAGCCCAGCCCTGGAGTGAGCGTCGTGAAATCGCACGGATGGTAGAAGTCACACGAAAAGGGCAATGCCCCTGGGAGAAACACAAGGCGTTCCACAAGGGGCTAGCAGCCGGGCCACCTCCAGCGGGAGGGGGACCCAGGTTCCTCGGACAAAACTCCTAATCGTCGCGCGGTCCCATCAGGCAATCCACGGTCGCTCCCAGGTGAACGGTACGGGAAATCAGCTCAGTAAGTGATATTTACATCGGCCCAGGAAGCCGCACATCGAACCGCGAAGACAGACGATACTGATCGCAGAAGGTCTGACGGCGTCAGTCGGGTGTACGGCAGCTTAGCCAAAAAAATATTCAATCCTCCTCAAATTGATTTACCATGTTTAAAAAAACAGATTCATAATGCTCAACCCTAAAATTTAAAAGCAAAAATCTTCTCCTTTCTAAAGTAATTATACAAAAACCGATAATTTAGGCAGAAAAAATTACATTTTCTTTTTCATGCAGAGATATGTTGCTTATTGCGTGATTGCCGCGCGGAAAATATTACAGATGTCTTTGCTTAATAGTTTCAGCTTTAGCAGAGATTACCAAATTTGGCTTGCAGTTTTTGCCTATTTTTTGAAATTGAACCAATTTCCGTGACGCCCCATTTGCTAAATTTATTGCCAAAAACTTGCAAAATGTGAGAAGCGCCGCGCCGCACAAGATATGTGGGCCACGTACTATTAAAACTGCGCCAAAACAGGCATTTGGGTTAATCAAATCAATTTCTAATTTGTTCAATGTTTCAAGCAAAGATTGAAACTCTAGAATTCATGTAGTGTAATATTTCTCCTTAAAAATAACTTTGAGTTGGTATTTGCTTCAGGATCCCATTTTCAGTTAGGTAGAGCCATTATATGTTATAATTACAAATTTGATAATGTAAAACGAATTTTTCACTATAACAGATTCTATGATTACTTCAAATTGCACTTGCCTGTCCTCAGATAAATACTTTATTAATTGTAGAGTTTAAAGGCAAAACCCTCATTAAAATTCTGAGGTCATTTTTGAAGAAAACGGGGGGATAAAAATGGGAACATTACGAATTCCCCCCACTCACCGCCTGAAAAGCACACTATTACTGCGATTGCTGCGCTAAAATACCCTGAGCCCCTTTTTATATTATGTTTTTCTTTAAACAGTGATACCAAATTTTGACTGCCACCTTCAGCCCACTTTTTGAGTTAGAGCCGATTTCCCACAGGTATGTTGGCCTCTTTTATCGCCAAATTTCCTCAAAGCATATTGTGTCTACAAATCTCAACGTAGGTGGCGTACATACTCGATTCGAACCCGAAATGCAACAACAAAAACATAGGAAGTACAACGATGTGGAAAAATATTGCATCGGCATGACGTGCTTGGATGTGGATAGGGGGGTGGGGACCTTTCACTGTGCACCTTTATAATGATATTCACCAGGCTACACTTAATTTTGGGAGAATGATACTGCATACGCTGTAATTACTAGCCTACTTGCTAACTTTAATTTCCATCATTATTAAGTAGGGAAAAAAGTATTGTACTAAAATTTCTATTCAATCGCGTGCCTCGTCCAATAAGAACAGTACTTTTTAATGACGATCAAATAATTTTAAAATGCTCCATTGTATTCATGATCTAGTAGAAGCCCTTTCATGTCTTATCTATAAAAGTTTTATCAACAAAAAAGAACATTTTTGTTGGAGAAATATGCCTTAACCAATAGAACACGGTATTTGAATGACGTCATAGAAAATTGAAAAATATCTCATTGTGTTTCTTATGTCTCGACCATTTTATCATACTCATCAAAGCAAAATGAAATTTTCCATCGTTACCATTAATATTTTCCCTTTACCAAATCAGAAAACAGTACTGAGACTGGAACTGTCACACGAATTTGAAAAATGGTTTTGAATGATTCTGGCCTACTATGGCGAGCGAAATTGGGGCGGGGGGGGGGGGCTTAAAAGGGTAAAAATTCTAATGGTAATTTTGCGTGTTGAACACGCATTGCTGACAGAAGTGGTGGCTGAAGCCCCCCCCCCATGCTCTGCGGCTATATTTAGTACCTTTCTTCTCTCTCCTCTCTCTCTCTCCTCCGTATAAATTATTATTAATAATTAAATTATGGTTTCGATTCCCAGTGAGTTCTAGCCATCTTTATCATATAATTTGCAACATTTTCGTATTACCCCTTAATATTGACATATTCATCTCCCGAAATTAAGCGTCCATGTAAGGACATGTTAAGTTTGAACGCAAGAAAATTGAAAATGCTATGCAATAGGTTGCGTAAAACATTTTGTAAAACGTGGGAAACTTCTTTTTAGGGGCTCTTTAAGGGTCACCCGCCTCACGACAGTAGATGTGGAAAATGACCACAATTACAAAAACGTTCCGCACCCCTTCATTTATTTCTTCAATGATAATTGATAATTTGTCCAGATTACATCTCAAGCTAGACGTTGACCATTACAACGGTTTAGTAAAGATCTTCTAAAGTTTGTTAACTCATACAGGTTACAAATTTGCCAAGAACTCAACTACATATCGCAAAGCATTTGTCCAACTGCGACAAGCAACACTCTGCTTTTGGCGACTATTGTTTATTTATTATTTTTGTTTTTTGTTAAATGTGCTAATCTTAGGAACGTCGAAAAGTGTTTCTCGCATTAACATCCCTGAACACCTAATTAGAGATTGTCACAGCTAGTGGACCACGTCAATGAATTGCTTAAAAAAAAAAGTTAAGAAATGGTTTCAACCAAGGGCATTAGGCCTACACAATAAATTGATTGCATTAATTTTGATGCAAAATCATATTTTTAATATCGACTGCAACAAAAAATAATAAATAGATAATAATAATAATAATAATAATAATAATAATAATAATAATAATTAATGATGATATAATAATAATATAATAATCAATAATAATTATAATAATAATGATATAATAATAATAATAATAATAATAAATAATATATAATAAATAATAATATGATAATCGAAATATTAATATAATAATAATAATAAAATGAATAATAATAATAATAATAACATACCATATAATAATGATAATAATAATGATAATATAATATAATAAAATCCATACCGGCAGGAAATAACAATTGTTTTATCTTTCGCCTGAGTACAATATCAAATTGCTAGTTGTAAACTAAGAGAGTCCGGGCTGAAATGAAAGTTTTGTAAATTAAGTAAATTCATCAAGCACAACACAGAAAATTTCATCAATCGGATGAAAAATAACAAAGTATGCATTTTTTTTAAGTTTGACTTTTTGAACAGTTCTTGGCAATGGTTTTCATTGTCTCTCATTTGAATATTTGAATATTCCAAAATGAAGCAAACTGATGATATCACAGTCCCCCTACCTTCTTCGTTAGTATTTCATTATATGAAATCTAATTATCTCAATTTTTGCATATATTGCGTACTACAGAAAATCTGTCCCTCATACTGAAATAAAGTAAAACGCACTTGGTGACCTTGAACATTTCCACAAGGGATTAAATCCCTCTTTTTATGGTCCTGTGGGGCAAAAATCTTGATAATTGGTTATTTCATAGCACTAAAATACAAAGAAAAGTAGGGGAAACTGAGCACATTATCAGTTGCCAATTGAGAACTGTTTCCTAAAAAATTCAAACCTAAGAAATTCATAACTTTGGTATTTCTTGTCGATTTTGATGTAATTTTCGGGTTGTGCTTTTTTCGATTTTACTTATTTTCTAATAATGCACAACCCCAGCCAGAATGAAGCCCTTTAAGGGAAAGAGGCCTATCACTCTATGCCAAAGCGAACGCGCCATGCATTTGTATTTTGCATCAGTTTTTCACCTTTGTTTTCTTGATTATGGCGAGCAAACAAATTTTTCAATAAATGTTTTCACTCTGATTAAGTAAAGCTTAGTCTGATTTTTTAAAATAACAGGAAACAATTGGAAAGAAAAAAAAGTTCTGTCTACTTGAAGTCCAATTTCGAGAGCCATGTCAGATAAATTCCTGTACAATATGGCCAATTTTGCTCTCAAAATAGCCTCATACGCTTGCATAACATCCTTTTTCCTGGATAACGCATAATTATATTACAGCTTATGTTCAGCAGTTTTTAAAATCTTGGATTCATTCACTTTCCAAAGATGGGTGCACTCATTTCGATTGGTTTAAGAAAAGTCCTGTCACTTTGAACATTATCACAATAGAATTTTTACTCGATGGGTCAATATTTCCGCGTATAAACATGCATATTCATGTGGACGGCGTCTTCGCAAGAGTGAGAAGAATCACTATTTATATCAATAATCGTGTTGGAACCATCAATCTATGTGAAATAAAGATTCTGATTACAACTTCAGCAACAATCGTGTATAGGCTTGCCAGAATGTTTTTCCCCAATCTGGTCTGAAGCATCTAACTACGAAACTATGATAAAAGTTCAAATTATTTTTTCAATGACCATGAGTAATTTGCTCAAACAGAATCGACGGACAAATACCATTCCACAGGGAAGTTTTCTTAGGCAGAGTTTTTTGTACGCTAAGTAAGTAATTGCATGCAGTTGTCACTGTTCGCTCCCGTCGTCAGCGCGGGTTTTAGTTGACATTTATGTGGAGCCGTTTAAATTTCTGCGCCGCTCAGCTGTATTTCACTAAACTCAGAATGAGTGTTGCGTTTTCCCCTCCTAAATAATGGACGCGTCTTTATGTAAGATTTAATGCCATATCGTTAAGATTTACATTCACGTGGAGTGAGAATCTGATAATGCTGTTCAAGGGCCTATACTTTTATATTTTTGTTGTATAAATAAACTCGCCTTCTGTATTTAGGTACATTATGTCGTGTGCCTGTCAGAGGGGGCCCTTACAGAAATTGATAAACCAAACATTAAATGAAATGAAGGTCCAATAATTGTAAATTCTTATATTAATGCAATTAAATTTAAGTGAATGTTCTTCTGACATTCAACGTATGTTCAATAAGCGGGCAAGACTGAGCCGGGTCGCCATGTTGAAATCAATAATGGACATGAAACAATACCATGAACAACTGAAGCAATGCCGGCACGCTGCACGCCTAACCCCTATGAATATTCATGTGCATAGTCCCACGCTATGTATTTTGTGTATGTAATTAAACGACGATTACCAAAAAAGCATCACAAAATAACATCTTTACGAAGTATCACAAAACATCGTATATACTATTTTAAATAAGATACAAGATACAAGAATAGGCCAGTAAATTCAGAGAAGACGACGGACTGGGTTGAAGGTTAGAAAAGTTCGCAAAAATCAAATATGATAGTAGGCTTGCTTCAATTACGTAAATCAATCAAATTAGTTTGCAGTCGCCTTTGGAGGCCCGATTGACCTAAAATGTTTTATATCGATGGAAACTTAAAGGGAAAAACGTGACCAATTCGATAAGAAGAGAACATTTTAAATTTTCGATTAGACATTTCAACTGAAAATTTAAAACAAAAATTCAGCCTTGCTGGAGTGAGACAACTTCACATGACTCCTTGTTAGTATAATGTACATTGTCCCACATGATGTATTTGTGTATGTTAATTAACGAGATTTACACAAAAAGACCAAAATAACATCTTTACCAAATATGCACAGCAACATCGTATTATACTATCACATTAAATACAAGATACAAGATAGTCACATAATTCAGAGAAAAGACGTAGAACAAATGATGAAAGTTAAAATCAAATTATGATAGTAGCCTTGCTTCAATTACGTAGACATTTTTAATACCCGAATCAAGCGTTGTTACCCATCCATAACTCATAGATCTTTTTAAACTTGAAAGTAGTTTTAAACAACGCAATTCATATTTTCAACACCTTTGGAGAAAGACAAACAGCTGGGACCAGACGGAGCAGATGAGGAAGAAGGGTCAGAAAATAATCAGCGGCCTCTTGCGCCCATTGCCCTATAGTGGGGGTCGTATTATTAAAAAAAATTGTATTTTTTGTGTTTAAATATAAAGAGTTTGATCAACGACAAACTGGTACCGCTCCACAAGACATGTCCATTGTATGAGCGCTCGAACCGATCAAAAATAACCCACACAATTCTTGCACTCACCAGCAGGTGTTGAAAACACTAGGTCGATTGCGAGTATTGCAGACAGCGCGCAGCCGCTTGCCCCCTGGAGTCCAGGCTACTACAAAGAGCCAGAATCGTACAGACGCGTCTGCAGACAGTACAACAGAATCTGCAAGGTATCATCTTGTAATTATCGCCATAACTCTAAACGATTAAAGAGAGTAACTATGCTGGCCAGTACACGTCGCGCGACGGCCGAGAAGAATGCACGGGGAATGTCCAAACTGGAGTCCGAGAGAACTGGCAAAGGTGCTTCTCGAGAATAATGTTGTCTGGATCAGGAGCTTTGCCCGCGTGTCAACAGAGTAGATTAGACTTCGACTCGGAGCCAACATAAAACCCTACTCTCCGAACCAATACTGACCTACGTCAGCTCGGGGATCTGCTAGTATTTGGTACGGCATCTCGAGACGAAAAAAGCCTCCCGGGCAGTCCGGTATGTGTTAGAACAGAACTAACCACGATGTAAAGCTACCGAGACGGAGTACACCCACTCACCTACACGTCTCCTACTCTCTCTAAAGTACGCCCGACAGTGTAGGGAGGGGGAAAAACCGGGGAGGACAAATCCCCCTCCGCGCACTATAATGAGCGCATGCTAGAATACCATGAAAAAACCAAACCTGAGCGCTAACCCCCGTGGCTGTCTTGCGTCATCTTGAATTATGGGTGCAGCCTACAGCGACGCTCAACAATAGATACCGGGGCAAAAAACTGAACGAGGCTAGAGGTATCAGAGCGCAAGATGTCTCTTAGATTGACCAGATTGTGCTTCCTTATTTGATGGGTGACATACGCGACGTACAGAAGACCGAAAATGAGATTGATCTAAAATCCATCGTGATACACCACTATCTCGAGTCTCTACTGAGAGTGCGGTAATCACACATGTCCTCGCCCGCTCTGAACCACTTTGCTTGCGAGTAAGAGCTTTTGGCACGAATCGAAAGCGCAGAGACTAGAGAGAGACACTCCCCCTTAGACGAGGAGCGTTAGAAGTGGCGTCAGGCCTACGAGAGACCCTAAGGGGCACACGATAATAGACGCCCATAGCTGCAACTGTGCTTTAAGAATTAAGACGCTGCGTGCAAAGACGGCATAACATATCCCACAAATTTCTGTCGATGCGGAGTGTACGTTCTATAGAATGCACTAGCAAAAGTGTTAGAACTGTTTGAAAGACGACTCGTAGTATAGAGGCGCGAGATGAGGAAAGTACTATTAGTGGGCAAGCCACGTCAATACAAAGATCCCACGAAGAGGAGAGCTCTAGGACTGACGCACGACTATGACAAAGAGGAGTCAGATTCTGCTATGCGTTGAGGAGTGACGAATGTACCCGCGCGTAGATTATACGGGCAACGACACGAAGATACCCACAAAAAGTCATCGCGCGCCGAGTAAGGGTCGAATCTGTACACCTAAGAGTGAAACTGCATAACCGAAAGAGTAGGACACTATAAAACACAATAGTTTAATCATCAGGTAGCAAGCAAACGAGCTGGAAAGCGCATAATGAAGTATTTGTACTCTGGACCATTTTCCAGTCAAATAAAGACCAATAGGTACGCGATTCGTAGTTGACGACAGGCCAGCCATATCCCAAGAAACATCCTAGCCGTATGCATATGCGATATATATATCGTTGTCGTCACCGCCCACTCACTATCTGTCACAGCTCGCGCGTGTCGCGAAGGGCCCGAGGGATAGGGAAGCGAAAAACTGTTCCGCTTGGTAGGAAGCCGAAGCACAAACCAACCAAATATCTGATGTGGCGGCATGAGACCAGGCCAGTGTCGTGTGACAAGGGCCAGGCAACCAAGCCACCAGAGGTAGCTAGTCGCGTCACTTCTGGTGCGATAGAACGCCCGAGGGTCCGGGAGGCCGGGTGTTCAATGAAACAAACCCCCGGCGGGCGCATGAGGGTATCCAAGGGATAGCCGTAGCTCCGACACATTCGATTCGGTTTCCACAAGGGGCGGACGAGACGGGGAGGTCTGCCGGGGCAGACTGGGCTGGGTGAGCGAGAACTCCGAAATAAGTTCGGAGTCAGTCACCGATCCCTTATCCCGGGGGCCGCTCGGCTGGGACTCCCTAGGCGGGTGATCCCAGCCAGAGGCCGACGTGGCGGGTGGTAGTGACCAGGCCAGTGTCTAGGGACGAGGGCCGGGTGTACTCTGCCACGAGGGGTACCATATCCCGTCACCTCTGGGGCGAAGCCCAAGGGATAGGGAGCGAGACCCGCT
>CALNVZ010002974.1:23247296-23278009 GCA_940671915.1 Paracentrotus lividus | reverse complement strand
CGTCCGGAGGTATGCCCTGAGCGAGGCACGTGGGCGCAACGAACTCTCATCCCTTAAGTGAGTGACAGAATACGCAATTTCTGTGCTACACTCGGGGGTTCGAGAGCCCGGGTGTTCGTCGGAACGAACTCCCAGGTGGGCGTTTGGGCGTCTCCCAAGGGATAGCCGTAAATAGCCCTGCGAGCCACCAGCCGTGAACGGGGGTGGAGGCACTCGGACGGAAAGCGAAGCCGCCATCACTGGGGGTACCAAGGTGGAGGTGGTCGCCAGACGCAGAAAACTGCGGCGCACGGGTCCAAAACCGTGACTCGGCACCCCCGGGGCATGCCTGAGCGAGACGTGGGCGCACGCTCTCATCCCTAGTGAGACAGAAACCGCAATTTTCTCTGTGCTCACTCGGGGGGGGCCGGGGGCAAGACGTCTGGATAGACGAACCCGCTCCCTGGCCGGAGACAACCGAGACGACAAGGTCTTAGGCACCCGGAAAACGTGGACGCACGTTTTTGCTATGTTGCTCTTCGAGCTACAAGACCTTTTCTTAGAGCTGACTTAGAGGAGGTGGAGCCAGGCTGGACACAAGGGTCACTGGTGTGCTCCCCCCCCTACTAGGCAGGAGAGGCGAACGACCTGGCGGTCGAGACGACTCTCCGCCGGGCATACTTCCGATCCCGGCGAAAACGACTTCGAAGAGACCAATGCCGCTAGCTCTGTGTCGTCTGAGTCGGTCAAAGGAGTCACTCCTGCCTGTCCAAGGTTAGAACGCTTCTGAAAAGAAAAGAACAAAATTATGTTTTGAAAGCGTAAAACCTAATTCCTAGAAAAGCTAAGGCAAGACACAAGCGAGACCGGCTATTAGGCGGCTCACGAAGAACTCCAAAAAAAAGAAAACCCCGTCTAGAACAGGCTAGACGAAGATTTATTTTTTTTTTTTTTTTTTTTTGACGAAAACGGGGACGAACCTCCGTAGAAACGACCAAAAGGAAGAGTATGCACCAGAAGAGCGACTAACAAAGAGGCGCTCAGCAGCAACAAACACACACACACGCCACGAAAACAAGATGGCGTCGAACAGAGGACCCGGAAGTCCAAAGACCCGGAAGACACCCCGAAAAGGCCACGAGGCCGCGGGAAAAGTCAATAATATAACAAAAACGTACTAAAAATGTCAAATATGTTCAAGAAAGGAAGAAGGAAACCCTCCTAAAGGAGAACAACCCAGAGAAAGTCGGAGAAGAGCGGACTGAGTTTCAAAGAAACAGGCGCTCAAACGGCCGACCAAAAACAACCACGTTAAAAAGACGGGCGGGACTGGGTTGGAAACGGAAGAAAAACGTCCGGAAAAGGACGTAATTCTAGGCCAAAGGAGGGGCGCAGTAAAACTAAAGCACCCAAATTTAACGCTAGGCGTAAAAGGAGGCTTTAGGAAGCGCATATTTGAATATAATAAATTCAAAATCGTAAATAGGAAACGTCTCACCCGAAAATTCAGGAACGGTCCGATCAGCACGACTCGAAAAATCAGAATGAAGATATATGCCTTAGTGGTCTTAGCGCCACCTCGTGTCAGGCAGGCGTGAGGCAGGGTATTATGGAGGGGTAGGGAAGTAGGAAAAATGTTTGGTAGTCTATTGTTGGTTCGGTCATAGCATTGTTCTCGGGAACAAAAGCAAGGTAAGAGAGGGTCATGTGATTATTGAAGTAAATTTGTAGATATATGAAAAGAGATACAACACAATGCGATAAAAGCTGTTCCGTGGCTGTTTGAATCAATACATGTAGAATTATACAAAGCATTTGATTAGGGGAAAACCCAAGACTTGTGGCACACAACCAAGTCTCAGCAAGTTATAGAAAGAGGAAGAAATCCCCATTAAATTGCTTTTAACCCCCCCCCCCCCCTCCCCGCCTGATCCAGACAAAATGACAAAGAATGAGTTACCGGTACATGTACAACAACCAATAAAAAGTTTTTACTTACATCAGGGTTGTTCATGCCAACGAGCTGAGTGAACTTTTCCAGAAGTTCCACTAAGAATTCCTTCGGCTTCCTCAAGACCCATGATGGTTGTGCTATGAAGAGACGCAGGAACACACCACCAATGACAACCTCATCAGTGATCTGACTCGAGATGGAGAAGTCCTCCGGTAACTAGATTGAAAATAACAGAAACATCAAAGCAAGAATGAGATTGATTGATTTCAGAAGTACTCCATCAGGGTTTTTCATGCAAACGAGTTCTACTAAGAACTCTTTTGGCCTCTTAAATTCCTTATTCTCCAATAACTAGATAGATAGAACAATCACTGTCAAGTGAAGTTGAGATAAATCAATAATGAATTCTTGTCAGTACTTCCTTGATGTGGCATGTCTCCCCAACAGTCTAGCTATATCCATACCATAATTATTTGTACATTAATGCTACTACATACATTTTTGTAGCTTCATGTACAAGACTGGTTTTCTGATTGTAAAACTAAATTTGAAAGTCTATGAATAACTTTAAAGCACAATATAATTCATCTAACCCTGTTCATAAAAAGAACAGCCTTGAAAATTTAAGGTGTAATCACTGTTTCCTCATCATACCCTGTTTTTCAACAAAACACTAAAGTAATAAAGTTTTACCTTTCTAAAAAATACATTTAGATTTATGACAGCTACATGTACATGTAGAAAACTTGTGAGCTACCCAACAGAACTGCATCGATGAGCCTATATAAATTAAAAATTCCTACCTTCCAAGTAACATCTGGGTTGTCCTTCTGCTCTTTGTAATGCCTTAGAGGGGAAAAACAGAAATATTCATAATCAGAGACCTTGAGTATGAAAAGAAAGATTAAAATCATTACACACAGCCTCAAGGGGATAAAGGGTTCAAAACATATCAAATTAGTACTCTCAGAGCTTTCGATTTCTTCTCTATGACAACAATTATTAAGTAACTACAGTATGCATAAAATGTGAAAATTTGTGGTTTACCCTTCTTTCCAAATCACCTCTGGATTCTTTTGTACATACATTATGTACTTGAGCTAGCATTTGACCTTTGACTCTATAAGAAGTAATGTAAGAGGATAGTTGCCTACCTGTTCTTCATTTTTACAATGAGGTTTGAGATCCTTTCTCTAGATTCTTCATTCCAAATCAACTCTGGATTCTCTTGTACACCTATAATGAAAGGTAAGACAAGTGTATAGTAAAAAAATACCACTTTTTCTCATTTACTTTCCTCTCTATCTTGTATTCCTCTATTATCAATTTTATTGCATCTCACATTGTTTTCTTTCTAAATTCAGATAGAGCCATTTGTATTTATAGCCAACTCGCTGTTCTCTCACAAATTAATTCCTTAGACCATGGCTACATGTAAATGAATATTCATGTTCAAATACATAAAAAGATATTTCAAAATATTATCTAGACAGATTTTTAGCCATACAACATGTCTCTATATACTGTATATACTGGATATTGCGCGGGGGTTTTATTTTCACAAATTACGCGACTTTTTACTGAACACAAAAATTTTCACTTCCTGATACTTCTGTACAAAGTGAATGCAAATAAAATTAATTTAAAAAATATGTTGTTGCGAATTCTCTGTCTTGAAGCAAAATCATCAAAATATATGGCATATACTGTTCTTCAGCCACATACTAAACAACAAAAAATTGATAAAATTATGCTCCCCCCCCCCCAAATAAAAAAAAAAGAAAGAAACAAGTAACACCCAAACTATCCACTGGTCAGTGGTAAGGGTTAGGAACTTCATAAGTTTGCTTGATTAGAACCACCCTTCTACTTACTCTCAAACATGACAACGCTGGCCTCCGAGGAATCCCTCATGGCATCCATGAAAGCAACCGGAAGAAACTTACAGCAGAGGATGCGGATGCGAGGACCTACCAGCTTATCAGACTGCATCTTAGCCAGGAGCTCAGCCGTCTTCTCCCTCACATTGGAATTGGTGGAGTTACAGAAGAGATCAAGAAGGTAGATTAGACCACCTAAATGATGAGAGAGAGAGAGAGAGAGGGTAGGGATTAGGAAATGTGGGTAGGGATTAGAAAATTGGGATTAATAACTTTGTTTGACTTCATCTGAGCAAGTAGTTTGAATGTCTTCTCTCTAACATTGGAGTTTGTAGAGTTACAGAAGAGATCAAGAAGGTAGATTAAACCACCTAAATGATGAGAGAGAGAGGGTAGGGATTAGGAAATTTGCATTAATAACTTTGTTTGAATACAACTTAGCCACAATTTCAGCTGCCTTCTCTCTTACATTGGATTTTGTAGAGTTACAGAAGAGATCAAGCAGGTACATTAGACCACCTTCGTGAGGAGAGATTGGGTAGGGATGAGTTGTAGAGATTTGTCGGACTACATCTTAGCCAGGAGTTTGGATATCTTCTCTTTTACATTGGAGTTCGTAAAGTTACAGAAGAGGTACATGAAGATTAGACCACATAGATGATGAGAGAGGGGGAAAGGGATTAGGAAAGTTAGACTTATAATGCATTTTGGAAATCTGGCTGTTTTCTCTATTGACATTGGAAATGGTGGAGTAACAGAAGAGGTTGCAAAGGTACGGTCAGATCAGACTACCTAAAAGTTTATGAAGGAAGCAGTGTATACATGTAGTATATACATGTAATTGATAAACGCTATTTATCCAGGGGGTCTTACAACAAGTCCTTTGTAAAGTTACAAATGATTTTACAAACAACTGGACATGTTCTTGGGTGCCAATCACCATTTTCAGCACAAGGACTGATCACCAGTTGTTCATAGTCATTTGTATTTTATGAAAGATTTGGTGAAATACCACCCACGTCTTACATACATGTATGTCAATGGTACTCACCCTTTGATACTATTTCCTTCACAATCTTTGTATGAGACACCAAGGCAAAGAGGGTCTCCAGTACTGACAAACAACCTGCAAACAAAAGGAGATTGAAGCACAAATTTTTTTTTAAATGGAGTAGGTTCAGTGTTTTCATAACACAGTTACTTGTCTACGTGATCTTCAGAAAACTTCTTTTTATTTTTGAATATAAAGAAATAATTTAATGCCATGACAAATCTTAAACATTCTTACTGGTGGGACTACACAAAATGTTCGACCCAAACATCTCAGTTCTTTTGGATCATAAGATCACGATAGGAGCAATTCAAGAGAAATCCTTTACAGTACTTTTTACTATGATATACTTCAACAATAGCTGAAAATAATTGGAAAGCTCATGATAATTGTGTTTATCTTTCCCAATATTCTATATTCTCTTTAAAAGTGTAACAATTGTTAATCAAGGTTATAATACAATAACACCAACCTGATGGTAATGAATGTAATGTAAGAAGAAGATATCCTGCAACGCCAGAGTCTCCTATATTGGTCACACAATCCTGGTTACCAGTTACATTTCGGATTACCTGGTTAAAGCAATTACAAGCAAAAAACCTCTTAATCTTCTTTCTTTTATAATCATGCACATACAATTATAAATCATCCAATTATCACTTAGTCTAATACTCATAACAGCTAATTGTCATTTAGTCTAATGCCCAATTGCTCCTTCGTCTACTTCCTTTTTCCTATCTCATCAAAATCTCGTCAACTTGGGTCATTGCCATTGCATCTAAAAATATAGAATAACCCCATTTTTAGAACAAGGATTATTAAACAAAATTGGGTAATGGAAATTAGACTAAATGGTAAATGTGCTAAGTGGCAATTAGAGCATGTGGGATGGGATTCATCCTTTTGCAGGCAAAAATCTTACATTTCTAGTTTTTGAGAGGATACAGTAGTATATCAATGACTACATCTTCCCACAACATGAATAAGCTCAAATGTGTATGTTTATCATTTTATTGCGATTATCATAATTCCCTCCTAATTTTTTGTAATTAAAAAAAAAAAATCCCGCACGGTGCGATATTCAAGTCGACCGTTGACCGTTAGCGCGGGTAAATGCACGCTGATACGCCATGTCTATATTGCTGTGTGTGGTCCGTGCTGAGCAACAAGCTGCACGCGCTGTAATATCAACCATGTTGATGGAGAGCTGGTTGAAATTGGTAGTCAGATTTTCGTTTCATATTACTGATCTAGGCAACCTATGACAGCTATATTGAAAAGACAGTATAAGGTCGATCATATTCTAAAGTTATGCCAAGTTGCATCAGTTTTCACAATTTGTGAAAAAGGATGACATTGCCTTTCAACAAATTGATTGTAGACCAAGCGGCAATTCGCCTACCTCAAGAGCAAGAAGCTGTAACTGCGTAGCTCCGGTGAGTCTGAGCAGAGAGAAGAGCAGCTTGTAGTGACCGTTGCACTGAATCTCTGTACCAGGGTTGTTCTTGATGACCTTCGCCAGGGCATCTAGAGCCATCTCGCAGTTCTTGAGACGCTCTGCCTGCTGGCTGGACTGGCTGGTATCGACCTCCTTGGAAGTGAGTGCCATCAGGGAGTGTAGGTACTGTGCTTGGGAGCCCAGGAAGTCCAGTAGGCAGTTGGTGAAACCTCTGGCATCCTTCAATGGGAATAAAGAATAAGTTGTAAGGAGGGGGGAAAGGGTGTTATCAGGTAGCTGCAGCATTAGTCACTCGTTTTGCACTCGTTTTGGAAATTTACTAAATCCTTTTACATTTCATAAGATGAAAGCATTTACCTGTAGTGGGAATGTTGGCATGTCATTGAAGATGCGTACAAAGATATCTCCAACGATAAGTTCTTTGGCATGAGCACTGAAGGTGAAGTCTGCCCCAAACAGAGGATCACAATCTCCCTGTAAAGATAAAAGACAATAAGTTATAATTAAATTCCAAAACACACATGCATGATTTTATCTAAAAATATAAAAATATATGTTTAACAAAAATACTTGACTTTCACTATAATACTTACCGTCCTGATTTTGCTCTGTTGCTGTTCTTTGACATACTCAACCAGTTCAACCCTAGTAGAGTTGTCCCAAAGCAGGTACGGGTTCTCTGTGTTACTGTTCAAAATTTTCAGCACCTGAGGGGCAAATGAAAAAAGAAGTGACAGAGACAGAGAGAATAAGAGCAAGAGAAAGTGAGAAATTATTGAAATACATTTTTTTTAATATCCATAGTTATCATGTACTTCTCTATCTGTCTGTTTTTTACAATGTTGTTTATTCATTGTATCATGAAATATTGTAAAAACAATCTTTGGTCTTTTGAATTATGTACATTTATTATTTTATTCAGAAATTAATAGAATACTATTTTTCCTTTTTAATTACGAGTTGGGAGAGGGAGAAATAAAAAAAACTGGTAAATATATTATTATATATCATAATACTTTCACCAGTTTATGTAATACATAATCTTTTGTCCTTCAAGTAAATGTATTCAGAGCAATATGGATATTCACATCACAATGGGATTTAAGTTAACAAAGACCAACAGTGAAACTATTACCTGGTTGGGGTTTTCTGTTCCCAGTTGGTTAGCGAGGTACGGTGTGAGTAAGGCGTTGAGTGATTTACGGATTGCTGGATTCTCTGGGGTGGCTTTGTCTCCTGTCTGGTAGCCAGCTAGCCTGGCTAGAGCTATGAAGCACAGACTGGCTAGGGTGTTGGACACTTGCTGTGAAATAAATCATACATGTGTGTTATTTAGGTAAATTACCACTCGGTCAAAACCAACTTAGACCAATGCACATTTGGTTTCACCCAACACGGCCTAATATTTCATTTTGTCTACAATCAGTTCGTCTAATCATATTTAATCTCCATTTCGTCTAATGTCCACTTGATCTAACACTACTTGGTTAATTCCTGAAACAAACTTGTAATGGCCAAATATTCATTTGGGAATTAGACAGAAATGCAAATAAACTATTTGGCTAATAGACAAATCAGCAATTTTGACCAAGTGGTAATTAGCCCAAAAGGGTTTAGCCCATGTGGAAGTAGACAATCGGAGAATTGGACCAACTGCTGTTAGAGCAAGAGGATATACAAAATGTAAACCTTAATATATATTCCGCCATACATTTCAGGTACATGTACATTATATTTTATGAAACACAGCCCGGTCCCATTTTTCGTCATCTCAAACTCCTCCTCACCTGTAGATTAGATCCTTCGCTTGCCTCCACCCCACTCTCAAAGAGGGTGAAGTCATACTGGAAGAGATAGATGAGTAGATGCCAGATGACACCGGCTTGTTGGAGATGATCCTGAAGGTACTTATCCACAGAGAAGGCACTCACACACTCAGCAGCCACAGAGCATAAGATGGGAAGGTTCTGATAAATAGGATGAAAATAACAGTAAATTTAAGGAGCGCGTTCCTTCCCGAGGGGCACAAAGTGCATAACTGTATTAACCTGGCATAGCCTAGCTACTAATTAACAAGCACAACTGATGATAGAGGCTACTTTGAACCTAAATGTTGATCACGTGAGTTTGGTTAAGTATGTCACATCAAGCTATATTAAGTAGGTGCAACCGCAACTGCCCCATAGAAAAACAGGAATAATGAAGGAATGTAATTTCTTTTTTTTTTTTCAGCTTCTTACGAGAATTGTTTTCTCTCCATTGAATGTGTTCTCCAATGATCTGGATCACATGTTGTATTTCAGGAATGTAATTCTTCAACGAAACTCCTTAAAAAGCAATGTCAAATAACATAAAAGAGCTACTAGTATATACATGTATCAACTTCCTTTCAATATTTGGAAGTTGTCATTTCTCTTAAATTGAAATAAAAAATGAATAATTTTGGGAGAAAGAGAGAGGGAGAAAGGAAGAGAGGAAGAGAGTGGAATGTACATAACTTAAACTTAAGTGCCCTACACAGATCCTTGATAACAGCTGGTATCTCAATGATTCCATGTCCGGAGAGGGCGGAGAGAGAAAGAGAAAGGAAGGGGTACATACCTTGTAATAAAGTGCCCTGCATAGATCTTTGATGATAGCTGGTATCTCAGTAATTCGATCTCTACATCCCTCAAACTGAGCAGCAACAGCGTAACATTTAATCACGTTTTGACACACCTAACACAGAAACAGAGGAGAAAAGGTAAATTGACTTGCAATATACTTTTAGACTAGAATAAGAATGTATATTCCCAGAGCTGCCAACATTGGGATGATAGAATCCAAAAGATTTTGCGGAGATATGATTTTGTGAGGCAAAACACATGTGCCTTGCGGCGCGGTCCCGGCGGTAAACTCAGTTATTTATGGGGGCAAAACAAAGCAATGCCACACTCACAAACACTTTACAAATAAAGCATGGCATTTTTCATCATTTTTTTTCCCCAAACAATTTCAATTAAAAGGATTAATATATGTGCTCATGCAGAGTAAAAATAATAATTTTTTTACAAGGACTCTTTTCAGATATCCACACCCAAAATTACTCCCCATAATTATTTTGCTTGAGGTATTCTGGAGCTCAGAGGGGCTCTTTTAAGATTTGTTTTTCAACACAAAGCATGTAGAGTATTGCAGACATTCAGCTGAGCAGGCTTAGCAAGATGCCAATGAAATCGGGAGGGTCGAGGGTTGCATCTTCTGCAGTAAAGGCAGCCATGAATTATTAATTGACAGGAACTCGTAATCAGTTCTAAAAATCGACAAGAAAATAACAAAATTACCTACCTGAAAAACAGTGTTATAGCTAGACTTTTTAGTGGCGGCTGGAATTTCACCAAAAGATGCTACTCTTACGAATGGAGTCACGGTTGGCACCCCCCCCCCCCAAAAAAAAAAAAAAAAATTAAATTAGAATCTAGACCTAACTGTAGTGTTAGGTAAAAATAAAAAGATGAAAACGCAGAAGTGCATAGAATGTAAGTTTTCCTTTTCTAAGGTCTAATTTTGACTATAATACATTTTCTATCATATCAAAAATATGTTCAGATTAATTTATAATCATGTAACAAGTGTTATATTTCTTAAAATGAAGAATGGTAAACCCTGTCAAGTTTGGAGATTTCACACGAAAAGTTGAACCGAGGCTTTCACAAGCCTTTGCTCCCCCAGAACTCTGGGATAGAAGTGCTCCAGTAATAGATATGCCTATGCAGACTGGGGGAGAGTAATGACAAGAACATCGATGATCAACGATGTTTTTCAGAAAACTCAGAGTGAATTGAGGCAAACAGGTATCGCAAGGATCGTTTCTAGTGCTTATTATTTGAAATAGTGACATCTAAGACCCACATTTAACCCTAGAAATGATCGGGAAAACTTCAAATCCTCGCAAGCAAATTTCACAGACTGACACATTTTTTGTATAGGTGGGACTACACTATCAAAAACGGCGAAAATAATGTTTTGAAAACGGAAATGAAGACTCATTTTGAGACTTCTAAAATGGCTAAAAATGTCATTTTATAGTCATAATGGTCCAAAACTTAAAGTTATACATACCAGGTAGCAAATCCAATGAAAAAGTGGAATTTAAAGGCTATTTTGGGGTGATTTTTGTGAAGTTAGTGGTGGTCGGGAGCAGTGTTTTTCACCAGGTGCAGGAGTGGTGGTCGGAATTACCCGTGGTGGTCGGGCCCAACCACCGCCGACCAGCGTAGCTAAAGCATGGAGCGCCGCTAATCACCACTCACATGTTCCCATCGCACACCATTGCAACCCGGAAGTAACTGGCTTTTTACATGTAGACTAATTCACCAGTCGTTTACTAAAATTATTGTCATTTACATTGCAAATCAATGTACGATTATATAAATATGGGTAAAAACTACTGGGTAAAATGATCATGAGATTTCGGCACGAGGTCGGGCTTGTTACATGTAGACTAATTCACCAGTCGTTTACTAAATTATCGTCATTTACATTGCAAATCAATGAAAATCCGTGAGATTTGGGGCATGAGGTCGGGAGGGCGGGAGATTGGGTCAAAATCCGGGAGTCTCCCGCAGGATCCGGGAGAGTTGGCAGCTCTGTATTCCAAAAACGAGATCAGAATACTTCAAAGTTTAATATTATATGCAAGGTATATCATAAACTCAGAGCATATAATGAGTTTGCAGACAAGTAAAAAATGATTGGAGTGAGGACTATCGCCTTACAGACTCGAAATTTGCAACAGCTTTTTTGGTACACAACTTCTCTTTACAGTATTAGTTTAAAATATAATCAAATATTATGTCAACTTTGCCAGATATTAACCCAAGAATAAAACGTTACAAGCTGGATACCTCACACAGTGATACATATTCTAGATTCTAGATTCTTTTGTCAACATTTTGTCATGCAATGTAACTCACATCATTATGATTTTATGTGACAGTGAAAGGACACTCACCTGTACAGCCATGTCTTCTGGTTTACTGGACTGGTTGAGAACGGCCACACATCTCATAAGAGCATCTTGTAATGACTGGTGGTAAACAATAAATAGAGTGGTGTTAATCCTTGAGATCCCTTCATTTTGTTAAATAATCATCTTGCAATCTTTTTACAGATCCGTGTGTTAGGAAGTGAAGCTACTTTCCTTGATTGAAAATGAGATAAACTGGTGGTAAACAATATACAGATTGGTGTTAATCCAAGAGATCCGTGTATTTTGTTAAATAATTGTCCTGCAAGTTGTGTTACAAATCTATTTTGTTTGTGAAGAAATTTTTCTTGATTGAAAATGTGATATGGGTACATTATCTCTCATACTTTCCAAATATTTGGTACTTGTTATTTTTATATGTAATTTGCTCCTCCATTTATCTTTCTGTTTTCTCACCTCCTCGTTTCAATCCCTCCCCTTCTACACCTGTCTCTCACACTTTATTAGCTCTATGCCTTGCTCTCTATGAAGCTTCGCTACATTTAGAGCCAAGTAGTAGACTCCATTTTCTGCTCCTCCACTTATCTTTCTTCTTTCTCCTCCCTCTTTTCAATCACTCCTTTTCTACACCTGTCTCTCACATTATATTACCTCGAGATGCCTTGTTCCTTGCAAACTCCTCTATATTCAGAGCCAAGTAGTAGACTCCATTTTCTGCTCCTCCATTCATCTTTCTTCTTTATCGTCCCCCTTTCAATCACTTCTTATCTTCACATGTCCCCCCCCCCACCCCATTATATTACCTCGAGATGCCTTGTTCCCTGCAAAACTCCTCTATATGCTGAACCTAGTGGTAGACTGTAATTTCTGCTCCTCCATTTATCTGTCTTCTCTCCCCCTTTCAATCACTCCCTCTCTACCTGTGTCCCCCATTCTCTTACCTCTATGCCTTGCTCCCTACGAAGCTCCTCTGCATTGAGGGCTGAGCAGTTGACAGTATGGAAGGCCAGTTCACTGGCTGCTGTCAGGAGTGGGGCCGTCTTTGAGAAGAGTGTGTCGTCATTGGTCTCCATCTGTATTGTCTTGATCAGCATTGGGTAGCCGGCATACTTGTATGGCTCCAACACTAAGGATTACAAAACAGGATGGATTAGATACACCATGCATGTGCATAAATCTGTTAAAATGTCAGCTTTGATGGATTTATGTTGATTAAAATTTTGTTTAAAATAGCAATTGCTTATTATTCATTATTTTTTTGGAAAGGGATGTACATGTAAGCAACTGAAAGAACATCATTATCATCACAAAATTAGGAGTTTTTAAAGAAATAATGATTGTCCAAACAGCAGTAATCCATGCAATAAACACCATGCAATCCATATCTTTAATCAATAAGATTAAAATTGACTACTTTTAACTGTACTAGTATAGAAAATTGTTTGAGAACACTGTAATGTCTGAATTGCTCATATGCATACCTTCCTTGTATCTTTCAAAGAGGATGCTCTGAGCTCGTAGAATGAGAACAATGTTCTCAGGGTTAGGTCCTTCTGTCAGACGAGATGACTTGCTGCATAGGAACTCATATGCCTTGTTGACTTGCTCAAACATATCCTAACAAGAGGAAAATACAATAAAATTAGTCAAATTAAAGAGTTATTCAAACTTTCAACATTACTCAACTATGCTCATTAATATCTAAATGCCATTTCAAAAGCAGCTATACATTCAACAAATTTTCCTGATGGAAGTTCATCTAACGCTAGCTTCTTTGCTTGCTGCATTTTTATCCTATTAACTCTCATTATAAGGTGGTTAAGACCAAGGCAATTACATAATTATAAGATCTCATTACACTGAACACATAGGTCCATAAGACATATGTACACATGTTTGAAATTGATGTAGGTACCAAGAAAATCAACCTGTTATAATGACATCATGTTAAATCTGTGCTGGTAATACTGGGAGTTTTTTTACTTACCCTTCCTTCGGGGTTCTTGTCTGGATGGTATTTCTGAGCTAATCTAAAGTAGGCTTTCCTGATGTCACTTTCCTCATGTCTGTGTATACGAAAGTAAACACCAATACATAGAGAATATAGAATGTAATTTATTCCTAAAGAAAATTTTAATTCATATTGGTATTTCTGAATCGCTTATCATGTTTTCAATGTTTATGCAGAGGGTTGTAGAAAAAAAAAACATGATATCATTCCATTGCCATCTAATTTTGTCAATTTTTATAGGCTTATTTTTCCTTTTTTCTCCCTTTTAAATTTTGTTAGGGATTTTACTTCACTTAATTACCCAGTTTTCAATATCATCAGCCAACAGCCTTACTGTTTATGAGCCCATGTATAATGTACTTATTAGCACCTGTTTTCAATATCATCAATGAACAGCCTTACTGTTTAATGGTTTAAGTCTGGTAATATACAGACTTGAGTGAAATTTGTTTTTCTCTTACCCTCCGGTTCCTGTGGATAGTTTGAGAGTCTCATAGGCTTCATCTACTGACATGGACGGTGGCTTCTTCTCAACCTCCTTCTTCCATTCCTCCAAGATGTCTTTCAGTAGTTTCACCTAACATCACAACAGGAGCAATTAAACTTTTAACAAAAAATCAGAAACTTTTTCCAGCTTTCCCACTGCTTAAAAATCAATTCCTATCACACTTCAAAGATGTCTTTCAGTAGCTGCACCTAACATTACAGAAGGAGGTAATTGAACTTTAAATACAAATCAAGAATCTTTTTCCATCTTTCCAACTGATGGTTTATCATGTCCTATCACACTTCAAAGATGTCTTTTAGTAGCTTCACCTAATATCACAAAAGGAGCAAGTAAACTTTAAATTCAAATTACAATCTTTTTCCATCTTTCCCACTGCTTGCAAATCAAGCCCTATCACACTTCCAAGATTTATTTCAGTAGCTTCACCTAATATAAACAATAGGCGAACGTTAACTTTAAATACAAATCACAATATTTTTCCATCTTTCCCACTGTTTGTGTATCATGTCCTTTCACATCACAGATCTCCAACCCCATGCACTTGATGTTATTTTATTTTTGAACAGCAAATATAAATGGTCATATTTAATTTAAGTGGGACATTCAGCTGAAATTTCAATGTGGTGCTGTGCCTTTGAAAATGCAAATTAGGATCTGAAATCAACACAAAGGCTTCTTTACAATACAACCAATTATTTAAGTTCAAACATTAAGTGATCCAGCTTTCTTACGCTGAATAATTGAGCAAACAGGAATTCGCACGTATGGGACTATGCTGCTTTAAATGCCTCTTATTCTTAATACTAGTCACTTTTGTCTGATTTTTTTTGCTTAAAGTAATTATCATGGACTGCTCTAACATGGTATATAAACACATGTAATTTGGATCTAGTTATTTACTTGAAATGTTGAATTTAAGGCACTGGTCGTGTCACTCACGTTTTGGATGTCGTGTCACTCACGACATATAGAGGTGGACCATTTTCCACATAGAGGGAATTATTGAGAAGGATAATAAATGTCAGAGAGGTACACTATTCATGTACATATACCAGCACTTATGGTATTCTTAGAGATCTACTTGGGCACACATCCAACCATAACCAATAATGGTCAGAAACCCATGTCTTTTTTTTGTCGTGTCACTCACGCACTGTTTTTTAATCATAATTTCCAGGACTAATTGTAAAATTCAAATCCAACTGGTAATGACACATGCCACTCCTACAAAATACATAATATGGTAGTCATGATCCATTCATAACCTACAAGTGCGAAGATATGCGCCCTTCTAATAGTCCAAATGTCGTGTCACTCACGATTAAATATGACCAAATGTAAAACATTAATGAAATAAGTATGTTTGTGTCCCACTTTTGCTATGGAATTGCCCTTTAATCATTTCCATAGGATTGTTGATTGTCAAAACAGATGTGACTTACTGGATCACTGATGGGCCAGTCAGGGAACTTGGTTGTGTCACAGAGATGCTTGAGATAGTAGATATTGACAAAGAGTTCTTTCTCGAGTTGTGGGTAGTTGATGACAGGGATGGGACAGTACTGGTAGAGGGATCTGGTGTTGCTGCGTAGCCTAGGCGAGAAGTCTGCTATATGGGCTGCTAGCTTCTCTATCATCATCCGCCTGTATGGATGGAACAAGGATTGAGAAATTAGAATAAACACATAAGCCGTAGGGTACACGGTTTTGAGTAATCACTAATAAAATGAGCTGGAAAAACTGAAAAGAGCTGGGAAAAAAATGAAATCAATATAGCTCCTGTACAGAAGAATGCTAAAACTGAAAATCAAAAAAAAAAAAAAGTTTTAATCAGGTAAAACTATCACACCGGTGAGTGTACAGATGGCATGTTGCACACTATAATTTGAAACAGGCTATATTTTGTGACCGTAAAGCTAAAACAGATCAAGTAATCATAAATTTAAAACAACTGAGTAACTTTGAAAAATTGGTAGAAGTCTCTGAATAGTTGAAATTAAATATTTTTATGCTAACTAAAGACAAGATATTACCCAAGTTTATTTTCTACCACCAGAGTTTAAAAAAAAAAAATCTAAATCTGCTTTACGGTATTCATATGGTTTTTCTTTAGAGAAAAAGACATTTCTATGAGGTAAATGTCATATTTAATGTCCTCCACAAAGCTAAATAGAATGAATCACTCTTTGCTCATGTGTTTCTTCTTCTTTATTTTGCTGGTCTCACCTCATCTCATTACTCCAGATAGCCTCTGGTGTATCAAACTCTCCTAGATAGGTCTCAGCAAACTTTTCTGCACTGTGGTTTTCCAGGAAGTGAACCATGGCTTCAGGCATGATGTGACCCAGGATACTACACTGAATGATGTCAGAACCTTTGTTCTGAAAGTTCAAGGTTCAATCAATTAAAAATATTTCTTGACTTCTGTAGATAAAATGACTCTATTTATTACCAAGCATACCTGCCAACTTATAATACAAAAAAAAAAAACCAAGAGAGAATAGGAATAAATTTTCAAAAAAATAGGAACACCCACTATCTCCTATGATTCACTACACAAACCTTATCTGGAAAATAGGAACATTGAGTAAATTAGCCTCAATTATCAGCAGTTACGTAGAAATATTCCTATTAATTAGGAACAGTTGGCAGGTGTGTACCAAGTCATCATAGTTTTAATATTTGTATATTCCATACATGAATTTTTTTCCCCGCCCAATATTTTTTTTTCCTGCAGCCTACTAAGCTCTGCCCCTAAAAATCGCCTAGGTGATACAAACACAAAATACAATGTCAGGACCAATCAGATTATGCAATGGTAGATATATTCTGACAATGTAGAAAAAAAAAGGTTGTGAAATGTACAGCAAATTCTGAAAATTTGATGATTTTACTATAAACTATTATGACATATACATGTATTGTTTGAGATCTACAGATATTTACCTCATCTGACCTGAAGGCTTGTCTCATGTGAGCATACTTTAGGAACCTAAAGAAGAAATAATAAAATAAACATTACGAAGATTCCCCAAAATCGGAACAAACTTTTACCATATAGTGTATTCGTATAATACAGAATTTTGTGAATTCATCCATCATTTTCAAAATAGAGATTGAAATATTCTTGATTGCAAATACACGAGCTTTGTTTTTCTTCATTTCTGATTTTCCCTGCAATTCTGATGTTACCAACCATCTTTCTAAAGACAAATTTTTTGTCCCTTTTATATCCTCAAAATTCTTTCTCTCCAAAATATTTGGATCTTGGAGCAAATATCCCATCTTGCTGTATCCCTCTCCTCTGCAGTTTGCAATGAAATCATCAATAAAAGCTTTTTTCTTTTACATCAGACAGAACATTATCAATAAAATAATTACATTACAGAAGACCAAAAGTGAAAACCCAAGAAGAAAATCTTACAGGAAAGAGTAAAATGAGATGGAGCAATTCAAATAAGTTTGTCAATTTGAGGATACCATAGAAAGTACCAGACTTGTCAAACAGCCATAACTCTTATTCTCATATGCAGCTAAAGTTCTATAGAATAAACTACTAGCATACCTCAGAAACATCTACAAAAATGACGAGTTCAGGACTGCCCTGAAAACACATCTATTCAGGTCTTTGTAGCACTATTTTTATTTCGAATTATGTGTTTTTTCTTTCTTATAAGCAAATACAGACATGGAATTATACCAATGTGTTATGCGCTATACAACCAATCTTAATGAAATTGCTTCTAAATTGCTCCTCTTATTTTTCTTTTCCCTTTAAGGCTGCTTTTCTTCTTGGCTTTACGTTTCCTTTAATAACCTTTAAGGTTTTATTATCAAACTTCAGTGGACTACACCAAGGGATAATAATATTTTGGATTTATATATCCAGTTCTCTTACCAGGCAAGTGGAAGAACATTTGCTCCTGTGTACATCATGATGAAGAAGAAAACACCACTCAGATACAAGCGAGGGAGTTGAGGGTTGTCTTGGACGATGTTGAACAGCAGGACGGACACCTTCTCAACCAGGATCGGGTCAAAGGTCAATAGGAGCTATGATAAGAGGAATAGATTAAAATGTGAATGACTAGGGGTTTTCAAACATAGAAGAATGCAATGTCATTGAAAATTACGTACTAAAGACTGGTAGACATCACTAAGGTATACGCGAGGGAGTTGAAGGTTGTCTTGGACGATGTTGAACAGCAGGACGGAAACCTTCTCAACCAGGATCAGGTCAAAGGTTAATAGGAGCTATGATAGGAGAAGAAATAGATCAACATCCCGTGTGTGAATTAATAGGGGTTTTCAAACATAGAGGAATGCAATGTCATTAAAAATTATGTACTAAAGACTACTAGATTAATGCCAATGGGACTGGACATGCAATACACCTGTACCGATGCCTTTTACAGCATAGATGTCTTTCAATTTCAATAGGTTTACTACAAGACGATTGTCCAATTTCACATAAAAGTATGATAAAGGTGTTAAAAATGGGTACCCGGTAGGATTGCGAAGGCTACAAATGTATGTGGTTTGCTTAAGCATGTGCGCGCATGCAGGCAACAGGCTGGGATGCTCCTTAAGGAGTGAAGAATGTGCACTGTAAAGTGCAGGATTGTAAATGAATTCAATGACTGGGGTAATAATATAATGTATAAGTGCTTTGGTGGTAAAGCGCTTTATAAGAAACCGGTACTGTCATTATAATTATTATTATTTACAACTTGCCCACTTATTAATCATGGCATGATCATATTACCTTTATGTACAGCTGTATCTCTACATATAACTTAAACCAACATCTTTATTTCATGTATGATGTACACAAGGTGAAAAAAAAGAGATGTAATACTTTTCTGAATATCATGATACATATCATGAAGCATACATATTGGATGAGATGTCATACCTGAACAATGTGTGGCAAGTTAACTGCTTCCGTTAGTAGTCTCTTTGGTTTAGGCAAAGGTCGGATAATTGCACCATCTACATCCCTGTAAAGTTTTTGAGAAATATGGAACACAAAATATTATTGAATAAGAAATTGAAAAAAAAAAATCTCCCAACACGTTAACATGCACATAGACCCATCCAAAAAAGTAATTATATTCATGGATAATATACACCAAGTTATTTGCATAATCAATATAAAGAAAGAAGATTTTTGCAGAATATTTCTTTAACATTAAAGAAATTAAATCTGGATTCAATTATTAAAAGAACACTCGACTGCAAAGTTCCACAAAATTCAAGGAACAACAAATAAACGAATTTGGGTGCTTTTTAGATCTTTCTGCGATGAGCGTGTATTCCCGCAACTTGCTCACTTCCATAAGAACTCATTATAATGTTGTTGGTAACAAAATATGAAAAGCAAGTAGAATGGTAATATGCCTACCTGCTTGGGAAGTAGTCACAGATCTTGATGAGCATATTGAGTATGAGTGTGGCTAGATCACTCTCATTCATGACAGGTGTTCCTGTAGCTAAGAGGCACCACTTGAGTTGAGGGATAGTGTGAAGAGGTTTCCATCCTTCCAGTCCCTGGGCCCAGCAACGTGTCTTGGCATTCAGGGAACCATCCTCCCAGAGATCCTTCATCTATTATCAGAGAAGATCAGAGGGTAGATTATTTCTCTAATTTTCTCTAACAATTTATGTTTGTGGTTTAGAATTAAAGCTGAAAGATTCTTTTTTTTTTTCTGATACACTTTATAATCTCATATAATTTAGTTAATTTTGTGTGATGAAGAAAAAGCAGAGTTA
This sequence comes from Paracentrotus lividus, assembly GCA_940671915.1. Lineage (NCBI taxonomy): Eukaryota > Metazoa > Echinodermata > Echinoidea > Camarodonta > Echinidae > Paracentrotus > Paracentrotus lividus. The sequence goes on along the minus strand of CALNVZ010002974.1, from coordinate 23,258,426 downwards.
CACAAACCCTTTTGCCAATATTCTGAACCGAAGACTGAGTTTGTATGAGTCGCAAGTTCGTTCAAGCCTATTCTGTGATCCTTTTGTCTGACGCACCAGTCAACATCAGACTAAAGGCTCGCACAATAATTTTGCAGGAACTTGCGACTCATACAAACTCAGTCTTTGCTACATAATATAATATTTGTAGCACTGCTGGGCTCTGGTTATCATTGAAATGTGTTTTTCTTTCATCCAGGAAATACCAATCACTACCAGCTTGAGATTAAGATAAATCTTTATACTACAAAAAAAATGTTACCCACTTATAACATTTTCTTTAATACATTCACTGCAATTTCCTTATCATTAAGTACAAGAATAAATCTATCTCACATCACTGAAGCTGTAGGGTCCCAACCTCTCCCTGGGTCCGTTGCCATAGTACCACTCCTTCTCTGACGATACCATGGAATCAGGTGCTGCCTCAATCACATTGGTCTGCGTGGGTACGGTTGCCCTGGAAACATGCAAATGAGCCAAGGTCAGGAGGTCAACGAGAACCTTGATACCTCCCGCATCAATGAGAAGTCTGACGTTACGAACGTTGTTCAAGAGACGGTTGAGAAACAGAACGATGCGATCCCTCTCCTGCTTATCTGTACTCTGTGAGAAAAAAAAATTCAACATTTAGTAGTATTTTCCTTATGACCTCACTGGTCAGATCATGCTCATGTGCAACATTGAGAATTTAATCAATGATATTGCGTATTATATACAAGATACGCTTATAATTTTATGCAACAACATAATTCTAATATGAAAAGAAGGGGTTCTCTGGGACGAACATTGCCATGAGGGCTTTCCATTGCTTAGGTGGTAGAGCACACGTCTAGTAATCAGGAGGCCTTGGGTATGAATCCTGACGGAATCCCATTTTGTGTAACAGCTTCACTTATAAAGCCAGGTTATTTATGCTGCATTATTTTAGAGTGCTTAGGGACTTCTGATAAAGGAAGCGATAGGCGCTTTATAAGCACGTCTAATTATCATTATTGATATCAAATAATACATACCCTGTCTAGCATCTGAACAATGTACTTGGTGTCGTTGAATGCTCCAATGACTTCATAACACTTGCCATACACAATAGCCATGGCTTGTAAACACATACACTTCATTGGGATCTTAGTTGTAAGGAGGAACCGATGGTATAAATCATTGAAGAACTCATACCTGGGAGAGTTTGAAGAAAGAACGATAAGTAATGTTTTTATCTGTGGATCCATTTTCCTGGACACTTTTCTTTTATAATTATTTAAGAGTATTTGCCATCATCTAACCCTTTAATAAAACAGTCTGAGTGAATGTTTCCTTTAACGTCTTCAACAATATTATGAACATCATTATAGTCAGGCAGCTTGGTGACTTTTGATCAAACGAACAAGGTACCGTATTTGAATATTGCAACACATGTGGAGGAACTCACATTTACCAAACTAAACGTCTGGCAGTACATCTCTACCTCATGTGGTCCCTACAGGTGGGGGCCTACACAAAAAAGTGTCCCTGTAACATTATATTTTGAAGAAAAATAACAGAATTTATTTTCTAAACATGCCAAATTTGGTGCCATCATAAAAATTATTAAATTATCTTCGCATTTGTGATATTTTGAAATAAAATTGAAATTGATAAAATTTGAAATATTATTGAGCACATTCATTTTTCTCTTTTTTTAAAGAAAAATGATTTTTTTTTTATCCCTGTGATATTATGATCTTACGATTGCTTGATGGCCCTGATCTCACCATCGGTCTCAGCATACTCACAACCACAACAACTTGTATGGCCATTACCATCATCCAACCCACCACAACTACCATTATTACCATCATCATCCTCATCCTCATCACCTCCAACACCATTTTCACCATGATATCATGATCTTACGATTGCTTGATGGCCCTGATCTCATCATCGGTCTCAGCATACTCACCACCACAATAACTTGTATGGCCATTACCATCATCCAACCCACAACAACCATAATCTTCACCAGTATGATCATCATTATCCTCATCACCTCCCACACCATTTGTACCATGATATAATGATCTTACGATTGCTTGATGGCCGTGACCTCGTCATCAGTCTCATCTGCTTCCAGGAGGAGTCTGAGATAGTAGTCTCCAATCTTGATTTCTTCTGACAGGCAGACGTAATGTACCTCAAACTCATTGTGATTCCAAGAGATCATGTGACTCGCCCCAAGCTCCTTGTCCACGCTGAACGCTCGCATCTCGTTCTCAAGAGACTGTCTCAACTCTTCCCTTGTCTATCATCAAATACATAAGCAACAAATTTATTTACCCATTTGTAAGATTTGATGATTATTAACCCAGTACACTGTTTCTGAAGTTTCTGTATTTTGATATGTAAAGGGCATAGAGGGAAATAATTACATGTGTGCCGATGCCGCTATACAAAGATATTATAACTCCTATTTTTTCAATTCAATGCAATAGAAGACCCTTTAATAGTGTCTTTTATTCTAACAGACTTCACTTTATATCTATATCAAGAACTGATAACAAAGACAAAAATTAATCACAATTGTGTAAAATACTCTATGAAATACATTCTCACTTTGAATACTATGAAACCATATTCTAATTTCCTTCCTGTAATAAGTTTATCAATATAGGTATTTGCTTTTATGGAGGAAGGATATATTCGCTTGGTGCTCTGCATGGGTTCAGAATAGGGGATTACATTACCTGGGGAGCATTTCATCAAAGGACTTGTCAGACGTTTTATCCGACAAAATGTTATAAGCTACTGAAATGCTTGCATCTGATTGGCTGAGAGCAAATTTGTCGGATAAAATGTCCGACAAGTCCTTTGATGAAATGCCCCCCTGGAATTTGTAGGGTATGGCACCATTCCAGATCTGTGATAGAGTGCCAGGTTAAATAAGGGCTATTGTTCCATCAACAATAGAGTGCTGAGGTAATGATGCATCGAACACCATGTTAGCTTTATGCTCTTCCAGGATGCGATTCCAGGATAACAATAGACCATTTAAAGTAGGGTGTGCTACATAACAATAACCTTTAATAAGGGCATGCTAAACCCATGAGGAGCACCAACTTAATCAGACTGGGGTGTTTTGGTAGCTGTCAAGACTTGGGGGGGGGGGCCATGATGGCCCCCCCCCCCTAAGATCTCGGCTGCCGATCGCGCGACTGCGCCAAAAATTTGCACGATGGTAGTGAGCCATGTAATCTACAAGACTGCGCTGTTAATTTTTCCAAAATAATATGAATTTTTTTTATATGAATTAATTATGCTAATTTATGCATGAAATCATACTTTTTGCTCTAATTGAAAAAATAAAGCTCGTAGAATGCTAATTTTGTGTATTATTATTCCTTATAGCATTCCTAATAATTGTACTAGAAAAAAATTCTCGTTTCAAAATTAATTTCTTATGTATTTTATTGTTTTATGAATTTCTTATGTATTTCTTTGTTTTTTCGACCTTTTGTTTTTCTTTTTTTTTTACGCAAAAATCATGTAAGAACCATTTTTAAGCATAAATATGCTAAAATAAATTGATTTCAGCCAATGAAAGTGAAAATAATCATATCTTTATGAATTAGGTGAGAAAACTCAATTTGCATTGACTTTGTACACAAAATCACGTTTTTGAGCCATTTTCGGTCTGACAGATATTTTTGAAAATCGTGCAGCGTCGTAACGGTACGACTGATTTTTGTGAAAATGGTTTCAAAAGATGCGCGAGACTTGAAAGTAAAAAGTCAGCAAGCGGCGCGATCAGAAAATTTCGTGCGGCGGAGTGGTCGCGGAAAATGTCTAGGGGGGGGCCATGATGGCCCCCCCCCCCAGTCTGATTAGGGTTAACCCTAACTTACCTGGGAGGGGGGGGGGCTTTAAGGGGGGCCTTTAAGGACTTTAAGCTCACAAAAATAGCCCAGGTAAGTTAGGGTTAATGTACCCTTACCATTATTAGATTTAAAGGCCCACGAGTTTTAATCTTTAATTATGATTCAAGCAAATGCATAACATATGCAAAATTATCAACATTTCAAATTGAATAGACCATGACATCTCACTTCAAGAACAGGAACACTTTTCAGCAAATTTTATGACCTACCTTGTAATTCCATATGAGGTTGGGCAGAGCATGATCTCTGTTGAATCTGTAAATAAAAGAACATTTAAATTAGCAAAGATGGTGCACAAATTGTGTGCATTAATGAACCTGGTGTTTTCGGTTATAGACCCCTACATACATGTACATGTACGTGTATTTGTGTAAAAGTATAATAACAATGTAGACAATTGTTATTATTATTATGCTCAGCAGTGAGTATTTTTAAAACAATATCAATGTTATAAAGACAAGAAATCATTCTTAATGGCTTAAATTCATTTACGCTTAATATCAATTTTATAAAAACGGGGTAACACATTCAGAACCATGATATGCATATTGAAAGTTATCCATAAAACATTACTTAATATAAAATTCATCAAAGATGAGAACAAATTCAAAATAAGAAATTTGGTAAAGAAAGTGGGATTTTTAACTATATCAAGAGGTTCTACGGAAAAGGAAAAAGGATGGAGAAAAAAGGGGACAAAGTTGTAAAAAAAAAGAAAAGAAAAGCACAACTGCTGTTCTTACTGATAATAGAAGAGTTGCCAATTTGCTTCACTCTTTATCCTTTGCCTCCTTTTTCTGAGCACAATTGGTTTCTGATTGTGAAAACATAAAAACAATAAATCACAGACAAACCTGCATATAATTCATCTCAATTTAGAGTAACTCATATAACTGAAATATGAAAGCACCATCGAGACTTTCACTGAAACAGCATGTACATGTATGACAGTGGGATGGTTTTGGCTTGATAGAAATTGTCCCTTTTCCCTTCCATTACAAGAGTGACACACACTAAACACCAAATTCCCTTTAATAACCAATATAACCAATATGCCAAATATCAAGGCAGTAATTTACGTACAATCAAAATTTTGCAGCTCATCTGTCATCCATTTGAAAAAGCTATAGAAAGCTAACATAAAACAGAAATTATATTGAACAACTGTTTCATTTCATTCCAATGTTCGGTGATTTAAAGCAACCTAAATGTAGCAATTATAGAATCACCAAATTGTAAACAATTACACAATTGCACTTACAGGTAATACTATACTTAAATTGCAGCAAATCTCCATTGTTTTTCATGCAAATTTTTACAAAGCCTTTAAATAATGGCAATAAATATGTTGTATATATATAAGAACCTAGCACAAATGTGATACGCATGCAAACATTTGATGTATTGATTTAGAGAAGAAATAAGTAATTAAGACAGTTTCCAGATTTAAGCTACAATGTAATGCATGCTACGGCATCTTAGTGTAACTGTGGCATGCAAACATGGGAAAGGCGCTGCCAAAATACACTGTCAAAACATCACAAAATATAATCAGAACTACATCATAAATTTTTTATTTATGAGTTGAGCAATAAAACTTTCACACATTGTAAATTGAACAATTTTAGCGTATCCTGCCCATTGTCTACCTGCCACATTGTTAAGCTAAGGCACTAGAGATGACGATATTTTCTTACCATGTTTGGCTGCTTGTCACAAAGCAGTCAGAAGATTAGAAGGCATGTGAAGAAAGGTGGAAGAAAGAGCAAGAACATTTTGAGGAAACAGAGAAGGAACGCAAAATTGTAGCACTGATTATTCTAAGGTGGTGTACCACAAGGTTATGCTCTAGGTTCAATGCAGGTCGGCCGCATTGTGGGATTACATACTGGATGTACTTATCACCTCCTGCAAATCATCGGAAGAAAAGTACATCCAGTATATAATCCTGCAAAAGCAGTCCCCTGCATGCGGACCTAGAGAATAACCTTTTGGTAACTTAGCCTCCTAATTAGCATTAAAAAGCATTTTTTTTTTTAACGAAATAGATATAAAAATTAGAAACAGGGAATTTTGCATTCTATATTTTCTAGAAGTGATGCAAAAAAAAAAATAAATAAAATCAGGTATGGATTGTTTTACTTTATACATTCTTTTGTGACTTGCAAAATAAAAAATAAAATGCCAATCTACAGGCATCTGGAAGCTGACACGACGGTATATGTGTGCTAAAAACCTGTGTCATTATGGCATACTGTATAAGTTATGCAGGCACGGATATGAAGGATATGATTTCTTCAAAATGAAATTATTGTACAGCATCTTTTAATAAATTTAGTTTAGGGAGTTTTCATGAATTCAATGAGTGAGGTTTATAGAGGTGCATGGAAAGCTTTGTTTTAAAAAAAAATATATTTATGTGAATTAAATGGATTAGATTATAAATGTAGAATAGTGAATCTCCAACATTATTAATTTTTTCTGCTAATTCAAACAGAGTCACACAGCTAAATCTTAAATCTTGGCCAGGACAGGTAATATATTAGTTGGTCATGCAACTGATGAAACTAATTAATCAAATAATTCTAAATAATTTGTTTATTTGCTCGGTTAGAAAATGAAAACAAAAATAAATAATAGATTTTAATTTTTTTTTAAAACATAATCACAAAAAAATGTAACATTTATTCATCAGTAACATTATTTCATATTGAAATTCCCATCTTAAATTTGACAAATGTTTATAAAATCCCATCAGCATGTATTTTTTTTCAAAAATGTATTAACAGAATGACAAGATATACGGTTTGAAATAAGCAGTAATTTGGAAAGGAAAGATGAATTTTAAAGGGGCTGAATTTGGCAGAAAACGAATAAAACAAATAAATAACCCACGTCTACAGGTCACTCAAATGTCAATTGAATTTCATCCAGGCAGCTATTGATCCACTTATGTTTCAAAGCCCAACACCACCTTTGCTTATCCCTTTATTTTAACCCGTTGTATACTAAGCCCGCATATATGCGGGCTGAAGAAATATAGAACATCCCTCTTGTCTACCGTTTATTTCACTCATAGTTGCATAAACATATAAAGACCTTATATAATTTAAATTATCTGACATTGATCTATTTAAAGCTGTCTTTATTTCATCTTTAAATGAAAAGAATTTCTGGCAAGAATGATTGATAACCACAATTCATTCAGCTTTGTAAAAACTTCTCAGTATACAACGGGTTAAAAATGTCCAGGTAAACATTTATGCAATCTTGTTGAATGCCCGCAGAAGGCAGCAAATACACATGTTCAATGATAAAATTATTAGCAAGTACATGACCAAACAAAATAAGTTAAGTAAGCACTCTGCATTCTTGCCTCAAATAACTACTTCATGTAGCTTTGGACAATAACCCTCTAGAACTGTCTTCATCATAACCTTATCATCACCTACACATGGCATACCAGAGGGGTGATTTACTAACGTTTAAAATCAATCCCAACTTTGAACCTATGGAACTATAACATGGCTATTGATCCTAAAATTTATTTTATCCCAATTGGGATTGATTTTAGCCGTTAGTGAAACACCCCCTAGGAGTTCTGTGTGGTGATTCACCAAGTCGTTTCTAAGTTACGGACAACTTCATGAACGACTGGTGATCAGATCTTGTGCTAAATGACCGAGAATGTGCATGTATAGCACCCAAGAACAAATTCCAGTCATTTGTAAAGTCATTCGCAATTTTATGAACAACTCAGTGAAACACCACACAGAACTCCTTGAGAAATACAACATGGCACATGGTATCATTTGAGATGGCCCTAATATACATGTAGTGTATGAAAGATCGAAATGTATACTTACATCTTGCTTTGCTTGCTTCCTGTTGTGTAGACCTACCCGCTGCCTCCAATGAAGCAGGACGTTCTCGATCTGAGTCTCGATCTGGTGCCATTGGAGGTTGGTCTTGGACTTGCCAGACTGGTCGAGAGCCATCTTGAGGTTGTCCCTGATGTGGATCATGTCCCGTTCCTTCTCTGGGACCTTGTCTTCAGAGTCCAGGGCTGCCAGAAGACCAGCAGGCTATTAAGACACGAAGATACAAAGACATAAATCCTGAAGTATCACTGTTTGAAATAGCATGTCAAAAGCTTTATTGCATTCCTTCCCCCATCCTTGAGACACAGGTTTTTTGACCATCTGTTCTGTGACAAATGTACTAATCCCTGTCTTCCTTCATGATGGCTCCCCACACCTTGCTTGTTTGATTAGAGATGGAGTTCTCAATATTGTGAAAGGATAATCTGATAATTAGATTTTATCCTGGTATCCTCTTCCACCACTGAAATCTTTCTGGGAAAGACGGAAGTTCAATTTTTGGCAAACTTCCACAAAGTTACTCAATTCCTTTAATGAAAGTTGTATGTATATATTTTTTTTCCAAATCAAACTGGAGTGTAATCTCTGCTATTTGTATGTTCTACTCACTAGGATTCTTTTGAGTAGTGCCATAGCAGTGGGGTTTCCAGTAATCCACAAGCCAACTAGATGTCTACTCAGCTGCCTGTTGGTTAGCATGCGGGTGTCAGAGCTCCCGGTGAACATGGCTACGTGAAGATGCTTTGGAAGGGCTCCCTCTGCCAGAGCTAGCTCCTGCATCTTGGCAGCGATCTCGGCATCACCCTCCTATAAATTGAATGTTCATACATTGTAAGTAGGATTTAGCTTCAAAGTTCTTGTACTTTGTTTTTGCTTGATGGCCCAGTAAACCAATTCATTTTATATTGACTCACATTACCAAATGACCTTAGATGCAATGTGTATACAATTATACATAATACTTCACAACCAGATCATCATAATAACAAGTTAAAACTTTCTTACATTCTTACAATTAAAATTTATAGATATTTTGAAGAGCACTTGGGCAATAACTTTTAAAAATGATAACTGGCCATAAAAAAAATATTGAACAACAACAACTAACCTCAATAATAGCTTTCATCACAAGTCCAGCTCCTTTGACAACTGTCATAGATGGATGCTGTAAAGATATAATCATGGAAGAAAAGTATAAAAGTAGATGAAAGAAAATACTGATGTGTTGGCTTTACTTCCAGAAGAATTAAAGCAATATGTATAATGCGCCAACTATTCAGTAGCGCAGCTTTCATATTACCAGGCTGTAGCCATAGCTGTCCTAAATACAGGGTTCATACTCTTATTTGAAAGTCAAATTCCATGACTTTCCATGACCTTTTAATAAAGAATTCCATAACTTTTCCATGACCTTTCAACAACTTTTCAAGCTCTTGGATTCTCAATGCTCTTGGCTACATAATTTTTCCACTTCATCATATGCATGTTTAATCAACGAATCCGGAAACATTCTCTGAAAGAGGTCGCTATTGTGGTGACACGAATGAAATGATGATCATCAACCACTTTTAGGCACCACAGGACTTCTGCTTTCAATGTGTCTTCTCTTGTTGCAACTGGAATAGGCATGGGCAATTTAGAGGTTGATGGAGCAGTACTGGTGGTAGCATCTGTAGATGACACACAAACTGATGAACTTCCTGCATTCTTTGCAGTGAAGAAGTTGTTAAGTGTGAGAGACGAACCTAGAAGGAAAAAAAAACGTGAAAATGTTTAAAGTAATATAAAAATATTGCAAGTAAAATTCAATAATAAAATGCTTATTCTTGGTTTACTTCATAAAACCCATTTTGAAATATCAAATAAGAAAACATAAATCCTGCTGGGTAGAATTTTGAGTCATCGTGTGCAATGGTAACTTGCCTAATGATCACAGGCATCTTACAACTATCAGGCATGTATATTCCCCTTCGAAAAAAAAAAAAAATCAAAGTAGCCAAGGGTGGTTAAGTCCCAGAGTAAAGTAAAAGAAATCAAAAATGAGTATCGACCCTGTGCTTGATAGTTTTATTATCTGACCAAAAAAAAAACACATAGGCCTACATGAGAACACGTTCTTGCCATCTTGGGCAAAGGATTTCACATTAAAAAGAAACTAACAAAAAGTTAGTCATTCTATAGACACATGATCTCGATCAAATTGTTTTTTTGTTTTTTGTTATCTTTTAAATTAAAAATCTAGGGGAACGTTTGTAAAAAGACAGAATCAAATAGATACAGCTTCACCCTGGATTCTGACATGGATTACTAAAGTCAATCATTTATATTCGAAAATCAAGAGCTGCACCGATTCATCACGTCTATACTAGCAACGCGGGCCGGGAGTGAACCAGCGGAGCGCGAGCGGTCTAACTCGTATATCAATCAATATATTGAATATTGCTAATAAAAATGTTAAAATTTATGTACAAAATATACAGCTTACACGTTTGTTGGAGCTTTGAGATGTGTTTTGACTCGTTATGTGGCTCTTGACAGCTGCTCCCCCATATTGCGAACACTGAATTAGTCAAGCAAACATAAGTTACATCTTGCAGTGCCGGGCTTTCCTTCAAACAATTCCGATACTCTGGATTATCCAACAAAGCATCTTTAAAGCGGCAATTTTCCTGGCATTCTTAATTTTACTTCCACAAAATATAGCAGTAAAAATTCCACACAAAAACGGCAAAACCTTGCGGCAAAAAGTCTATTAAAGAATTTGAAACAAGAATTTGAAAACGCACGTGCGTGCACATATCAAAACAATCATATCACGATCGACACACAATTCACCCAGCGCATGCGAAACACACGCACACACACACTGAACGACGCATTGAACCCCCAATACACACACAGTACCCATGCTCGATACACACACATGAACACGTACATACACACATACGCGCTCTCAGCACGTATGCGCTCGCCTCTCGTTATACACGCACTTTGCAACATAAGATGGGTGCTGACATTTTGCGCACTAAATTTCACATTTCCGAACGTGAAAACGTTCTTTATCTCTAGCTCATCTCATGCATATTCATTCACTCCTGAGCAACTGTCGAATCAAATATCGATGTTTCCGATTGTACCTCTAGATTCAGTTAGCCAAGCTCGTTCCAAAAATATATTATTGGTCCTGATTTTTTTAAATAAAAGTATTTGCAAATCGCTTTGAAAATGACCTTGTTTCACATATTTTCAGGCCGGAAAATAAGCTTTTAGTTTTGTTGCCATGGTAAAATTATTTGAAT
>CALNVZ010002974.1:23232622-23247271 GCA_940671915.1 Paracentrotus lividus | reverse complement strand
AAAAGGAGATGATGATCAAATACTTTTAAAATGATAACTGGCCATAAAAAAATATTGAACAACAACAACTAACCTCAATAATAGCTTTCATCACAAGTCCCAGCTCCTTGACAACTGTCATGATGGATGCTGTAAAGATATAATCCATGGAAAGAAAAGTATAAAAGTAGATGAAAGAAAATACATGAGTGTTGGCTTTACTTCCAGAAGAATTAAAGCAATATGTATATATGGCGCCAACTATTCAGTAGCGCAGCTTTCATATTACCACCAGGCTGTAGCCATAGCTGTCCTAAATACAGGGTTCATACCTTTATTTGAAAGTCAAATTCCATGACTTTCCATGACCTTTAATAAAGAATTCCATAAACTTTTCCATGACCTTTCAACAACTTTTCAAGCTCTTGGATTCTCATGCTCTTGGCTACATAATTTTTCCACTTCATCATATGCTGTTTAATCACCGAATCCGGAAACATTCTCTGAAAGAGGTCGCATTGTGGTGACACGAATGAAATGATGATCATCACCACTTTAGGCACCACAGGACTTCTGCTTTAATGTGTCTTCTCTGTTGCAAACTGGAATTAGGCTATGGGCTAATTTAGAGGTTGAATGATGCAGTACTGGTGGTAGCATCTGTAGATGACACACAAACTGATGAACTCCTGCATTCTTTGCAGTGAAGAAGTTGTTAAGTGTGAGAGACGAACCTAGAAGGAAAAAAACGTGAAATGTTTAAAGTAATATAAAAATATTGCAAGTAAAATTCAATAATAAAATGCTTATTCTTGGTTTACTTCATAAAACCCATTTTGAAATTATCAAAATAAGAAAAACATAAATCCTGCTGGTAAGAATTTGAGTCATCGTGTGCATAGGTAACTTGCCTAATGATCACAGGCATCTTACAACTATCAGGCATGATATTCCCCTTCGAAAAAAAAAAAATCAAAGTAGCCAAGGGTGGTTAAGTCCCAGAGTAAGTAAAGAAATCAAAAATGAGTATCGACCTGTGCTTGATAGTTTTATTATCTGACCAAAAAAAAACAATAGGGGCCTACATGAGAACACGTTCTTGCCCATCTGGGCAAGAGGATTTCAACATTAAAAAGAAACTAACAAAAGTTAGTCATTCTATAGACACAGATCTCGATCAAATTGTTTTTTTGTTTTTTTTTATCTTTTAAATTTAAAACATCTAGGGGAACGTTTGTAAAAAGACAGAATCAAATAGATACAGCTTCACCCTGGATTCTGACATCATGTTATAAAGTCAATCATTTATATTCGAAATCAAGAGCTGCACCGATTCACACGTCTATACTAGCAACGCGGCCGGGAGTGAACCAGCGGAGAGCGGCGAGCGGCTAACTCGTATATCAATCAATATTTGGAATATTGCTAATAAAAATGTTAAAATTTATGTACAAAATAACACTTACCACGTTTGTTGAGCTTGTAGATGTGCTTTGTGACTGTTATGTGGCTCTTCGTTGACAGCTGCTCCCCCATATTTGTCGAACACTGAATTTAGTCAGCAAACACTAAGTTACATCTTGCAGTGCCGGGCTTTCCTTCAAATCCAATTCCGATACTCTGGATTAATCCAACAAAGCATCTTTAAAGCGGCAATTTCCTGGCATTCTTAATTTTACTTCCACAAAATTATAAGCAGTAAAAATTCCACACAAAAACGGCAAAACCTTGCGGCAAAAAGTCTATTAAGAATTTGAAACAAAGAATTGAAACGCACGTGGCGTGCACATATCAAAACAATCATATCACGATCGACACACACATCCCAGCGCATGCGAACACACGCACACACACACTGAACGACGCATTGAACCCCAATACACACACAGTACCCATGCTCGATACACACACATGAACACACGTACATACACACATACGCGCTCTCAGCAGTATGCGCTCGCCTCTCGTTATAACACGCACTTTGCAATATAGATGGGGTGCTGAATTTTGCGCACTAAATTTCACATTTCCGAACGTGAAAACGTTCTTTATCTCTAGCTCATCTCATGCATATTCATTCACTCCTGAGCAACTGTCGAATCAAATATCGATGTTTCCGATTGTACCTCTAGATTCAGTTAGCCAAGCTCGTTCCAAAATATATTATTGTCCGTGATTTTTTTAAATAAAGTATTTGCAAATCGCTTTGAAAATGACCTTGTTTCACATATTTTCAGGCCGGAAAATAAGCTTTTAGTTTTGTTGCCATGGTAAAATTATTTTGAATTTTTATGGTATCCCAACCACTTATATTGTCTTATTATCATTTGATCTTCAAATTGTTCATTTGGTTCTGCAAGTCTTATTGGGCAGAATTTTTTCTATTTTTACTCAAAGTTCATGGAGTTTGACACGATTGTAGTATTTTGCGGTATTTTGCTGACATCGATCCGAAGATTGGCTGGAGATTTCTGTCGCTCGTTGTCGGAGGTAGTGACGATGACATTACGATAGTGTGGATGATGAATTCATAGAGCGTGCGCGCACGTTATGGCTGTCGATATGTAGGTGGACGTTTGCATGGTGCAGTGAGGCATCTCGAACTTCCGTCGTAAGAGTAGATCTGCGTGCGAGAGTGAGCGATTGCTGACGAGTGATCCTAGTTAACCTGAGAGAGTGTCAGGATGATCTTGGACTTCTCGTGGCTGGATGATGCTTGATGTTCTGTATTGCTGACTGAGTGAGTGTGAGTAAGTGTTTAGGTTATATTTCAGTAGACGTTTGTAATCAGGTCTGGTTGTCTGGGATGTCGCGCATCGGAGTAGGTGTTACATTATGCACATAGATAATTGTTGGTAGCGGCGATGGAGGCGGGTAGGAGCGAGCGTGCAGCGATGTAGTTGCACAGAGGTGTTGTATAATCAATAGTGGCGTGTCGTGTCTTGCGAGGAAGCAGTTTATAGTCGGCATATGTCGTGAAATCAATTTCATAACGAGACTGCGACTGTGCTGTGGACCGCGCCCATCGGGCTTATCCGTCTCTGCCCACCCTTTGTGAGTGTAGTGTTTCATGCTGGTTTCAACCATGAGTCATAAAAACACCGTTAACGTTCTTTTAAATCAAATCAACCCTTAAAATAAAAATGCTCCTTAATATACATTTGTTTATTTAAATTATGTTTCTGATATGATATTCAGTGATTTGATAAATAAGAGATTTTGGAGTAAGTTGTATGACGGTGACCATGTCATTGCTTGTCCGTGTATTATTATGGAGCAAAAACGTGACGTTGGCAAAGTAATAATTTATTACAAATTCCTTATTTATCAAAGTTCATGGGGAAAAACTATAAAAGTTAATTTTTAAAATTAAATCCTATATATTTAGGAGGGGAATGTGTAACGTAAAGTCACCTAGAATTTAAATGAATTTTAGGACTGATTTGAAAATGACGTTGACGGTGTTTTTATGACTTCTAGTGCTGGAAAGCAGCATGAAACACTAAACCCCAGACAGGGTGGCAGAGACGGTTAGCCCGATGGGCGCGGTCCACAGCACGTCGAGTCTCGTTATGAAATTGTAGACTTGCTGCTTTTACTATGATACAAACTCTTCAAAATCAATCGCACACAGTTAAAATCTATAAAATAATATATTTTAACAGTCGTAATAACCATGAACGAAATAATCAAACATAACGGACTGGAGCTCGTGGTGAACAATTTCAGCCAAATCTTCGGATGCGATGTCAGCAAAATACCGAATTACTACAATCGGTCAAACTCCATGGAACGGATGTGAAAATAGAAAAAATTCTGCCAATAAGACTTGCAGAAAATGAACAATTTGATAGATCAAATGATATAAGACAATATAAGTGGTGGGTACCATAAAAATCAAATAATTTTACCATGGCAAAAAACTAAAGCTTATTTTCTGGTCTGAAAATATGTGAAACAAGGTCATTTTAAAAGCGATTTGCGAATCTTTTATATAAATAAGGAAAAATTAATATATTTTTGGAAGAGCTGGCTAACTGAATCTAGAGTAGCATATCGGGAAACATCGGATATTTTGAATTCGACAGTTGCTCAGGAGTGAATGATATGCATGAGATGAGCTAGAGGAAGAAAGATACGTTTCAGTTCGGAAATGTGAAATTTAGGTGCGCAAAGAATGTCAGCGGCCCAAACTAATGCAACGCGCGAGCATACGTGTCAGCTCAGCGAGCTGAGCGAGCGAGCTCAAACAATAATCATTTTCACAGACAATCAGTAAATTGTTTGGAAGAAAGAACACACAACTGTCTGAACAAGAATAAATGGTTGAAATATTATCATTTATTTAGTCAGAAATGATGAATTATTGACACATTTTTGATATTCCATGACTTTCCATGACTTTTCAATGGAAAAATAGATTTTCCATGACTTTCAAGGCCTTGAAAACAAGATAGCAAAATTCCATGACTTTCCAGGTTTTCCATGACCCGTACGAACCCTGAAATAGCAGGTGGTTCAAGAAAAAATGTTTTTTAAACTGAAAACCACATCTCTATTTTGCACAGCCTTGTGTGCTCTTTATTCCACTAAATTATTTCTTCATCCAACATATTTGTGCAGCTTATCATTTAATTGTAATTTTAAACATGCAGTGTAAATTTTGTTTATTCTGAAAGAAATGTTACAGGTGTAATCTTTAATGACAACTGTTCAACAGTGTTGGTAAAGTATATCTTACCTGGAACAGTCTGTAGAGAACACGACCTTGCTTAGCAACCAGCTCTAACAACTGATCAAACAGGGTTCCATCTGTGGTCTCACTGTACGGAGCACACAGACCAAACGTTAGAAAGTCTAGAAGTGAGACTATCACCAGAGCACCAGTGCCTCGTAGCTGATAAAGGGCAGAACAAACATAGACAAATAGATTTATTTACATGATCAAACAGAGTTCCATCTGTGGTCTCGCTGTACGGAGCACACAGACCAAACGTTAAAAGTCTAGAAGTGAAACTATCACCAGAGCACCAGTGCCTCGTAGCTGATAACAGGCAGAATAAAAAAAAACAGAAGTACAGATGTATGAGGTGAAAAGGATAAACAAGCATTGGAAAGATGGGATAATATATCTCATTAAATCAACCTTAAAACATGAAGGCAAAGTAAAACGTGGAATTAAAAACTGCACTTTGTGAAATACAATCTAAAAATAAATTCTGATTTATAATATCTCATTGAATCAATCATAAAATGTAGGTATAGTAAAGTTTAAAATTGAAAACTGCATTTAATGAAATGGAATCTAAAAATAAATTGTGACTGCTATTGTGCTTTCAATCTGTTGTTTGGACAATTATGTATTAGAATATAACCATAAAAGGTTATACAAATGTGCGCTGCAAATATATTTTCTATTACAGAGCTAAAAAATAAAACCTTTTGGATGGAAATTTTAGGGGTAATACACATGTAATCCAAAAAATAAATCACATGATATAAACTCCTACTTAAAAGTGTAACCACTAAGTCTTTGCCTGTTTCCTTTGACTTGTGGAACATTCAGCGGACTGCTGAGTTCGACTCAAGTCACAATCCATTCACAATACAGACGGAACACATTTTAATCCACTGTTTGAATGCACAAACAATGACAATGAGTTTATCGTGTAGTGTTCACTTCCACCCTTCATTGCATTGTTTTTGCAATTGTTTACATTGAGAATACCTATAAGATGGGGAATTAAAATGATAACTAGACAGGAAGTCTATTTAGAGTTAGCAGCGCTGATTTAATGTGGTGCATGGGGATTATGTACATTGTACGTGACAGGCAATGAGTTAAATACCACAAAATCATTGTAAATAAATATGTCCTTACCACATGTTGGCCAAAGAGATCTAGAAGACTCTCAAGGAAAGACTTGGATGAAAGTAGAGAAGATTTGTTGAGCTGTTCTGTTCTTAAATCATAGTCATCATGCATTGGCTGTTGATAAGATCAAGATAAATTTCTGTTATTTCATATCCACAAAATATTAAAAGAAGATCTATAGTGGAACTGTGGTACCTCGCAAGATTATGCAGTGGTCACAAGTGCAACATGCAAATACATGTATCTACAAAGAGCAACTCTCTACGGAGTACAGAACACTCTTCATGTCGTAGAGAGTTGCATGTGTTATTTACGACATGTTATGACCACTGCATAAGGTGACTTAATGAAAGGTAATGTCTGTAGTCCCATGTGTGCCGACCGCACAGCTACATTGCATACAGGATGTACTAATCCCTTTCATTAAGTCAATGAAATAAACAAATGATTGGTATATCTGGCATATATGACAGCAGAATAAAATGGAGGGATACCCTAAAGGATACCCTAAGGAAGCAATTTGAGATAATTATTCTGATTAGCTCAGAGTGAAACTTAATTTCATGCATGAAGATTGGTTACTATCAATTTCAAATTGATCATAACCCTCTATGTTACAGGGAACAAATAACATTGAAGATGATTACCTGCATAAGGGCACAAAGCATGTCTATAGCTGCATGTGTAACACCATCGTCTTGTCTCTTCAAGGCTTTCACTACACGGATGCCTACTCTCTCCCGGAACCTGAAAGAAAATCACAAAATCTCATTTTGGCAAACAGCTTACATCGCAATGCATGATGGGAGGGAATTCTAGTCCAATCAGCTCATAATTGCAGACAATCATATTTTAAACACTATGAGAAATTCACTTTTTTTGTCTGTATTCATTGTGTGGATCAAATGAAAATATGAATATTTCCATATACATTAAGGATATTCCTGTAATAACAAAGGATTCATTAATAAATTATAGGACTTTGGTGAAATCAAATTTTTAACTTGCGTTTATAAAATAGCAGGGAGCTCTGCAATCAACCAAGTGACTAGATTTTTGTACCGTCATGCATTCCAATCAAAGGACTGTACATGCACATACATTATTCCTTGATATGCACAAGGCGAGGAGGGTTTTAATTTCCAAAGCAACATACCATTATAAAACACATGTCAGAGTATGTGATTGAAATAAAGATGACTTCTTAATCCAAGAGGAACATATTTAACCTGAATTTCCTTCATAAATGTGACACTAGAATGATTTATAGTGAGACTCACTTTGGTAATGTGGTGAATGCTCCAAAGCCTGCCTTGGATGCAACCAGTCTCCTCAAGGCTTGAAGGTGACTTTCAAGAATCTGAGCCTGCATTGTCATTGGATCTCCTGAAAACAGAATCAACAACAGGGAACTAAATGAGATTTAAGTACAATATAAGTTCATGTCTTCAACTATGTACATGTACATTTTATGAGGATATGATAAGATGAATAGACACGAAGAAGAATGTTGGCAACATTCAATAAAAAATGTTAGTAGGCGGTCATCTCAAATGCAATAATGCATCTCCAGAAATCATATTGAGGTTTGGATTATTTTCTGAAAGAAGCATTTTCAAGCTTTCCAATAACATTTTACACACTCAGTGTTTACTAAGTAAAAACTAAAATGTGTATTACGTCACAGGGAGGACAATTCTTGATATCAACAATGTTTTCAGAAAAATCTTCTTTTTTCCCCTCGTTTGCTCTGTTGTTATCGTTGTTTGGGTAACTTATATGGGTTTTTAGCAGCCAGGTAACATTTGACAAACTACTGTTCTTCAAGTCAGTCACATCGTTTGGATGGAGACATTTAAGGTCAGTATGAGAATCAAATAATCATATTAATAACGACAATAATAGCTGTTTCTTATATACAGCACTTTACCAGTTATAACCAAGGTTTTCATAGCCGAAAGGATACATGACTGAAAAAAACAAAAACAAACAAACAAACAAACAAACAAACATACGTATAACCTACCTTCATGAGCCAGGAGAGCAGTCAAAGCACCATTGATTAGTTTCTCTTTGTTCTCAGCAAAGAATCCCTAAAAACACAAATAACACAAACAGGCGATTAGAGCATGAACATACATGTATCAAAAATGATTATTTTCTGTTTTTCTTCTTCATGGAAATGCATTTTCAATTTACACCCTCTCCTCATTTGCATTACGCCACCTAAAATCTAAAAATTGCCCAGCTGTCAGGATCTGAGTAAATACTTTAATGTATTTTAAACACCCATATACTGCTACTTAATTCCACATCATACATTAACTTTAATTGCCTATGAATTTTTTAATGAAGATAATCATATTGGGTTTCCTCAACAAATACATTACTCCAAGAGTTATAGTGTATTGCTCCCCCCCCCCCCCCCCCCCCCCCCTTGCCAATATCAACCACCTTCATCTTTTATCATTTCAAGTGCAGCATCACAATTTCAAGGGCTAAAGAGCTACATGTAAATAACATTTACAAGGACAAAAAAAAAATTATTAAATGACACCAATTTTAATTCATTCCTATGGTTAGCCGAGATATGATGATTAAGCAAATTAAATTTGACAGTGTAACAAAACCATCTATCATTTTTAGCTAGCAAGTCAAAACACATGGAGACTTGGTAAGGTATTAGGCACTGTTTATATGCTTGAATATGTTAATATGCACAGTGAAAGTCCAATCCTGTGTAAATTCTCTGGGACTGACACCGACATAAGCGTTTGCCATAGCTCAGTCAGTCGAGCACCTGTCTAGCAATCAGGAAGTCTCAGGTTTGAATTCAAATGGAATCCCATTTTCTTTGCTAATTTTTTTCACCTTATATATTACTGGTCAGTCTCACTCATTGCTCAAATTTACATTCAAAGAGCTGCATCACTTCACTGTGATCCCTTGCATGTACTCTAAGTTGATGTAAATCCTTCAGATTCCATAGCCTTTGATCACTTGAGCATTGAAAGCTGAGGTGTTCTCTGGGATGGACACTGACATAAGCGTTTGCCATAGCTCAGTCAGTAAAGCACCTGTCTAGCAATCAGGAAGTCTCAGGTTCGAATTCCAATGGAATTTCATTTTCTTTGCTCATTTTTCATAAATGAATGTTACTTACATCTTGTGTAACTGCATGTAAAAGACCACTGTATGAGATGTTATTGTTGAACCGCATCACAGCTTCATCAAAGTTGTTATCTGAAACAAAACAATATTACAATTCCAAGTTATTCAATAACACATATTTACTTCTGTTCATACTGATTGGCTTGTCATAAACAAATATCATGCATTCATGAGTTGTTTAGTTTTCTATTCCTTACAAATGCATTTGCTTTGCTTGAAACTTGTAGTTTTCATATATTTACGATATAAAAACTAAATTAATGTTCTTCTGAGGCAATCTACGTAAAAAGCTTATAAATAATAACATTATATCTTGATAAAGGCTACATCTTACTCCTATTACTGTTGTATATTTATAAACTCAATTTTCTCTTTCATGATAGAAATTCATCTACTATTCTTTATGTCAGCTAGCCTTTTCTTTTTTTAAAGAGTTTAATCAAAGTTTATAGTGCTTGCCCCATTTTCAAGTTCGGTGTTAAGAAGCAAAATTTAGATTACCTTCAACAGCTCCAACACATAATAATTTGACTTTAAAAAATGTGGAAAATCATATTATTAATACCTCAACTCGCACAGTTTAGTTATATTTTTTCCAGGACCATCTTCATTTTAAATTTGGTGACGTCCTGCCCTAAAAAAAATCAACCAAACACCAACACCAAAATGTCAACACCGAACTTGAAATCAACAAGCCTAATCTCGACCCATAACTTACTGTAAGGGACTGCTAAGAATCGTAAATGATGGCTCTCGACATCTTCATCGACTGGTACATAGAGAGGCTGTTGCCTCTGACCTCTGTCTGTGAAGGTCATCTTCACGCAGACATCCCTGTTGCCACTCGCTCTAACACCATCTAAAACTCCAGCTATTAAATTATCTCTGTTTACATGAAAATAAAAGAATAGGGAAAAAGACATTTTTATTATTACCAAGGTGTTAAAAGCAGTATACTTTTTTTTCCTCAAAGAAGAAATGCCTGAACATTATTCACTTTTGACTCTACGTTGTAATCTAGGTTGAAATTTTTAATCTCAAGTGGTATGAAAGGAAAGAATATAAAATTAGAAACCTTTATGTTTACACCTCATCTTCCTTTAATTTAAAAGTCTATATTCTTACGAGTATCAAAACGATACACAAACAAGAATCTGTGGGGTCTTTTGAGGCAAATAAAAAAGTCAAAACAAGTCCTTCTACAGACAATGATTTGTCATTCTTACCTATCTGTAGATGTGTATTTCCTAACTGTTCCTTTGACATATTCTAGATAGAACATCTGTGGGTTGTCTTGGCTACGGATTATTGCAAATATCTAAAAACATAAAATAACACAAATATTAGTTATAGAAAACAAATGTTTGACATAATTATGGTTTCTTTTGGAAAGACTGAAATTAATGTTTTTATTTTCTATTTCTTTTCTTATTCACATTCCATTGTTATCACCAGACATAGTAATTCAATTTGTGATTATCGTGACTAAATGTGCTTTTCAACTCAAATGTATGTCTGTGTATTATCTTAAATGCCTATTCATTCCATATTGTGAACACAGACTGGTTGTTGGAGTATAATATCATTGATCTTTGCACAATGAAGAACTTACATCACATAGAGGTTTGACTGTTACGACACTATAGCTGGCAGGATCTCTCTCTACTATACAAGTCTCTGTCAGACATAATACTCTCCTCTGTGGTTCGTTGTGCCTTGGTGTCCACTTCTGAACCCCAAACTCTGCTAGAGACGTGAGAGCCTCGTCTCCACTATGAGAGAATAAAAATAGAAATTATTAACAACAAATTAAAAAATAGAAATTATTAACAAAGTTAATCAAGTGAAGGAATTAGCTTTATTTCCCCCCAATATCTCAATATTTCGACATTTGCATGGTAAACAGTATTTTACCTCCCTCCCCCCCCCCCCCAAAATAAAAAATAAATAATAAGTATAGTTCTTTATATAATATTTACTGGCCTTGAGGGATATACCACAAATATTTCCCAAACAAGTCTCATATTGCCTTGAGTCAAAGTCAAGGACAATATTGGTCAAACAATATACCTATCCATTCCCAGAGTTTGTGAAAAGTAGGTCGATACAATATTGTAAATGACCAGCTCAGATGTCTGATACAGGTAATAATCTGTTTTAATGAGCTATATTGTAAATTATACTGAACTATAAGGTACAATGTAATGTACAAGTACTATTTAACAAAATCTGCATGTCATATGGGGTGAAACATATTACATCTGGGCCTTATGGTAACAAGGACATTATCATCATTTCACAATTTTTTTCTTTTGTCCGAATATATCAACACAGGTCTTTAAATTGTCCAAAGAGTATTACAAAACCTCTGAACTTCTATACTTTTTCTTTGACAAGTCATATTGCACTTACCAGTATTTTCCCAGTCTATTATTATTGAACTGTTCAAATGAAATGGCCTCTTTTCGGATCCTGAGGATAACTCCTGTGTAAGTGGCTGCAAACTCAGTGGCTTGCTTGATCAGTTGATCTTTCTGTTCTGTGGCAAACAGATGCTGAGGAAAAAGGTTTGATAGGAATTTGATAAGACTGTAATATGTTCTTATTTTTCCAATGGTCTTTCTAGACTTAAAGAAACATTATTGTTTACTAGACATTAAAAAACAATATCTTCATTCAATTTTCACAGCATCTTTTTCACCTCTTTATGACATCCATAAGGAGTGACTAATAGGCATGATATAAAGTAAAAAGGCATCATTTTACTAATGTGAAATTAACCCATTACTGTGATTCTCAACTTAACTCTATTTCAACTAGGTTCACGATTGAAATTTTATAGGATTTGTGTGTAGATAAAATCCTGTTTAAATCAAACAATGGGGAGGGGGGTGTTCAGAGTTCCAATTTAAGTGAACATTAGGTGTCAAGTGTCAATCTTTAGTTATAGATACGTTAACGTGTATGTGCTTGGAAGCAAAATTCACAGATAAGGTATTAATTTTTAAAAAATATTTTAAAAAAAACAGCTTTAGAATCAAGATGAGAAACTCACCAATCTGCTGAAGCCCCCATGGGCAATGGCAAATCCCCCTGGGTATCCTGATACCTGTGTGAATCCCTCTATGTCCTTGTAGTAGTAGGAGCATATCGTTCTTCCCGAAGTGGCATCCTTCTGATCGATGGAGCAGGGAGTCACCTCAAGAACGACAGACTTTCTACTGTCACTCCAGTGGTGCTTGTAAGCATTGTATCTCTATAAAGGGAAAGAGATTCATTTCAGATTTTACATTTCTTAAACACCTTAGGCAACTTACCAAAGGGTAATGCCTTTGGTATGCAGCGGGTAGACTCAATGAGGGTTATTAACCATGTACTAATCCCCTTCTTTCTACATCAACAGATGAAAAAGGAGGGGATTGGTATATCCGGCATATAATCCCACAAAGCAGGTGGCATGCAGGGGACTGCTAGCATTAACTTTTGGACAACTGCCTAACACAGAGCTAAAGAGACCACTGAACTGTCCTGCAATTTATCCCAAATGTACAATAGGCTATCCCTTATTTAAAGAGAGCTCCGTAATTGGCATCAATCTCTACAAAGTTGCGATGGCTTTAGAGTACGGAATGTCTTCAGGAAATCAGAGAGTAATTCATGATTAGATGAACTATGGAAATAATAGACAATTAATGACGGTGGTCTAGCAATCCACAGGTCGTGGGTTCGAATCCCGCCCGGGCAGCCTATGATTTTTTTTCATAGCTGTCTGGTTCCAATATTTATCACACAGCAGTTGCGTGTGTTTCTACCAATTTGCATGGTTTCTACCGTTGGAGACAAATGAATAAATTAATTGTCTATTTAACATCCCAACGGCGTTAAAATTCCTTTACGTTTGATATGGAAATAATGTTAGAAAGGGTATTAAAGTTATCAATATTTCAGCATATAACTTACTTGTTCAACTGCTGATTTTCCACCTCCAAACTGTGCTCTGAATTTCTGGATAATGAAAGAAACAATTGAAATATCTTGTGAATATAGTCCCAAGAAGTCATCCTATGTAGGTAACTTGAGCAAACAGCATAAATTTATGTCTGATGCCCCCCCCCCCTCCCTTTACCACCCTCTCCTTCGTTCCTCCTCTCCTCCATCATCTCTTTATAATAATAAGTCTTATTATTTATATAACGCTCTTCCCAATAATCTCTCTCTCTCTCTCTCTCTCTCTTTCTTTCTGCAGCTCGTTCACTCCTTCTGCAGATACATTTTAATTTTCATTGATTCCTCATTTCCTCTCACTTACACACTGCAAGAATCTCCACTCTTTACCTATTCAGTTCATATAAATCTTCCAAAACATAACCATTAAGATGATAGTCAATTACACTATGAAGATTAAAGGTTAGCTTGAGTTCTGGTAACCAGCACAAAATAAATTCTAACAGAATCCCACAAAGTACTTACATTTTGTACCAAATACTTAAGATAAAGAATTAATATTATTGGGCAATTTCAGCAAGGCTATCTGTGATTTGACTGGACCTTAATCAATTATATCATACTGAAATTATTTTATGAACATGCAAAGTGTCCATATGTGATTACATATATCTATGTTGGGAATTTTGTTTCAAAATCCAAGATTTAGATTGCCCAAATTATCCCAGAATTTAGTGTGGTGATATGCACATGGTGAGTTAAAAATGTAGATCTGCTCTCAATATTATTTCAGAGCATTAAAAAATAGCACATGAATATCTGTACTTACCAGAGCTTCTGTGATGATGTCCGCCCTGTGTTCTGTAGAGAACCTCATTGTCTCTCCCTTTTTACCACCTTTCTTGATGGTGATAATGAATTCATTGTTCAGTTGAGCTTTTGTGTTTGGTGCAATCCCAAAGAAATCACTGTAAGCCCACTGAAAGAATTGAATCAAACACGTTAATGATTAGTTCAGTACATTCATCATATCTTCCTACAAGGACAAAAAAAATAAGAGAGTGTAGAAAAAATAAAAGATCTTGGTCTAAAATATTGGAATTGCATTAGATATCATTGTGCAAAAAAAAAGAAGAATGTAGGCACATCCTTTTTTTTATTTTAGTCAATTTTTCTGCTGTAATGAAGAGTTACACATGACATATCTATTTCAAATGTTCATAGTCAGATTGGAAATGGATCACTTAACTTACTAGTATTGTTTTACATTTAAACATAACAGGAAAGTTCCACAATTCTAGGGGCTTTCATACTATTACTATAGGTGACATAACAAAGGGGGATAGAAAACTATCAAGAAAAGAAATAAGTCAATATGCACATACACATAACATGAAAGAAGTCACCTAGATCAAAATAGCATACTTTTTAACAACTAAGTTTTCAAGCAAAATTACTTGGTAGGAGTGTTCCTACATTTATCGACCAACTTCTATGTAAAATTGACCAGCTGAGTCTTGCACGAGTAACAGAAATATCTTAGAATGTATAATTACCTGATTTGTGACCTCCATGGTGCTTGGATTGTATGTAGTGACACCATGGGATCCCACGGAAAACACTCTCTTGTATCTAAAAAAAAAAAAAGAAAAGACATAAAAAAAAAAAGAATATTAAAA